>VWZP01001162.1:64599-139934 GCA_013396995.1 Dicaeum eximium
ACCCCAATATTTATTACAGGGCCCAGCACATCCCACAGCCCATCCTGCCAGCACAATTCCCACCTCGGACTCTCCCTGCTGAGGGGGAAGTTGTGGGGATGCACCCAAGAGTTGGCACCTGCATTTTAGGGAAAGCATTTTGGGAATGGTGAATAACATGCCATGAAAAGAGTTTGGAGATCCAGATTCCACCTTCTGGCTGTAACCAGGAGAGGATTTTTTTTCCTCCTGGTGCAATTCCCCTTCCATTGCTCCCCGCAGGAAGGTGAGGAAAAAGCCTGGCCAGCAAAGAGGAGGGATCCTGAGGTTTATCCCGACTCATTCCAGCTCTTAGAGCCTGCTGACAGCCCAGGAGACACCAGGAAATGCCTCATTTTCACACGTGTGAGGGAAACTCCCAGAAAAGCCACAATCCCAGCAGCTCCATCATCATCTTCATCATCTTAACTCTGCCTTTTCCCTACCGACTCCTATTAGGCTGGATGTTCCCCTAGCAATAAAGAGCAGGAAATTGGAATTTCAGGAGGATTTTCAGACACTCACAATGCCCAGGTCTCAAACTGACTCGCCCCTGGTGGGAGCTAAACGTTGAGAGCTCCACTAAAGGGATTTTTCCTGTTTCCCCTCGAATTCCGAGCGCTGAAATCCCGCGGGGGCGTGCGGGAGGAATTTCATTTCGTTGTTTCACACAAAGGCATTGATGACATTCCCATCCCAAGGAACCCCATCCAAACCTGTATTCCAACAGCTGCTTGCCTCCACAATGAGCTCAGAGCGACTTCAACGTTCGTTTGCAGCAGCTGGAAATTTGGCAGGAGGGGAGGGGAACGTCTGAGCGGTGCGGACACCGCATGGATGTGCCGGAGGAGAGCGCGACGAGGGCAGGGCCCCGCTCCAAAATTCACCCCCAACCCCCCAATTTGGGCACCAATTCGCTGTCACACAACCCTGGTGATCCTAAAATCCTCTGCCACGATGGTTAAGGAAGCCCAATCCTGGCAGGTCCGTCTCTGTTCCCGCCCAATGTCACCACCAGCCGTCGCTCCGAAGGCTCGGGATCGCTCTGGAAAAGTTGAACCTCCACATGATTTGCAGATTCCAGCCAAATGTAAAGAGATCAAAGTCCAGGCTCTTTTTATGACCTCACCTCCACAGAACCGTGGAATGGTTTGGGTTGGAAGGGAACAGAGCTCAGCTCATTCCAACCCCCTGCCAGGAGCAGGGACACCTTCCACTGTTCGATTCTTCACTTAAAGCACTACAACTTCTCTGAAAAATATTGAATTATACTTTAAAATAAAAAAAAAAAAAAGCTCCTTATGCACGCAGAAGTCTGGCACCTGGGAAAATGTGTTTTCCAAATGAATCCAGTGGAAAAAACCAAATTCAAAGCCAATCTGAAAGGACTGTGAGGGTGACAGGACACAGATTTACACTGAACACTGATTTATGTTACTCAGTGATTGATAAATTATTTGGTACCAAGCACATTTCCATTAACCAGGATTCCTAATAATCCTCACACTTCTGAGTTCAGAAATTCCCATTTTCCTTGCAAGGGTTGCCTCCAGATCCCAAAAGAGACATTTGGAGGCTTCACTCACCAGATGATTAAACCAAAGCGGAGCACAAAGCACAGAGTGACTTTTCTCCCTAATTCTCCCTGTTCCAAAAACCCATTCCTGAAAATCCATCTGTAGGGATTCTGGCCACAACAGGAGGAAGGGGAGAGATCCTGGGCTATTTTTAAGCAGAATTTTGGGCTATTTTGGGTATCACCACCACAAAAGCGACAAGACCATCACAGCTGGGCTTGCGCTGCAAACCCTTTTCCAGCACATCTGGCCAGATGTGCTCCCTCCCTGCTCCAAGCAGCAGGCACAGATGGAGTTCTGCACTGGATCCTGATTTAGATTACGGCAAAAAGAGCTAAAAAAACCTCAGAGTGGCCAATTCCTGCCAGGCTTTGAGCCCCAACACCAACCGGGGCACTGCCCTGGCTCTTCTCCACAGAATCTGTGGGGAAAATCCCATTCCTGTGCCCAGGAATAGGTTTTGGAGATGCCATGAAACCAGTTTGATGAAAAACACAGATCAAAGAGCCATTTGTTCACGTGCTGGGCTCTTCCCACCTTCTGTGGGTTGTTATCCTTCAGAAACATTTGGGAACTCGGCACAAATGGATCAGCTGGAAGAAGAGAGCAGCAGCTCCTCTCCCTGCTTGCTTCCTTGCAAAATGCTTTTTTTCCTGCTCAAAACTCCACATTTTTCTTTGGACACAGCTCCTTGGGATGAGCAGGGAGTTCAGGAGAGGGACCCACGCCCTGAAAATCTTTTATCGCCAACATTTCAACTCCAGGCATTTTTTGGAGGTGAGAAAACCCCGCTGAACTTGGGAGCTTGGAAACTTCTCCCCCTCTCTAGGAATCCAGAAAAAGAGATTTCCTGGGGAGCAGTGTCCAGGCTGGAATCCAAAGAGGCTGCACAGGTTTGGGATGAGGTGTCTGGAATACCAACAACGATCCAGTCCCTGGCATTCCCGGTTTGTGGGAGCACAGCCAAGGCCTGGGGGCTGTGCTGGGACCTCGAGGGTATCCGAGGGTTTTGTGGATGTGCTCCAGAGCTCTGGGTTTCCTGGAGGATGATCCAGCTCCCTCTGGAGCTGTCAGCCCTGATCCACGCGCTCCCAAGCACACAGGGCTGAGCAGCACAAAGATTTCCCAGAGAAAAGAGGAGCCGTGGCCATTCCAAGGATTTGGGAAAAGCACAGGGAAGTGCAGCACAACTTATCCAGGGGAAAAAAAAACAAAAAAACAAAAAACAAAACAAACAAAAAAAAAAAAAACCAAAAAATCAAACCAGCTCATTGGGTCCTGTGGGCAAATCCCACCATGACCACAAGCAGTGGAAATTTGAATTACTGGGGAAAAGGCCCCGTTACAAAGCACGGAGGTCTGACAGGAGCTACAGGATCAGACATTTTACAGCCTTCCTGGGGCTCAGAATTCCAGGTGGGAAGAGATCTCAGGAAAGTCTGGAAGAAAGAGAGATTCTGCTGCAGCCCATAAATAGCCCTGCCCCAGAGCAGGAGGTGCTGGGGCTGGCACAGTTCCAGGGCCCTATGGAGAGAATCAGATCCTTCTTCCAGGATCCAATCATTCCTGGTGGGAGTTTGCTCCATAAGACAAAACCTGAGCCTGCTCCAAATTTAGGCAGCTCAGCAAAAACTTGGATTATTCATTCAGTGGCGATGGGGAGAAAACAAATTCAAATTCCCAACAAACAACATCCAGCTGCAGGTGAAGGGAAAACTGAAGGAATAACAGGAATTTTCCCAGAATTGATAACATTTTAATAGGGAGGTTTATGGATGCCCACAGGAGGAGCAAACAGTTTTAAATGGAGAATAATCCATTGAAAAATGGCTTTGTTTTTCTTGTCAAACTTAATTAAAAGTCGATGGGAGGAATTTTACCACTCCCATTCTTCACAGAACTATAGTAGGAAATTAATAATTTACATTTCTGGCATGCAAATAAAAATTGCCCCTTTCCCAGTGGTGTTTTGGACAGACACCACTCCACACCAGTTTCCTCAGGTGCACTGTTATTCCCTCCAGAGAGAATCCTGGGATGCTTCGGGTTGGAAGGGATCTTAAGGATCATCCCATCCCATCTCACCCCTGGGACACCTCCCACTATTCCAGGTTGCTCCAAGCCCCATCCAGCCTGGCCTTGGGCACTGCCACAGCTGCTCTGTCACTGTGGAGCCATTCCTTTTTTTTTTTGTTTGTTTTTGGTTTTTTTTCCCCCCTAAGATATATGCAGTTTCCAAGGAAGACAATTCCTTTTCCCATCTTTTTGCACCCCTCATCTCACACCCAGCCAGCAGCACAGAATATCTGGCTCCCAAGAACCCAGGATTCACCTGGGATCTTCCCACAAGGATTTTTTTTTTTATGCTCAGAGGATGCATGCAGGGTTATTAAAACCCTAAATATTATTTGGCAAAAGTTCTGTTTCTAATCAAAGAGAGGGAATAGGGAGGATGCAATTGGAAAAGGATGGAGCTGAAGCCAGAGGGAAATAAAAGCTGGAGAAGTGAGAGTGAGGATCTTTCAGGACTTTCCAAGCTGGTTTCATCCTTTGTCTGTTCTGGAAAAGGACAAAGATTGTGTGTAAAGAGAAGAGGGAGGAAAAACAAAAGGGAAAGGGAAAGGTTTGCTCCTGTCAAGTGGGATTAAACTCCTGCAGGGTGGGATGATGTCATTCCACCTCCTGCTTTCCATCAGATGGACACGTGGAGTGTGGCTCAGCAGCGCCAGGGGAAAGCCCAGAGCACCCCCAGATCCCAGATCAGTTAAAGAATGGAAAAAAAGCCAATTTCCAATTCCAAAGGATCCCTTTGATCTTCCCAGGGAGGGTGGGGAGGCCCTGGAATGGATTTCCCAGGGAAGCTGTGGCTGCACTAATCCTGGAAGGCTCCAAGGTCGGGCTGGACGAGGTTGGAGCAGCCTGGGATGGTGGAAGGTGTTGGGATTGGAACTGGGTGGGCTTTAAGGTCCCTTCCCACCCAAACCATTCCATGATTCCATGATCTTTGTGCTTTCAGGTGCCCTCATGGGGATGGATCAGCAGATCCACCTTTCCCAGGGAAGGAACTGAGCCAAAAAGGAGCTCAGATCCAAAGGCACAATCTAAACAAATCCTCCAGGCTTCCTTCCCACATCCCACAGGAGGAATTCTTCTGGAGCTGGATCCATGCTCTGGATCCAACACTTCCTTAAGGAAATGTTTGTTCCTCCCCTTTTCCCTGCCTACAGCTGCTCTAGGTGGTTTGGAGGCTGGGATCAGGTGCTGAAATCCTTGTGGGAATCCACCACGTGGAATTTGTTGGTTGTTTAATTCCCTGGAATATCCAGGAATATCAGGATTATCAGGACAATATCCATCCTCCAATATATAATACCAGGAATATCCATCCTCCAATTAATCTGAGGAGTTGGGAGCATTCAAATGCCCTCTCCTGAGGCAGGAATCACCTCAGGGCAGGATCCCTGTGGAAGGTGGCTCAGCAGAGCAGGAATTTGGGGTTTTTGCAGGCTTTGGGAGCTGGGAATGCCATTTGGAACCAACAGCCCAACCCCAACCCACATCAGTAAATCCATGGATGTTTGCCAGGTGCCCATCCCAGGAAAGGGCCACCAATGCTGGGATCCCTCCCCAGCCATTCCTGAGGGACCCCAGGAGCTGCAAGATCACCCCTGGAATTCCTCCAGGAATCCAGCTTGGAGGGGACACCTCCCTCAGGCATCGGCCACCTCCCGTCCCTGCCACACTCCCAGCGAGCTCCATGGAACCACAACCGGGGCTGGATGCAGCTGCTGAGCACATCTGGGAGCCCCAGCAGCGGGAAAACAGCTGCAAACAGCTGGATGGGGATGACAATGCCACCCTGGAGCGCTCCACGGGGCTGGATGTGCAGAACACAAACAAAACCCCAAATGATTCTGTTTGCTGCAATTCCCAGACACAACACGGCCGATCCCAGGGCAGAGGCTGCTCCTTCCCCAGCAAACACAACCAGAGGCAGCTCAGCTCAGCTCCACGCTGGCTTTTCCCAATTCAATCCCGGTGGTTTTGCCCAGAGGAGCTGAGAGAAATTGGAGCAGCAAACCTCAAGGAACAGGAGGAACCTCCTGCACCCCCCAACACGCAGCAGTGGAGGGGCTGCAGAGATGCCAACTCTGGCAGAAAACAGGCAGGGAACAGAATATTCCTAAGAAACCTCCTCATTTCCCCCATCCAAAAGAGCCAGGAGGAGGGGGGAGCTCAAAGCTTTGCCCTAAATCAGGGAGAGAAACAAAACTCTGCGATTCCAGAAGGAGAATTTTTACTGTGACCACACAGCAAAAGGAAAATAAAAATAGTAACAGGGAAAGCAGACTTCTGTTCCCTCACTTTTTTCTTTATTTTAACCATTTGTGCGGGAATATCCATGCAAAATGCACCAGATTTGAAGTTTATATCAGTTATACCAATCCCTAAGGAATGTGGTCCTCAGTGAATGCTCCCACCTGGCTCAGGTGAAGCTTTCACAAGGATTTTGGGGATCTACAGCTGCTAAGGCGAAAAACAAGGAAGAAAAAGAGAGGATGAGATGGCAGGGACAGTGGAGGTGCCATAAAACCTCGAAACTCCAGCAAACTCTCAAGGAGAACAGGAAAATGCAATGGAGTGCTCTGCTGTTATCACAGGGAGGAGAGAACAGGCACTAAGATATACCAGAAATCCCTAACACTTCAGGAAAACCAGTTATTTTTATCCTCCACGGAAAGAAAAAGCTACCCTGAGCCTCGGGATACTTTAGGATAAAAGCCATGGCCCTTCCAGGATTGATGGAAAACTCATTTATTAATTAATATTTGCATGGCTAAGGAGAATAAGCTGGAGCTGCAGCACCAGAGAGGGAAACTGAGCTCTCAGAAGGTCCCAGATCCTGGAGAAAGGAATGAGGGAAGAAGCTGAAATCCTTGGGAGGCCTCGCCTGGAGGACACCAGGGAGAAGGGACAGGCAGATTTTTCCAACCCCCCAGGAACCAGCTGCCCAAACCTGCAGCTTTTTGGGCACACGAGGTGGAGGCAGCCAAAGCCAAACCCAAGGCTGGTCCTTGGTTTGGATCCCAGACAGCTCCAAGTTTGGGGTTTGTCAGCATTCCCCATTCCCACTCCTGTGCTGGGGTTCAGCTCTGGGAAGAGGTCCCAGAGATATGGGAAGCTCCAGTTTTCCCCTCAGGAGAGCTGAATCCAGGGAATGCCTTCTGCAAAGCCCCGTTTCACACATGGACACAGCTCCAAACAACTTCCACTGGGGCAGCAGCTGCTCTGGGAATGAGCTGGGAACAGCCTCAGGTCCAGGGAAAAGAGTTCCACCAAAGCAGGAGAGCTCCAGAGCTTTCCTGGGGAGCCTGGTCCTCACCCCAAGCTCGCAGCTGGGGTTTGCTGAGGAAGCTGCTGTGGGAAAGGGGGATTGCACCCAAAAGCTCCAGGAATCCTCTCTGTAGAAACCCTTGCAGACAGATTTCCGTGGATAAATTCCCCCTGGCTTCCCAGGCACACTCACAACTTCCCTTGGGCTGCAATCCCCCCAGTCCATTTATTCCAGCTGCAAACCCCTGCTTCCCATCTCCCTCCAACCATCCCGTTCTGAGATTCCCTAAGAACCAAACATTTGCTGTCAGGAGCTCTGAGTTTGGAATTTACAGACACCAGGCAGGACCTGAGCCTCACCACAAGGATGGGTCCTGCCTGCAGCTACAGGGATATCACAACCAGAAGAAAAGTCCTGGAAAATGGTGGGGTTGGATACCCTGATCCAGAATCTGGGATTCTGCCTCCTCCTCTCCTTCACCTCGTTTGCTCTTTCCTCTGGTTCTTGTTCTGCCTGGGCACCACAGTGGGAATGACAGATCCCAGTCCCAGCCTCCAGGCACTTCCTTGATAGCACTAAATGACCCTTAATAACACAGAACTCATCCAAGAGCCTCCAGAGGAAGCTTCCCCCCTCCATCTCCTGAGCCCTTTCCCCTCCAGTATCCAACTGGTGCAGCCCAGGAGTTCCCTGGAAGCCTCACACCAAGATGCACAGTTCAAAATTAAAGGGTTTCTTCCTAAGCTTCCAGTGTTCACAGGAAAATCCCTTTTTAGCTAAAAAACCTTTGGGCTTGGTCTTAGCTCCTGAGGGTCTGAGATATGTGGAAAAGCTGGAGGGAGTTGGACAAGGCTGCACCAGGAGCAGATAAAAACCAGAACCAGCTCCTTAGATCCCTCCCTGCTCCCAAAGACTTGGGAATTAAATGGAATTTCCAATCCCCCCTCCACTCCACACATTTGGATCTTGTTTTGCTGCTCTCTTTAATTCTGTGGGCTCTCTTTGGCTGGAGTTCAACTCCTCTCTGACAGAATCAGGTACAACATCAGTTCTCTTCCCACTTTTTAAAAGCTTTTCCTGCCAGATTCCCACAGTTATTGGGGTAGTTCTGACCATGGCTGAATCCTGATTTCTGCACCTGTGAGAACAGGGAATTGCACAGGGAATTTTTTATCCCCCTTTATCCTACACCTGCTCACGTGCCACAGCACTTTTCCATCAGGAATTCACAGGGCATGGGCACAACTCTGGTGTTCAACCTCACGGATTTCACAGCGCAGAATCAGCCCCTGGGAATTCCTGGCTGCAGGGAATCTTGCAGGGAATCCAGCTGGACACAGGGATCTTGCTCTGACACCAGATCCTCTGCGAGCCCGGCGCTCCTGAGCCAAGTCCATCTTCCCTCTCTCCTGTTCCTTGGAATGTCTGGCTGCTTGTTCTGGCTCTCCTGCAGCCCCTTTCCCGTCCCAGTCCTGTCCCAGCAGCAGCGTTCCCTCACACCACGGATCCCAGCACAGGGCACCGGGAACAGCCGGCAAAGGTCAGCGCAATCCTTTGATGTTCTCAGAACGTCTGGATTCCTTCAGGATTTCCCTTGTTCCAACAAAAAAAGAATGGATGGAATGAAGGAAGGGATACAGCCAGCCCCAACTCCAGGTGCAGCCTACCCCAAACCCTTCCCAGCCAGCTGAGTCCCTTTTGGGCATCTGCTGAAATCCCAAAAAAGCTCAGGAGCCATCAGGTGGTCACGAGATGTGGAGCTGCTGTCAGGAAATTTCTCCACCGTGGTTTGAGGTTCTGCCTTCCAGCCTTATTTTCCTCAAGCTCCCTTTTCTTTCCTTGAAAATAATCCCTTCGCTCAGATTCTTGTGGTGCAAAGCTTCCAGTAAGTTCCAGCCTGGAATCCAGGCAGGGGGATGGATTATCTGCCTGCAGTAGGACACCTCACTCCAAGCAGTCTAATAACATAAAAATGATATATTTGAAGTGCTGCTCCCTCAATAATACCTTTAAATGGACTCCATTTATTTGAGCATTATAAATAAAAGTGCTGGCACACGTGGAAGTTTCTCTTGGAAAAGGGGAACAATGAACTCTCCAGCTCCTTCAGCCTCTCCGAGCTCTGGTTGCCAACCTTGGAACTGCAATTCTCCAAGTGACTTTAATAAGCAAAATATTCAATTTTCCATGTATTGTTGCTCTTCAGAATGGATCCAGTTCTGGGGAGCAACGAGGAAAAGCTGTGGATTTCTGCAGAGCAAAACCAAAACTCATCCAAAGCTCATCAGAGCCCATTCCAGGGGCTGTGACCATCACTGGGACATTGGCTTCATCCTTGTCCAGGAAAAGAGGACCAGCTCCACGCTCATCTCCAGCAGCTTCCAGGTGCCTCCTGCTGCTGGAGCTTTGGTCCCTCTTACACTGTGCAAGAAGCCAAAAGATTATTCCAAGCTCCAAGTCCCCACAGCCTGGAAAACTGCAAATCCAGACCCAGACTGGTACTTTGAGCTCATCTTTTCATGGGAGAAGTTGGAATAGCCCTGAAAAGATCCCTATCAGTGGCATTTTCCAGAGTTCCACATCTTCTCTGCTTTTTTGTTTTTAATAATTCCAGCATCAATTGGAAGCTCTGGGGGATCTTTCCACATGTTCTGACACATTGCCTCCATCCCCTCGGATATTCCTGGAGGGATGGATCGTATGGTGCTGACAGTTCTGAGCACCTCATCCTGCAGGAAAGAAGAGCTAAAAGCCTTTCCCTGGGTAAAAAAAAAACAGACAGGGAATTTGATGCGTTGGAGCTGCTCCAAGGGGGAAATGAGGCAGCACCAGCAGCACCTGTGGGCACGGAGGGCCGGGAACACAAAAACCCGTTTAAACCACGATCCCATAACTCCTGGAAGCGGGTTGGCCCTCTGGATAAGCGGTTGTGCTGCTTCCAATGACTTCATCCTGAAGAAGGGTGGCCATTGGGCTTGGGGGACTGGATTCTCTCCAATATTCCCTGGCTCAATCCCCTCCCCAAGCCCCATTATCTCCAGTCGTGCTCGGAGCTCATCCCGCCGCTCCGGAGATTCCCCAGGCACCGCCTTCCATCCGACGGGCTTTTCCTTTGCCAGAAAAACACTGCACGGCCTCGACCTCCCCGTTCTGGCATCGCCGCTTCCCATGGAACGCGCGGCTGCTTTCGCGTCCAGCTGGGATCACTGAGGGCGTTTGCGCTGCGACTCCGGCCCAGCTGCGGGGCCGAGCAGCCAGGCATGGAGCAGCTCCGGTGCTCCCCAGGCCGGGAATGGCCAGCAGAGCAGCTGACTGAAGGGTGGGTGTGCAGCTCCACCAAGGGCTCCCCACCCCGTCCACTTCTCCTTTCCCCAAGGATCCCGCGTCGTTCCAAAAGGGTGTGGTGGATTACGCCATGGAAGTGGGATTCCGTAAGGCGTGGGAGAGCCGCAGAGCTCGGGGGCTGATCCCAGTGAGGGACAGGGAGAGATGCCCTGGCATGGAGCTCCTTCAATGTGGGTCCTCCAAGGTCATCCCAACACCCCCGTCCAGGGGGGTCTGGCCACACCACACCTTCCGGTGCTTTCTCCAGGATGGGCTCCCACAGGGTCCTACAGCAGCTGCATCCCAAGGTCCTGGATGCTGGGACCACGTAGAGCACGCTCAGCACTGAAGGAATCATGGAATGGTTTGGGAAGGGACATGAAAGTTCATCCCATCCCACCCCTGCCATGGCAGGGACACCTTTCACTATCCCAGGGTGCTCCAAACCCTCTCCAGCCTGGCCTTGGACATTTCCAGGGATAGGGTAGCCACACTTTCTTTGGGAACCTCTACCAGGGCGTCCCCACCCTCACAGGAAAGGATTTCTCCCAAAAACCCCAAATGTTCCATTTCACTTCATACCCCAACTATGTGCTTGCACTCATTAAGAGTTGAGTACATCCTTTTAATTAAGACTGGAATTAATTTAACACACCCCCAGAACATCCCAAATCCCTCCTGTAGCACTTCATTCTGAAAATACATCTCAATTCAATAAATTTCTCCTCATTTTTAGGCCTTTTTTCCCCTCAGAGCCACACAGGGAGAGCAGCAGATTCCACTTCCCACCGAGGGCGAGTTTCAGCTGCTCCATCTGAGCCAGCCCTCCCTGCAGATACATCCTGATCCTATCAATCCTCACTAAACTTCTGGAATGGCTCTTGTTTGTAAAGGCAAGACCTACAGCAGGACACTCAAAATATTTCGTATCAGGCTACGCTACAGTGCCTTCCTGACTGGCACGTTCAGAAAGCCTTGGAATCGATCCGGCCGGGATCTGAGCTTCCAAGCCCTCGCCTGGCGATGGGAATTTGTGTGTAAAGCCAGTAGTGATAAGAGAAGGAAGTCAGCACGGTGAAAAGATGAGATCTTCATGAAAGCCACTGGCATTGTCCAGATGCAAAGAAAACCTCCCAGTGGGAGCCATATCCTGTTTCAAACCCAGCTGGATTTAACACTTCCCTGGAATCTCTGTGCACAAGCCCTGAGTTTTCCAGCAGAACAACCATTAACATCAAAGCTTAACCCAAAGTGCCCTGGAAAAAACCCCAAACATCACCAAATTCTGCTCTTCATTCTTCCCCAAGGGCAGAACTGGATATACTTGGATTGAGCAAGTGTCTCTCTCCAGACAAAAATGCAAGGAAATGGATTCATCCTCATCTTTACAGGGATCCTGAGGAATTTTAAAAGTCAAACTTGTGCCAGCCCTGTCAAACAGACAGTGCCAAAGTGACAGAGCTAATCTCGGATTATCCAAGTTCACTTCTGAGTTTTCCAGAGGATTTTCCAGCCCTTCTCGTTTCCTGGGTGCCAAGAAGAAAGGAGGAGCAGCTCCCACCCCGAGTATGGGGGACATCCCAACCTGAGCCCTCACCTCAGTCCACTGCTGCTCCTGCAATCCAAACAGCTCTTCCCTCCAACCTCCCCCAGAACCGCAATTCCAGGTCAGGCTCAGAGCACAGAACATTGCTCAACTTCATAAAGCACAACGTTAATCCTTGAGGCAAAACCCAGCCTTAGTTTAACTCAGCTCTGCATAAACCAAAACTTCAGTGGAAAAATCCTCAAATATTGAATTAACAGAGATGTGGGACGAACTTCCACATATTCCAATTTTCTCTAGCTGGGAATCCTGGGTGCTGTGAAAGGCTCAAAGTTAAATGTGAGAGAACTGGAGAGAGTTCACTCAGCACATCTCGTTTGGAATGGGACCTGTGGGAGTCAGGAACTGGCCAGAGTGGGGAGCAAAAAGGTTTGCAGGAGATTCTTTTTTTCTTTAGAGCAGGAAAGTGCCTGAGGTCAGGGCTGGAGGATTCCTGGTGGGGGCTCTGGCTCCTGATGGAATCAAGGAAGGCAGAAACAAACTGGGCTAAACCTGGTGACAAAAGTGAGGGGAAAATCACAAACTGGGCTAAACTTGATTACAAAAGTGAAGGGAAAATCACAAACTGGGCTAAACCTGATTACAAAAGTGAAGGGAAAATCACAAACTGGGCTAAACCTGGTGACAAAAGTGAGGGGGAAAATCACAATCTGGGCTAAACCTAGTGACAAAAGTGAGGGGAAAATCACAAACTGGGCTAAACTTGATTACAAAAGTGAGGGGGAAAATCACAAACTGGGCTAAACCTGATTACAAAAGTGAGGTAAATATAAAACAACCGAGGAACCATAATTTGACAGTGACGTTACAGGGAAACATAGAAAACAATCCCAGTAGTGATGCCCGAGAGCCAAATTTGATGAATTTACGAACAATGCAACAGGTTGGAAGCTCTGCCTTCACCAGGGACCAGCCCCAGACTTTGAGGGGAGATGAAAACCCCCAGAATTTGCTCAGGTTGAGGAGCAGCACCCCAGGGACACGTCCCTGGCTCGGCAGAGCAGCACGATAAGGAAAGCTCTGCTCACGTGCAGAGCTCTGAGCGACCTCAGACTTGGCTAAACCTCATCCCCTAAACACACTCCAGACCTGGATGGCTCAAAGGGACCCAGCCTCGCCTGAAAGCTCCAGACCTCCAGGAAATCAATGGAAAATTTTATAGCTCACATGCAAGCAGGGTCAAGGGCAGAGCGTGCGCGGAGCCTGTCGAGATGTACGTTCAGGAAAACAAATGTGTGCGTTCAGCTCAAAGGGGCTGGTTCATCCCTGAGGGAATCATCTCCTCCACCCCATCCCACGGCAGGGAGGGAGTTGTGGGGATTGTTATCATCCACGTGTGGGCCAGGAAAACCCAAGTCATCCGTTCTCCCTTTCCAACACCTTTCCATCCCCGCTGGAGGAGAAGCCATGCGTGAATCCAGCCCGGGATCCATCCCTGCTCGCAGGGAAGGGGAGAGGAGAGGCTGAGTGACTCAGGAATGGGCAGCCTGCTCTGCCATCTGCTCCTGGCACGGGCCCGCTGCACCCCAGCCACCACACGGGGCTTGTGGAAAAGGCACAGCCCAGTGCCAGTCCTCCCTGGTTGGAGGTTCTCAGGGCTATATTTAGGGTTTTTTTGGGAAGGAGTGGGGTGTTATTGGTTGTTACCAGGACAAAAACATGTGATTCAATCGGCAACAGCATCATGTGAGTCCTGGTAACAGCCTCGCCTGCCAACTTCCCAAGACTTCTGGAGTATTATTTTTCCTATTTATTGCTCACTCCTCAACATGTTGAACAAAGACAGGGACTCGCTGCACGCTGCAATCTGGACCTACCGTGTCCCATCCAGATCAGAGCAAAACAGCTCGGGATTGGGAAATACACAGCGTGATTTAACCCATAAATCCAGGATTTCACTGGCACAGCTGCTCTTCTGGAACATCACGCCAGACATCAATGAGGAAAGGCTTTGCTGGCACGGCGAGAGCCCATCATGTGGCTCAGCTAATTAAAAACTGACCTCGGCCATCATCATTAAATGTTGTAATCACAAGCCTGCAAGTGATTAGATGGAGAAACAACACCCCCCCTTCCTCGTTCCCAGGGATCAGCAGCTGACTAAGCCCAACTCAAGGCCCTCAATCCTTTTTATAAACAGCAGAGCTCAGCTGTTGTCAGGGATGAGGACACCCAGGAATTTTGACCAGCCAGCATTTCCCTTTTGCTCCACAACCAGATTTTTGCCAGAGATGGAGGAGTCAGCGCCGACTCCAACCCCTCTGCTTCCCTATCCCACCAGGAACGGGATGGCAGCCAGGGAATTCAGCCCAACACATCCCAAGCACTGCTGGAAAGGTGATTTAGGTGGACACGATACCATCAGCTACCAGAGGGTGAATTCCAGCCTTGGCACTCAATCCTTGACAGGTACACGAAGACAGAGAAATTGATTTTCAATTCTCCGGGAACTTTGCACTCCCTCTTAGGTTAATCTTGGGATGTTGTATGCTCAGCAGAATAGGAGAAGTTAACTAAGGGCAGATGAAAGATGATGGAGGCAGAGAATGGATAAGAGGGGGTGGATAAGAGGCAGGATGTTCCTTGGAGGATGGAGAGGGGAGGTTGCACTGAGAGCCCACAGGGTTTTTCACCCCCAAAAGCCCTAAAACCCTGAATCACAGAAGGAATTACAAAGGTAATTTTCCTGAAATTACCTGGATATAGCAGAGCTACCACTAGATCTCTTGGAAAGGATCTCCACCTGTGCACCACCAGCACCTCTGACACCACATGGAGAGGAAGAAACTCCCCCAAATTATAACAGCAAACAAAAAACCCAAATCATTTCTGCTCAGTTATAAATCCCCATGTTCATCTTGAGTCATTGGAATCATTAATGTTGGAAAAGACCTCTCAGAACATCAAATCCAACCCTTAACCCAGCACAATGCTCACCACTAAAACATTCCCATTCCAGTTACCTTAGGACTTCTACTCCTGGATATTGTTTAGTTGGGATTTTTGTTGGAGTTTTTTTTCCTGTTGTTTGGCATTTTATTTTTGGAGGTTTTGGGTGTTGAAGGCTTTTGTAACTTGGTTTAGCTCTTATCTCAGTGGCAAGCTGTGGAACTCATGGTCCCAGCCTGATTCTGCAACACCCCCAACATCTGACAACCCACTGTGGTGATTTTCCTGTTCAAGCTCCTCTTTTATTGTGTGTTCTCAGAAAGAACCTTCAAATCATTACATCTCCTTTACACTCCTTCCAAAAAATCCACTGTGGGCAAAACACCTCCAAAACATTCAACTTCTCCCCCTTTTCATTGCTCCTGAATTCCTGATTTTTCTGCCTCCTTGGTGGGAGGAATTTACTCGATTGAGAGGCAGCACTTGAGGCACAGGCATTGAGCCTATTTATATAATACAAGATATTTTCCATGTGTTTTGTCGGGCTCTTCACACTTCTGTTTGCTTTTTTTCCACCACTGCTGTGTGTGGTGCCAAAGGCTACATTGAGCAACCACTGAGGGCTTTAAGCACTTCTTCTCCATTAATATAATAAACACAGAACAGGAAAAAATTGGAGAAGCAGCTCCTTGGCATTTGGCAGGGAAGAATTCAGCTCCCAGCAGCTGCTCCCAGCGCCACGTCCCAGCTGACAAGAAGCCAACATCAAAACCAGGTGGCCAAAGGGCTACTGGATATTCCAGTCTGCTGGTCCATGGGTGAAGCAGGACCATGAGAGAAGCACCATAAAACAGCCTGGAGTGCTCTTATCCAGGATTTTCTGGGTGTAGGAAGGGTTTAAACACCATGGGAAGGGTGTGCCCTGGGCTGGGCTCTCACAGACCCCAAAAGGTGACCCAAGGCCCCACAGGGTGACACTTTTCCAACCCTTCCAGCACCCAGAGGCCAAATGGATGCACAGAACAAAATCAGCTCCAAAGGCAAAGTTTCCTGGAGAATATTTTTGCTGAGGTATCCAGGCTGCAGCTCCACAGGGTTAGGCCCGTGCCTGAGCTTAGGAAAGTGCTGAGCTCTGCTGCTGAGCCCAGTCCTCTCAGATCCACCTCGGGTCACAAGCAGGAAATTGGGGATATGGGATGAGCCAGGATCAACCTCCCAGCTGTGCTGGGCTTTTATCATCATTTCCCACTCACAAACTCCCTCACGTGTGGGGTCACACAAGAACCACGTGGACACAGCCAGCGAGATTCCCTCAGGAGATCCAATGTGCAAAACTGATTTTCTGAAGCACTTTGGAAACTCTGGAAGCGTTATTCATTCCCACTTTATTTCCAGGTCATTGGATATTCTGAGTGGGAAGGGACCTTCGAGTCCAGCTCTTAAGTGAGGCCCATCCAGGCACTGACCTTGGTGTTATCAGCACCACACACTGACCAACAGAGCTGATCTCACTCAAGAATTCCAAGCTCATCCCTTGATTATTCCCAGATTCCCTAGCGTTCAATGCTCCACAAGCGGAATATCACTTACAGACCCAAAGAGCATCACAGGCAACCTTGAACTTGGCATTACATGAGACTCAGCCCATCAAGAGACACAAAAATCAAGATTTATCCGTCCTTTTCACACTCCCTCAGCCTCACACCACCAAATATCCTGGTTCAACAACATCCCATAAAGCTTTTCCCTCCAAAGCCAGAATTATTACAAACCCCAGAGCAACAACCCAGTCCGTGCTGTCAGGGCAACTTCCAGAAGATCCTGGAGTGGTTTGGGTTGGAAGGGACCTTAAACCTCCCCTAATCCAAGCCCTGCTTAGGCTGAGCTTCCATAGACCAGGCGGTGAAAACCATGGAAATAAATGTCATTGGGACCTGCTGATCCACACAGGAATCATTTATTTGGGGGAAAAAACCAACCAACAAATATCCAGCTCTCCAACAACCAGGTTGTGAACAAGAATTTATAAATTTAACACAAATCCCTGCTAAACTTTGGACAAATTTCGGCCCTGGAGGCTCCTGTTAATCAGCACTAAACCCTCCTCCTATTAAAGGGGGAAAATCCTCCATCCCAGGCTGTTTCCAGCTGTTCCTGGCACAAGGCAACATTTCTTATTTTTAAGACCCCACCCCATGTTTGTGATTTTTTTAATAAATAAATTATATTTATAATTTATTATACAATTATAAGGTTAAAGGAAACGCCCCAGAATCCATAGGGACCAAAAAGCAGGGAAGAGGCCTCCAGACTGGCATTTTCCCTGGATAAGTTGATCTCATGTTCTTCCAGCTCTGATACACAAAACAAGTGTGCAGAGAGACTTTTATCTTTGGAAAAAAAATAACTTTGCTTTCTGATAACATCAAAAAACCCCCAGAATGGGAAAAAAAATTGAGGAAAAAGCAAAATACTATAAAAACCTGGAAAATAATTAATAGATTTTTCTGTGCTTTCATAATAACATTCACTTGGGTAACCATAAAAAGCGATTATTATGGTAATAAAAGGATGAATAATTTATTATGAATCCCAGACAAACTGTTCCCTTCCAGAATTCTAAGATGACTCCATGCATATGAAAATCATCTCTTGAATGTCTGTGCTCGCTGTAGCCATGGGGCCAGAAAGGTCTTCCGTGGGTTTATAGGGTTGATTTTCATTTCCAAATGTTTTCTTAGGAGTTAAAATGGGAATATAAACCTGATCATGTTGGAGCCTCAATGTGCAAGTTGTAACTCGTGTTCCCCTTTCCTTAGCTCAGGGATCAGTCTTGTCTGTTGCATGTCCAAACACAAATTTGGGAAAGGGGATCCATGTGCAATTCCCTCAAACTGGCATTTCCTCAACACACAGAGCTTGATATCCCAAAATATTGCTCACAACTTTTGTTTGCGGCAGCGTCCAGAACTGAAAGGGGTTTTTGTATGGACCGACCCTCCCAGAGGCTGGAAACTGTCAGGAACAGGGAAGACAACCAAATAAATCCAAATAATAAATCTGAAACCCAAGAGGGGAACTTTTCACCACCCAGAGCTGAATACGCTGTGAACAGACCTCGGTGTTAATGAAAAAAATTCCCAACAAACCCACAGAACACTGGGATTCCACCAGAGTAGGGTTAGATGGGATATTGGGAAGTAAAACTTCCCTGTGAGGGTGGGGAGAGGCTGGGATGGAATTCCCAGAGAGCTGTGGCTGCCCCTGGATCCCTGGAAGTGTCCCAGGCCAGGTTGGACAGGGAATGGAGCAATCTGGGACAGTGGAAGGTGGAACTGGATGAGCTTTAAGATCCCTTCCAACCCAAACCATCCCACAATTCCATGGATAATCCTGCAGTTCCCAACTTAGGGAACCAAATCCATCCCCTCTCCACACCTGCCCAGGGCAGGAGGCTCCACAGAAGCCCCAAATTCCAACACCAAGGAGCAGAGAGCAGCACTGGAGCTCCTTCCAAAGCAAACAGCCGTAATTCAGGATCTGAGACTTCCCAAAGCACCGAGTGAAAGGAGCAGGAGCTCATTCCTAATGAAGCCCAACTGCCTGGTGTGGCTTTCCCAGCTGCTCCAAGTGCACACAATCTGGAATTTAACTGAGCTAATCTAAACCATGAACAGGAACCATCCCTTGGATTAGATCTGCAACCCTCTGCTTCCATTCCCAGCTCGTTTTCCCAGAGTTCAACAAGCGACAAATAAACCTCCGAGAAAGAAAGAGGAATTGTGTCAGCATCTCGTGTAATCTGCTATTAAATAAGTCCTCACACAAACCATAATAAAATTCAATTTACTAGACTTTGTAAAACGTGATTCCCCACCTTGATAATTAAAAAGATACTGTAATAAAAGTCTTTAGTCCTCATGTGCTGCACATTTGTTCCCATCTGATTTTTATCCGAGCGGGGGGATTATAAGAACGTGGAATTGCTGGTGCAGCCTTTGCGTGCAGGCACAGGGAGATAATTCTGGTGTCACAAGAAATCCAGAGCTCTGAGGCCTCAACAGCTGCTGGGCCAGCCCAGCCTGGACCACCACAGCCCAGTCCTGCACCCTCTGGACTTCCCTGAACGGAATATCCCAAGATTTTGGCACCTCACTTGGTCGGGACAGTGGGATTAGTGCTGCCTTTCCACTCTGGACTCAGCATCAAGCTCAGAGCAAAGACTTTTGTAACAAGGAACAGGAGAAGCAGAGGTGCAGCACCAGCCCTTCCCACCCTGGTTTGCCAGTGCCCAGTATTTTCCTGCCTGATTTCCAAGGGAAAAATGGGAAGCTACCTGACTTCAGCTGAAAAATTTGCTCATCAAGGCATTTTCCCTGACTTGAGAAGGAACAGAAGGAAATTTCCCTCCCAGAGATTCCCAGGTTAAATCCAACACTCTGCCTGAGCAGCCTCTTGTTCTCTTAGCATCACCTTGGGGCACAGCACCAGCATTCCCAGGGATTCTTCCTGGTCCGTTTGGCCCTTCTGATCCAGGTTCCCCAGCCCCACTCACAGCCACTCTCTGGGAAAACCCTGCAGATTTCCCTGGAGCTGGCCTTGGATTCAGCTCCTCTGCAAGGCCAGAGCTCCCACAGGATGGTTTGGGTTGGAGGGACCCAGCCCTTGGAATGGGAATTTCCATTGTTCCACTTATCTGGGCTAAAAATCAAAAAAGGTTTGGTTGTTTTCCCCACCACGCTGGGGCTGTGAGCAGAGGAGCCTCCATGAGGTTCACTCTGGAATCTCCATCCTCACAGCCAGGATCTGACCAGGAATTGTGCTGGAAGCGAAACCCGACCAGCCACAGGGAAATGCCACCAATGACAACCCAGATCCCACAGAAATCTGGGATAATTTGGGTTGGAAAGGACATTCAAGGCCATCGAGGCCAACCCTTGACAGCAAGATCCTGAAGATGTTGGACAGGACCCATCTCCAGCTCATCCACATGGATAACATCTCTGGTTTATGCAATTCCAGTCCCCTCCTGACTTCCCTTGGCTGGATCCAACCACGGGACCTCAGCCCTTGGAGCGAGCGCAAAGGGAACCCGAGTGCAAAATAGAAATCCTGCATCCAAACACATCCCCCTTCCTAAAAACCAGGCAAACACACCCACGGCCAGCAGGGCCCACGCCGGCTGTTTGTTTAACACGCATTCCTCCACCTCGGGACACTCCGTCCATCCTGCTGGAAAATGCTCCCAAACCACAGGGAAAACCAGGCAGAATCCACTCTCCTGAAGCAGGGAGGAGGCACCAGTAAAGGAGTGTTAGAAAGCTCATCAGAAGCCCAAGTTTTACCAGGTTAATTATTTTCAAATCTGCTCAGAAAACACATCCCCAAATCAAGTTAATTCCCAGCATAGGTTCTGCTACAATTCCAAAGAATATTAATTTGTAGGTCCATAGTGCTAAAAGCATTGCAGCATTTTTATTTCACAGATGGGCCTGGAATGAAGTTGATTTCTCTGTATTTACCCAGATATAAAATCCCATCTGTCCACAGAGCAGATGAAGCTCCAGGCTGGATAACCTCACCCGGATAAATCCCTGCAGAAAGAACCAAACTCAGATCATGCCAAGGGTAAAACATGAGAATAAATGGAGAGAGCACCACGAGGACCAGCACTGCCACAGGCTGCAGGGTGGGAATGGATGATCTTGGAGGTGTTTTCCAGGCTCAGGGATTCCATGAGGGCAGGAATGGGATTTATTAAGCCCAGGCACTGAAATGATGGAGCAGCTGGGCGGGACTGGGAGGCTGTGCCCAAAGAGCAGCACAGGAGAGGAGACAGGTTTGGAATCTGCAAAGTCTCTGCCAAAACAAGGATTTGAACCTCACTGAGCACTTCAAACAGTCCCACTGCAGAGACAAACAATGATGGGAAAAAACCAAACCAAAACCACCCAGAAATGCAAATATCAACGTTGGGTTTTCTCTTTTGGGATCGTTCTGAAATTGGGATCTACACCTTAAACCTCTGGTTCCTGGCACATGAGCTCAGCTGCTGCCAGACAGAGCAATCCCTGCCAGCTTCAACATCAAAATAAAATAAAATAGAGCTGCTAGGCTTTTTCCCTATTAGAATAATATTTTAAAAATCAGTGTATTGAACTATCAAGTATAAAAAAACGCTCATTCATTTACAGAATTGAAAATCTCAGTCACAAAAACCTTTAGAGCCGTCGCATCACAGAGAGGAAAAAATACCAATAACACCCTGTGCATGCAGGTCAGGCTGAATTCCTGACCCAAAATCCGTGCGGAGTTTGGGGCGGGATCGCAGCTCCCGGCGCTGTCACACACGAGAGGGCACTGTTCTGTAGGCTCAGCACTAAACCCTCCTGTGCTCCTGGAAATTAATCCCCGGGCTCAGCCCAGGCAGCCGGAGCTGCTCTGGAGAATCCCACGTGGAATCAGCGCCTCAGCTCCTTCCAGGACATCCTGCCCTTCCCTGCCCAGCAGCATCAATGTTTGGGCAGGGAATGATGATAATCAAGGCACTTATCTTGCCCCAGTTACCAAAGATAATTTTTTTTTTTTTTTATTTCCTGCTGGAGGCATAAATCAGGTGTGATGGAGATCCCACAGGGCCTAAAAACCTCCAGGAGACTCCCAAGTCCAATCCAGGAGGGGAAAGTTATTCAAATTCAGCCCAACATTTAAGATTTAAACAAACTGATCAATAAATTCAGCATTACAAGAGAGGAGCCCATTCATGCCATGTTTTTTTTCCTGCACTGGATAAATCAGGTGTGATGGAGATTTCACAGGGGTGTAAAAACCTTCAGGAGACTCCCAGGTCCAATCTAGAGGGAGAATTCCTTCAGATTTAGCCCGGTATTTAATGTTTAAACAAATGAGCCCAAAAAATTGGATTAAATCCACTGGAAAGTAACTGGCTGGAAATTCAAGTGACACTCCAGGGTCTCCAGTTTGTCATTCCAAGAGGTGCCAACACTTCAGGATGCAACAGGAGCAGATGGGACACGAGAAGGGTTTTGCCAAAAAAGCAAATTAACAAACAGGTGTAAGAGAGCCCCTAAATCTCACAGAGCTGAAGCTGCCCCAGACTAAACCCTGCTGAAATCTGCTCCTTTTAGTAATTCCAGATCCACTTTGTGCCCCCCCCAGCATTTCTGCCACCTCCCCTGCCCTCTGAGCCCGAACTCCTGGTGTTCCCCACACCCTCCCTGCTCCTGCAGCTCGTCAATAATGGAATTATTTCAGGCACACTCAGCCCCTCCTGGCGAGCCCAGCTCCTGTGTTCCTCCTGCAGCACGTGTTGACAGATGCCACATTCCTGCTGCTGCAGGGTTCCTGGGAAGCACAGGCAGACTGGAACAGGAGGAAGGCAGGAAATTGCTCTGTTTGGGATAAAAAGAGACGTTTTGCACGGCTCCTCCGAGGACAACGACGGGGCACAGGGAGCTGGGCCTCCAGATTCCATTTCCTGCCCCCCAGAGCAGCTGATTTCCCTCCATTCCCATGAAAGCTTTTCAAATCCTGGAGCTAAGTGGCCAAAAAATTGATCAGTCATCCTGTCTGCTTTTTGGGGTCTTTTTCCTCTTTCTGTTTGGGCTGGATGTTGTTTGGAATTGGGCACCCCGAGCCCACTGTGGCAAGATGGCACTGCCACCCCAGTGGCCACAGCCAGCTCAGGGCAAACCCAGGAACCCCTCAGACAGTTTTTGGTTTTCCAGGATATCCCCAGGAACCCCTCAGCCACTTTTTGCTTTTCCAGGACATCCCCAGGAACCTCTCAGCCACTTTTTGCTTTTCCAGGACATCCCCAGGAACCCCTCAGCCGCTTTTTCGTTTTCTAGGACATCCCCAGGAACCCCTCAGCTGCTTTTTGGTAATTCAGGACATCCCCAGGAACCCCTCAGCCACTTTTTGGTTTTCCAGGACACCCCCAGGAACTGCTTTGCCCAAGAGAGGCTTCGCAGCCAAATAAATCTTGTGATTAAATCCCTCCTGCAAGTTCTGAGCTGATAGTCCTGGGGAGGCTTCTCCCAACTTCCACAGGCTGGAGGTGCTGCCAGGCCAGCAGAGCTGTGTCCCCAAGGCCACTGTGAACTCCTGGGACACCAATCCTTTGGAAATATTGTTTTCCCTGGTTTTTCTCACAAAGTCAAATATTTGTTTTCCCCAAATGATTTATTTCGGGCAGTGAATTAATGGGGTTTAAGGGGGGGGAGTTTATCACCACCCTGTCTCAGAGCTGTCTGTTCTGATGGAACTCTGAACATGACAAATGGAATGGCACCTGTGGAGATGTCTGGAGATAAATCAGATTGAAAGGAAAAGAAGGAAAAGGAGACACAAAGTTTCCTTTTCCTTAAAATCCATTGTTCATTTCAGAGCTCCCAGGGCACCAAACTGCTCTCACCCCAAAAATCCATCACATAAAGACACCTAAAAACATCCAACAACCAACTGACCAGTCTGTCAGTCTTTTTCCTTGACCAGTCTGTCCCCTAAATATTATTTTGTGATGTCTAATGAGAGAAAACTCGTTAGGGTAACGAGCATTGTGAGCTCCCAGAACTTCACAGCCTTGAGGACCACAGCAGGGGACAGGAGCCAGCACCTCGTGGTGGGACACTCCAGGAGCAAGGACCTTCCTGTGGCTCCAAGTCTCAATCTCCTGTAAATCTCCAGGAACAACAATCCCTTCCCTCTGCAATCCAAGAGGATTTTCAAGTGCATTTCTTCACAAAGCTGAGAGTCCTGAAGGGACCATGAACTCATCCATGCTGACCTCCTGCACCGGCCCAGCAATCCCATTTCCCCATTCACCCGGCTCCATAAAACCCCAAAACTACACAAAATCCTAAAATTGGGGTCCTGGCTGAGCATCCCCCTGTGCAGGCCTGGTCTGAGGAGCAGCAGGGACAGCAAATCCTCTGTGGGACTTCCACCACAAACTCTGGGCTGAGGCCAAGGCAGAACGTGCTGGGGTTTCGCTTCCAGCTCGGATTCTCACTCTATCTTATCCTTTTGTTTCCAAAGTTTTCTCTTTCAAAACGATCCCAGTGCACAAATACCAAGTCACTCCATTTATTTTAGTTTTTTTTTTCTTCAGAAATGCAGTAGATTAAGAGCTTTTCAATCTCTTGCTCTTGTTTTTTTTAGCTGTTTTTTTATACTAACTTCCACTTTTTGACATCCTTTGGAAAAGAAAACCAGGACCAATCCCCCATGGTTTGGTAAGGGACACAAGGCCTCCCTTCACACCCATCCCAGCACCCCACTGACCTTTCCCTGCTCTGCTGGGAGCTCATCCTGCCCTTCCCAAGGGCTTTATTCCCTTGGCAGTGCCACTGGGAGCCCCTGCCTGCCTCAATCCCTGCTCCAGCTGCATCCAAGCCCGTTTCATTTCCATGGGCTGAGCTTTCCAAAGCTCCCAGAGCAAGCACAGCTCCTTGATCACCACCCTGCACCTCCCAGCCAAGGCTGAGCCGTGCAGAGCTCCAGCAGCAGGAATTTTATCAGGACTGGGGGTCGCTGATGAGGGGATGGAACAGGAGCAGGCCAAGCTCACGGAGCCCAAGCACCAACCTCCCTGATGAGGAATGTTTTCATTTCAGATGTCTCAGCCAGTTTTGGATCCCTTTGGTGTGGCTTCAGCCCGTAAAACACTAATTGTTCTCCTCAGATACACGGCCAGCCCTCCAGAAAAACATCTGGCTTTATTCCAGCTACCTTTGTCAAGCAAATCCTTCAAGGATGAGGCAACTTTTGCTTGAGCTCCATTTAAGAAGTGTCCACCAGAGCCCACATTTGTCTCCAGAACCACAACTGGAACAGTTTACTGGGGCTTTCTCCTCCCCTGCAGGGAAACAGAGCCATCAAGGGATGCTTTACTCAGCTGTGAAGTCCAATCTGAGCATTGAAGCCACAGCTGCTTTTCCCAGTGTTTTCGAAGTAGAGAAGCAGGAAAACACAAAATTATCCATCAGTGCAGGGCACTGGGAGCAGAGAATTTGGGAGCAACCATGACTCAGGAGCAGCACTCCAGTAGCACAGGCATTAAGTGGGAATGGCTGCATGAAGTCCTCACGTTTCCCTAACAAAGAGACCTCGGCTCCTTTTTCCAGCAAATCCGGCTCTTAGGCCGAGTCATAACAACCCATAAAAGTGACTCGGAGCCTTCCAGCAGCTCCTGCAGCTCTGAGGAACAGGCTGAGCAGGCAAATCCCAGTCACCACAGACAGAAATTGTTCCTCCAGTGAGAAATGAGTTACCACGAGTCAGGGCTACCAGTGCCACCCCATTACTCAGCCCAGGCCAGCTGCTTTCATTCCCACCCAGCCTCAACCATCAAAGGCTCTGACAAATCCCAACTCTTCCCAACTTTCTTGCCCACCCAACAGCTATAAACATCCAGCGAGCCTCTCTGGTGAGTAATGGGAACAGAATCTGCTCCGTGGCCGCGCTCGCGCTCGCCGGGGGCTCTCTGGTGGATTTGGCCCCGCGCAAACGTGCAACGTGATGTGATTTCCCACAAATGTTCCTGCCAGCGGGATTCTGCGCTCATCCCGAGCGGCTGGGGAATAAACAAAGGAGCAAAAAACACCAGCGAAGCACAGCAGCGGGGTTGGGATTGAAAAATATCCGCGGAGGACGAGCACGTGACGGGAGCGGGGCCGAGGCACGGGATCGGCTTCCCCGTGTTGGGAAAGAGGCAGAATTGGCCTTCATTCCCTCTCTACGTCTGCAGCCTCCTTTAGGAGAGGAAACAGAGGTAACAATTCATAAACCCATAAAATCCCATCTGAAAACCATCCCAGAAATTGGTCGAGCACTTCCCAGTTTGCCTGGGGCGCTGCGGTGCCGGCACACGCCAGAACTCGGAGGTGATGAAACGGGCGGGGGGCTCGGGCTGGCGGGAGCATGAAAGGATTTCAGACACCCGAGCCACGAGGATGGCTCGGGTCACACATGGGGCTGCTCCTCCTGACTGCCTCCATCTGGGATCAGGAACAGCTGGGAAGAGGATTGAGTTACACAGACGTGGGGAGAGCGGCGGAGACGCCCAGGTGCTCATCCGGCCTCGGGATAAAGATCCCAGGTTTTCCGAGGCCTCCGTGAACCTGGAGTCACTCTGCACAACAAAATCCCTGTTTCCGAGGGCGCTCACCACGAGCTTTGGGAACAACTGGAATAAGAGCCTGGATTTTCCGAGGCCCCCGTGAACCCCTCTTCCAAGGGGCCTCACCACATTATCCAGGAGCAACTGGGAATAAAGATCCTGCGTTTTGCAAGGCCTTCATCCTGTTCACTCCCCACTATAAAATCCCTGTTTCCAAGGGTGCTCACCACAAGTTTTGGGAACAACTGGAATAAGAGCCTGGATTTTCCAAGGCATCCATGGACCCCTCAGTTCACTCCGTACAACGATATCCCCATTTCCAAGGGGCCTCACCATGAGCTTTGGGAACAACTGGAATAAAATTCCCAGGTTTTCCAAGGTCTCCATGAGCCTTGATTCACCCTGCACAACAATATTTCTGTTTCCAAGCGCCCTCACCACATTATCCAGGAGCAACTGGGAATAAAGATCCTGGGGTTTCCAAGGCCTCCAGGAATCTCAATTTACTCTGCACAATATCCCTGTTTCCAAATGTCCCATCACCTCTTCCTGCAATTAAAATCTGGGATGCCAGTGGGCGAAATACGGAGCCCAGATCTCCGGAAGGAAAATTCAAATCCAAGCACAGCACAAATATTCCAGCATTAAAACCTTTGGAAGTGGCATTCAATGGGAAAACAGCAGAGAAATGCAATGAAAGAAATGCAGTACCTGGTGCAGGTGTTCAAGAGGTGAATTCCCACACTGTGGAGTCAATAATCCTGCCTGGAAAAAGAGAGAAGGAAAATTAATATCCTGGTAAAATTTGAAATTAAGATCTTTTCTAATTGAACAAAATAAAGATAATTAACTCATTAAAGCTGTCAACACTTAGATTTATTGATTAAGTAGCAGAGATTTTGGGGTGGTATTTTTCTTTACACCAGGAACTTCTGGTAATAATAATTTTGAATTATTATTAGTAGTTAAATGTTATTAATAATTATTAATAGTTCTGCCTTTTATTCTCCAAAAATAATTCACTCTAACAAATAAAAGGCTTGGAAGAAAACTCTGGAACAATCTCAAAGGAATCCTTTAATATGGAAGTTACACAGACAGGTTCCTTCAGCAGCTGATTCCTTCAGGCACCAAATCAGGGAATTTTCTGGGAATACAGAAATTAGGAATGGCCACACATCCCATTTACTCCACAGAACCCCAGAAAAACCTTCAGGAAAGACAGTTTTATTTTAATTTTCACAGTTAAAAAAAGAAAATTAACAGTTACACACCTAAAACCTCAGGACATGCTTGGCCTCAATGACCTTAAAGGTCTTTTCCAATCGAAATGATTCTGTAATTCCATGATTGTCACCCCCAGCGATCTCCTTGGATGGTTTAACAACCAACCAGGTTCACTGGAGCAGCCAGAGCAAGGTCCAGAACCCAAACACCACTAAAATCCCAATAAATCCTTATCCCTTAGAGCCAACATTGGCATTTCCCACCTCTGAAGTGAGGGACACATCCCTGGAAGTGTTCCAGGCCAGGCTTGGAGCACCCTGGGATGGTGAAGGGGTCCCTGCCCATGGCAGGGCTGGCGCTGGAGGAGTTTTAAGGTCCCTTCCCACCCAACCCATTCCATGATCTCACCCAGCTCTTGGGAAAAGAGCCAAAATCCCCCTCAGTTCCTTCATTTGTTACAAATCCACCATTTTTTGGAAACAGCTCCCAATGTCTGAGTGTTCAGGGCTGGCAGAGCTGCAAATCCTTTGGACTCAGAGCATCCATGGGGGAATCCCTGACCGACCTTTGCTCCACACCCACTCAGGGAACAGGCAGGGGAGGGCAGCTCCCACCGGGATCACAAACACATCCCGAGGGGAATGTGCCTCCCTGGCCCTGCTGAGCACCAGGAGCTCCCATCAGAGCATCCATGGCAAAGCTATTGCACAACAAACTGCACAAAGTATCCCTGAAATCGTGGCCAGGGCTCGGAATGCTCCAAGGAATGCTCAGGATATAAATATTTATGGGCCTTGATGAGCTGCAGCCCTGCACTAATGAAAGCAAGGCTGGAGAAATGGGCCTGGACTGTCCTTTGCCCAAAAGGAGGAGGGTTGGAGTGTAAATATTCCTGCTCCAGGAAACAATTCCTGCTCCACGGCAGGGCCAGCACATCCACAGCAGGGAATTTCCCCTGCAGCTGCAGAGGGAGCCCAGCCAAGCTGGGTCAGAGTGCCCAGGTGTGCAGATGTCACCAGAACACCTGGACGGGGCTAATCCCGAGCACAGCTGGGATTCCAACCCCATTTCCCTTGGTTTGAACGCTGTCCCAGGCACAGACAGGGAGGAAAACCCTTCTGGGAAGGGGAAGGCACCCAGGGGGTGAGCACAGGGAATCCTCCTGCACTGGGCTCAGCAGGGGATTCTTCCCTTCCTCCCTGCTCAGGTGAGACCCCACAGGAGCTCCAGCTCTGGAACTCCAACATCAGGACAGGAAGCTGCTGGAGCGAGCCCAGAGGAGGCCAAGGAGATGCTCTGAGGGTTGGAGCCCCTCTGGAGCCGGGCTGGGAGAGCTGGGGGTGCTCAGCTGATCCAGGGAGAGCTCAGAGCCCTGCCAGGGCCTAAAGGGGCTCCAGGAGAGCTGGAGAGGGACTGGGGACAGGGGATGGAGGGACAGGACACAGGGAATGGCTCCCACTGCCACAGGGCATTGGGATTTTGGGAAGGAATTCCCGGCTGTGAGGGTGGGCAGGCCCTGGCACAGGTGCCCAGAGCAGCTGTGGCTGCCCCTGGATCCCTGAAGTGTCCAAGGGGCTCGGAGCAACGTTGGATAGTGGAAAGTTGGGAATCCTCATGGCATGAGTTGGATTTGGGACCTTCAGAGATCCCTTCCCTCCCAGTCCATTCCATGATTCAGCCATTGGGGATCCCCTGAACAAGCCCACAGTAATTCCCACGCCCCATTTTTCACCCCAGTTCCAGGATGGGGAGGTGGCACCTTCAGGAAGCCAAACCCCCCCCAAGGCTCTGGAAGCACTGGGAGACTCCTGAGGGCAGGAATTCCAGCTGTGAGCAACCCTCAGCTCCTTCCCAGAGAGCCCCTGCTGCAAACTCACACAGGGAACTCCTGCAGACATCCTGCTCTTCCCAGCCTGTCAAATGTTATTCCAGGAATTCCATAAAAACTCCTTCCCCATGGCATTACATCCCCCCTCCAAAAACAACCTAGATAAGGAGTGTCTGCCTTGAACAGATGGGAACTTCAAAGAGGAAAAGCTGCTCATCCCAGCAAATATTTGCTCCAGCTCCTGCCTCCAGAGTCCTCCAGGTGTCCGATAAATCCATGGATTCTCCCAGCTGGACGATCAACTCCTGAACTCCTCCGAAAGGATCAGGGAGTGAGATCAGAAAAAAAAAACCAACCCAACCCAACCATGTGGCAGCAGGTCTGGCCACGATGGCTTTCCAAGGAAATCAAAGCTCCCTGCACATTCCACTGGCTCTGGATTCCCTCTGGGAACAGATAAAAGCCACATTTAGTGGCGGCTCCACCTTAGCCACTCTGGCAGAATCCAGGTCAGCGTGATCCCCCGGGAATGCTGAAGGGATTTTGGATCAAGGCAGAGTTTTTATGGAGCAGCTGGCAGCCACCACCTCCCGCAGCTCCATCCTCTCCCAAAGCCTCCACAAGCCAAGAGTTTCACTTGGAGGAGGCTTCTGGAAAAACAAGGCTGTGCCCACATCCAAAGGGAAAGCAGAACAACGGGATTATCCTTAGCTCCAGCACTTCCAACAGCCTCTCCTGGCAGTGGGGACATTCCAGGTCCCACAGGAGCCACCAGCTGTGCTCCCACCAGCCCTACTTCCATCAGGGAATCGGGCACAGGAAGTTTTCTGTGGCACTGGGTTCAAGCAGGACCATCTTTGCTGGCTGGGAGTGAAGCTTTTCATCCCAGTTTTTTTAGGATTAGGGTTCAGGATATGGTTCCTCTTGGCTGCATGGAAGGAACTCGATGTTTTCTGCCCAAACAGTCCACGAGGACTGGGATTAATTCCGACAATATTTGGTGGAACGGAATCCCAGGTCCAGCATGATCCCGTAGCTGCCTCCAGAGGGATGGAGGGAGGCAGAGGGGTGGGAGGGGGAGCCTTTCCTATCCAAAAACCTCATGTTTTGACTCCATTCCATTCAAAAAAGGGAAAAGAACCCTCCAACACCAAAGGAACAAACCTTCGGCCTCCAAGGTCTTGTTTTCATTCCTGTGTGGAACTCAACCGCTCCGGGTCTGAGCAAAGCCCAGATTTTGTTTTCTGGGCATTTTTAACTTTCCCATTCCAAGGCACAGGTGGAGCTCCCAGCAGGAGGATTCCAGAGGCAGGAAGGGTTTGGAGCCCTCCAGCCCCAGGGATGAGGTACCTGGATATAAAACCCTCTGATTCTAAAGACAATTCCCAGATTTCAGCCTCCATAAAGACAAAACAATTCCAGGGTGACCTGTGCTCTCCTCCTGCAGCTTCACCTGGCAAAACTGGGATCCAGCTCCATCCCACCAGAGAGCTTCCCACCCTCCTCCCTGTCCCAGGGCCAGAGGTTTTGGGGTGGATTTGGGAAGATGCAGGTTTGGATCCTGGGGAGCTCCTGCCCGTGCCACAGCAGCTGTGGGACCTGGGGCAGGAAAGGCAGGAAAATGGGGATGGGGAGGGAAGAGAAGGATGATATTTGCTGGTTTTAGGAATTTTATGGCAGCTGTGAGTGTAAATTGGTAAATTCTGCTATTCCAGAGCGGCTTTTAAATCCCTCCAGAAATGGGAACTCCACCTCTGCCCTGGGCAGCTGTGCCAGCCTAGCCGACCCTTCTGGGCAAGAACTGATCCCAAAATCCAACCTAAAGCTCCCCTGGCACAACCTGGGCCAGGTTCCTCTTGTCCTGTCCCTTGTTTCCTGGGAGCAGAGCCTGACTGAGGGGAAATTTCACCTCATGTGAGCAAGAAAACAAATCCTGAAGGGGAACCCCCCGAGCCCACCAAAACCAAGGATCCAGTGGCTGCATCCACATTCCCACCTGGGTTTAGCAAATTTTCCCATTTGCATCATTCCATGCCCATTTTGCTGGGTTTATTCCACATATCTCTGATCTTCTCCAGAGCCTGCAGTCTCCCTGGATGAGCCATTTATCTCCAAACCCAAATAAAGCACATTTTTAGGCCGGGCCACTGCATGGGAAAGATGCACTTTGAGCGAACAGCTTGAATTAATGAGCCAGTAAAACTTAAATCGACCTTTTTTGTAGTTCTTGGCATTAAAGGAAGCATCCAACTTCCCTTTTTTTGTTGGAATGGCAGAAATGGGTGAATGGAGCTCAGTTATGGTATCGAGTGATGCGTTTCAGGTTTGCTGTCAAACAAATCGAGATAAAACCCCCTTTTCTCTGGGAGAGCCTTTTACTGCCTGATAACCAGGATAATTAGATTTTAACTGGGCTGCCCACAAAGAACCAGCATTCCAACCATCCCCTACCTCCTTCCCAGCTCAAAAGGCTTTGCAGGGAGAAGCAGGAAAAAAGGAGGAACCATTAAAACCCCATTTCAACAGAATCCTTGAGTTTCTCAGAGCAAGGCCATTAAAAGATGCACTGATACCTCCAGGATTGGGTTCCTCCATTTGGGGAAAATGGGATGTTCACTTAGCAGGGCTGTGCTGCAACCTGATCCTAAATAAAATCCATTTATTTCCACGTTTGCTGCAGCTGAGCCCAGGATGCTGAGCCAGCTGTGCTGCAGATGTGCTGCTCCTGCATCCCTGGCAGTGCCCACCCTGGGACTCTTCCTGCACATCCCAGGGGAAGTTTGCTCTCAGCAGGGCTTTGGAAAAGCTGCCAGGACTTGGATCCGTGCATTATCAGCCTGGTCCTTGCTCCTTCCCATCCTCCCAGCTCTCAATTCTCCACTTCCACATCCCTCCCTGAGATCCCCGAGCTCCCCAGGTGTCAATAAATTCACTTTTCAGGTTCCAATGATGGCACTGCCCCCTCCCAGCCAAGGATGAGGTTGAATCCTGGACTCATTTCACTCAGGACACCCAACCCAGCAGTGCCACCTCGCCCCTTCCTCAGGACAGGATTCCCAAATCTCTGCCTCCAGCAGCAAGGTCCTTCACCAAACATGGCATTTTTACTTCAACCCCCTCAAAGATTTGTTTTTATTTTCAGTTCAGAAGGAAATGGGTGGCCTGGGATAAAGGAGCAGAATTTTCCACTCAGGAAAACAAACCAGCCCAGCCATTCCCAGTTCCTAAAGCAGAGGACAATCACCAGCTCCTGCTTCCCTTCCCATGGCTCCCACAGAAACCAGCAGCTCCCCATCCCAGTTTCCCCCAGTGTAATTCCCAAATCAGTGCCCTCTTCCCACCAGCAGCTCCTGGAGGAGCAGCAAAGGAGCTCCTAAGAGACTTTTTTCCTAGGAAACCCCTCCCTTTTTTCCCTGGGAAAAGGATGGATACAAGCCCTTGCTGCAGAGGTTCAAGAGTGCAGCTAAAAATTCCAGGACCTCTAAATCAGGTTTATAAAGTTCTTCAAACACCTGACAGGTGAAGGCAAGCCCACAACTGAATCAGAGGCTATAAAAAAAAAAAAAAGAAATCAAAAAGAAATGTTAAAAGCCCAGCTCAGCTGCTCTTTAATCCTAGAAATATTCCGACCCTGTGGACACCTAAAGGAGCTTTAAAGCTCTCCAGGTATCCAATATTCCAGTCAAGGAATGATGGATTCCAGTCAAGGCAGGATGGATTTATTTGGGAAGAAATCTGGAGCTCAACCCTATTTCCAGATTTAATCAGATCCCAGGAGACACGCGGGGAAGCAGACTGGGGCTTCCCTGTGCCCTCCTGCCAAGGATAAAGCCCAGGCAGAGAAACTCCCGGATTTGGTGTTCCACAGCCCTTCCCTGCTTCCAGTTATGGCAATTAAGGATAAAACCCAGGCAGAGAAACTCCCGGATTTGGTGTTCCACAGNAATCTGGAGCTCAACCCTATTTCCAGATTTAATCAGATCCCAGGAGACACGCGGGGAAGCAGACTGGGGCTTCCCTGTGCCCTCCTGCCAAGGATAAAGCCCAGGCAGAGAAACTCCCGGATTTGGTGTTCCACAGCCCTTCCCTGCTTCCAGTTATGGCAATTAAGGATAAAACCCAGGCAGAGAAACTCCCGGATTTGGTGTTCCACACCCCCTTCCCTGCTTCCAGCTATGACAATTCCCTCTGGAGCAGAAATCCCGGATCCAGAACAGCCCGAAAAGGATCCCCGGGCAGGCACGTGGCTTTTTTCCCTTAATTATGCCCAGAGCGGCGGCACCTGCGCAGCCCGCGGGTTAATTACTTAATTAGCGGGGCGGGGCCGGGCGCTGATGAGCCGCAGTGATTCCAGCTGGGAGATGAGGACGCTCAGCTGGGCAAGGAAAGCAAAAGCGACTTTCAAACAAAAGAGAGGAAAAGCATCCCAGCATCGCCTCCAGAGCCCGTTAAATCCATGGAAATCTCGCAGGCAGCTTCCCAAGGTTTTGGCTCGGCCCCAGGCGCTGCTTTTCCTGCACAATTCACAAGGACTTCGCTCCAGAGGGAACACAAAGCCCTTTTGTTCCCCTTTTCCAGATGTGAGGAGCGGGGAAAGCTGGAGCAGGGCAGGTCACGGTGGCAGAGCCTGGGATGGGGCCGCTCCTGCTCCCCCCAAAAATTCCAGCGTGCAGGGGAAGCATCCAAGCAAACCCAGCCGTGTCCGGAGAGCACGAAGGGTTTGAGTTTAGGTTTTTATTGCATCAATTAAAAAAGCAAAAAAAGGATTCTTAGCGGCAGAATGTTGTGTCGTTCCAAAGGGGAGCAGAAGGATAGCGGAGACACTCCAAAATTCGGATTTCAGGGACACTGCTCAGGCGGAACTCACGTGGCACAAGGAGAGGAATTAAAGAGGAAAACAGCAAACCCCAGCCCAATACAAGCCAAGATTCATTACAGCTGAAATGGATTAAAAAGGGGGATTACGAGATATAACAGCCGTACCTTGGGGTGCCAGCGGGGCACAGGAGCAACAGGGACGAGGTTTGGGAGAAATGGGGAGGAAAAGAGAGCGGAGCAGGGAATATCCCGTGGAGCAGGAATGGTTTCCATATCCTGAGCATTCCCAGCCCCAGGGCTCAGGGGCTGGCACCGAACCCCGCTCCCAGGAGAGGGGAAGGAGCAGGACGAGCTTTGCATCCCGCACAGCCCCAGGCCCGCCTAACTCCGAGCGGGGCCCAAGGCGCGGCTCAGCCCCCAGGAAATCCCGACCCGTTCAACTCCAACAGGGGCACTTTGGGGACACAGAGGGGACAGAGAGGACACAAACCTCACTGACCTCCTGGGGACACAGAGCTCACTGACCTCCTGGGGACACAGAGGGGACACAAACCTCACTGACCTCCTGGGGACACTCAGGTCATTGCTGCTCACGAAGGGAAGGACAGGACTGGAAGACGCCCAGGGTTCCAAAAGAGGTGACAAAATTTCCATAGTGCTTCATCCCCAAATTCCAAGCAGTGGCCAAGACCTCTGCAGCCGCCCAGGAAGGGGAAAACCATCCTGTAATTCACTCACTGTCCCTAAAAACTCAAAAACGAGGAACAAACCCCAGCTTCCCGCAGCACCTTCACCAAAAGGTAGCCCCAGCCCGGAACCAGAATTTATATGGGCGGCTTCAACCCCGCTGCCAGGTGGGAAAATGGGATGGGCGGGGCTCTCCTATCCCAATCATCTCCTCCAGCTGCTCCCGGTCCCTGCTGGCCCCACCTGGGCAGAGCTGAGCGCCTGGAGGGAGCCCCGGGAGGGGCATGGGCAGCTCCCATCCCTATGGAGCCCCTCAGAGCCCTTCCAGGAGCTGCTCTCCATGGATGGATTCCTGCCTCCCTCAGGGAGCTGAGCAGCTCAAGGGATGCTCTGGTCCTGCCTTGCACAGAGAATCCCCCCAGAGCCAGGTGCTCGCTGGGATTATCCCGTTTTCCAGGGATTTTCTCCAAAAGAAAGGGAAAAGGATCATCCCATCCCACCCCTGCCATGGGCAGGGACACCTTCCACCATCCCAGGCTGCTCCAAGCTCTGTCCTGGAAATAAATTTGGAGTAAACTCACAGAAATCCAGGAGTTTCATGGGGATAAAAGTAACACCACTTATTCCAGCAGAGAATATTCCCGTGGATTGTCCCAGATGAAATCTTCACCTTACAGGGAACTTGAGCTCCTCGTTTCTGTGCTGGGAGGCTGATTGGACTCTAAAGTCTGCCCAAACTGATGGAAATGGCATTTCCAGCATCCACAGCTTTGTCTGGAATGTTGTTGGATAAAGTCACAAAACACAACCTGCTCTGCAACCCAAAGTTTGGAGAAAAAGTTCCAGAGAAAATACAATTTTTTGTTTGTGTGTGAACAGCTTCACCTCACAGGGACAGTGCCACAGACTGCTGATCCTGTGACAAGAATTCCAAGGGAATTCCATGTGAAAATTGGGGTTTTCAGCATCCAAACCATCCCACTCCCAACTCCTCAGCAGTGCTCTCAACCTTCCAGCCCAGCTGCCTCCTTGGAGAATTCCCAGCCTGTTCCTGACATGAGGATTTTCCTTGGCAAAATTGAAAGGAAGAGAGGAGAAAGTCGAGCTGGAAGAGGAGGAGGAGGAAGAGGAGGAGAAAAGGCTTTTTCAGGCACCAGGGATTTTCCAAGCTCCAAAGGCTCCAGAGCTCTGCCCATCCAAATCTCAGTGCCTTCTCCCACTCCATCCCAGTTTAACCCCCTGGAAGTGCCCTGGGAGCTCTGCCTCATTGCCCCTCTCTTTTCCAGGTGAGAATCCCTCTGTGGAATGACAGAGCTCTGCTGTGGATCCGCCCTTCCCTCCACCCTTGGGAGCAGCCAGGGATCCATCAGCAGTGGCAGCCAGGTGATGGAATGCCCTGCTGGAAATTTGGGAAGAAGGAGAGGTGGGATTTCAGTAACTGGTGTGGATTTCTCCCAGCTCTGGAGCCTGCCGAGGTGAGAAAACAGAACAAACAGCAAAGGGAGGAGCTCTGATGTGAGAGCAAAACGGGGCTGGGGGAGATTTCCAATTCCATCTGCCCTTGGATAAAGACAGATAATGAAATACCTCTGGAATGAGGAAAAATATTTCCAATGTGATGGAAAAGCTGTTAGCAGGGGGCAGCAGCTCCAGGGGTTTTATCTCCCTCGCCAGGACAAAGGTTCATTAATCATCTGGCACTGCTTTATGCACCCAGCCTTATCTTCCCAAAGCTCCCCATGCTCCCCTTCCAGGACATCCTGGAGCAGCCCTGGAATATTGATTCCTGCTCTGGTATCCACGTTCTTCTCTGGGATTGCTGGAATAGGGAATATAGGAAAATGGGAAATGGGAGCACGGGCATGGCTCTGCCCCAAAATGCAGAGGAGCATTTGGGGTAAGGACTGGAAAATCCTTAAATAATGAGGAAGAATCACAGAATCGTGGAATGGGTGGGAAGGGACCTTAAAGCTCATCCAGTCCCACCCCTGCCATGGGACACCTTCCACTATCCCAGGTGCTCCAAGCCCATCCAGCTTGGCCTGGAACACTTCCAGGGATGAGGAACCCCAGCTTTTCTGGGCAGCCTGTTAAAATCCAGGAGCTGCAGGAAGGAGGGATATCAGGCCACAAGCAGGAACGAAGCCAGAACTGCCCCAAATCCCTTCTCTCTTGGGAAGGTGCTGCCAGACCTTTGGAGAACATGGCTGGTGGAGACCCCGATCCTTCCTGTGCTCTGGAAAAATGGGAATGTTCATCTGCCTCTCCTGGCTCAGCAGATGAGATTCCCCAGCCATCAGCTGTTGTTTTTATCATTTTTCCTGGATCTCTTGGCAAGAGATTCCCTTCCCTGACATCTTAAACAGGGGCTGTGCTCGTGCCGGGGTTGGGAACAGGCAGGGGAGGCCGATTTTGAGGAATCTCAGCTGGGGAAAGCCCAATTCCCACTTTCCCATCAACCAACCAAGCACTTAAGCCTGGCTGACACCACAGAGGATCTGCTGAGCTCTGGGCTCGGCTTAACCTCAGTAAAACCGCTCTGACAGCACTCCCAGCAGCTTCCCTCTGGGAATTGTTGCTTCAGCTGGGAGTGGCACCAGGCGTGGCCATCCCTGGGGAAGGGCTCCAGGCTGGGGGGTCACAGTGGCCATCCAGGGATGGAATCCCAGCAGGAGCACTGGGATCAGGGGCTGGGGTGGGCGTAGGCTGTGGGGAAAGGCTGGAGAAGAGCCAGAGGGTTAAAAATAAACTGCCTTTGCCTGATAAATTATCCCTGTGGGAATTTATCTAGCAAAGGGTGTTGGGAATGAGCTGAATGTGGAATGGGTGGCAGGGCTGGGAGGTGACCACCAGAGTGATGGCCACCAGAATGATGACCACCAACGTGATGACCAGCAGACCTTCTGAGTGATGCCAGCAGGAGTTTGAAGCTGGTTTTGGAGCACTGGGTGGGATTGGGAGGAAGGGACGGGCACAACTCCATGGGACAGCGGCGGCACCGCGTCCACGCCGGCGTCACCGCTCTGCTGGGAACACCCAGAGCTGCCCATGAGTGACAGGAACCTCTGGAATAAAGCAAAGGAGGGAAGAGAAACGCCGTGTTCCTGCAGGAACGACCTTGCAGGAGGTGGAGCCTGAGGAGCTCTGCGGCCACGGCCGCGCTCCTGCTCGGGCCCGAACTTACGCAATGATTTATTTGCATCCTGCCCGAAAACAAATGGATGTTTTACATATTTATATCATAAGATAAAGTGATCCTGCAGCTGATCAAAGCCAGGGCAGATCTGGAGGCGATTACAGCAAGTGTTTGCTTAACTGAGGTCATGATGCACTCGGAGCGGGCGAGGCTCCGGCTCTGCTCCGCACATGTGAGCGCTCCAGGAAGGTCGGGAGAGGCCCTGGCTCCAAGTGCTGCCTTTCCAAGAGTTCAGGCAAAGCTGAACCTGGCTCCTCAATCGGCCTTGGGACAAGGCATTGGTCAAGGGGAGCAGCGTTGTGCTGGTGGTGAAATAAAATTGAGTTTGAAGAGGTTTGTGTCTGATGGAAGCTCAGTTTGGCTTCGTTGGGAATTCTGGTGAGGCTGAGGGAGCTGGGAAGGGGCTGGAGAATCCTGAGGGAGCTGGGAAGGGGCTGGAGAATCCTGAGGGAGCTGGGAAGGGGCTCAGCCTGGAGCAAAGGAGGCTCAGGGGGAATTTGTGGCTCTGCACAGCTCCTGCCAGGAGGGGACACCCAGGGAACAGGGACAGGAGGAGAGGGAACGGCCTCAGGCTGGGCAGGGAGGCTCAGGGTGGGCACCAGCAGGAATTTCCCCATGGAAAGGGCGCTCAGGGATTGGAACTGCCCAGGGAGGGTTGGAGTGCCCATCCCTGGAGCTGTGCCAGGAGCTCCTGGAGGTGGCACTCAGGGCTCTGGGCTGGGGACAAGGGATTGGGCACAGCTGGGTGATCCCAGAGCTCCTTCCCACCGTCATTGATTCCATGATTCTGGAAATGGGGATGAGTCTGCCCAGCAGTTCCTGTCCTGGCAGGCCGGGCTGTGGCTGGAGAAGCTGGGAGCAGAGGACAGGGACACTCCACTCTGCAGGCCTAGCACAGCCTGGGCTGGCCTTGGGGGGATTTTCCTGGCTGGAATCCGAGGTCACCACTGGGAATGGGGTAAGGATGAAGTGGATGCAGTTTCCTCCTGGAAAGCCTTGCAGTGGCTGGGCAGAGGCTACGAGATCCAGGGATGACCACTCCAGCCTGGCACTATACTGGGATATACTGGGAATGCTGATCCCACCCCCCAGCTGGGTGTGCAGGAGACTTCCCCAACATCCATTCCCCTGGGAAATCCATGCTGAGCCGGGGATGTCCCTGGTGCATTCCCTGCCACTTCACTAAATGTCATCAACAGAGAGTTTGGTTTCTGCCCACTCCCACTGAAACATGGAATTCCTGCTCTTACACTGGAGCCTGGATTCCAGCACTGCAAGAGCCAAATCCTCGCTGAAAAACAGGCAGGAATTGGCCTTCTCCTGATTTTCCAGCCACGTTGGGACCTTCCCCTCTTTCCATGCAGCACAAAAGCCTGTGCAAGGCTCGGGAGACAAATCCAGGCGGGATTTGCAATCCCTGGGATCTCATTCCCGGCCACATCTGGGGCCCTGCCGCCTCCATCCCGACACAGAACTGCGAACGAGCTGCGGGACGGGAACATTCCCCTCCCGTTTCATGGGATGCTGAGATGAAAACCACATCCTGATCTCGCAGCCGCTGTCATCCCATCTCCCGCAGCTCATCCCCGTCTCCTGGCTCCTTGTCCGTCACATTCCCGCATCCCTGCAGCCGGCACATCCCTAATCCATGCCGTGTGTCCCGGCAGCCCGAGCCTTCATCGCCGTGCCGGGGATGTCAGCGGGATGCTGATAAGAGCCTCGCCCAGCTCGTTATCAGCGTGTGCGGGGCGGGATGGAGCAGCCGCAGCTGCTCCAGAGGGAGATTCCTGAAGGCACGGCTGATTTTGGGAATGCTGCGAATCCCCGGCAGCGCAGGAGTTGGGAAACCGCAGGAATTCTTGGCGAGGCTTTGCCGTCAGTGCCAGCGGAGGTGACGCCGGGTCAGCGGCTCCGTGCTCTGAACCCAGGGATGCTCCAGCTCTGATGAGCGTCCCCTCTCCTCTTTCTCCTCTCCTGTTCCTCTTCCCTGATCCCACAGAATTTTTTTAGTTCCTTACACACCACTGGAAGCTCCAGCAGCACCGACCAGCTCAGCTCTCTTGTGTTCAGTGCATTCCCAGCTTCTCATGAACCCCAACTTCCCTGGCAGTTCCAGCCCTTGAAATTCCTGGGGATTTACCCGTGAAAATACCCCGTGAAAATGTCCCGGGAAAACGGCAAAAGCCAGGAAACATAACCAAAAAAGAAAGCCACAGATTTGTCTTTTAGACAGAATTAATCTCAGCAGCATGAGCAGGTTGGAGCAATCTGGGCACGGGGCAGAGGCTCTGCCATGGAAAAGGGATTATTTGGTCTATAAAGGGATTTTGATACAAAATACGTGAAAGAACCGAGACTTCCTGTAGCCAAATTCCTGCATAAAACATAAAACCGGCCCAGACTTCAAACAGCATCTCAAAAACTTTCCAGCAGATCCATTAAGAGCTGGGTTTTTAAGGAAGCCAAGGGAACCAGGGCTGCCACCCAGCATTTTGCTGATTTTATTTGGGAAATTTCGTGTTTCTCACCACCTACACTCACTAAAATGGGCTCACCACGAGTTTTAAGGAAATTTCTTTGCTTAAATGGCAGAGGGGGTGAATCCAGGCTGGATCCTGCCAGGACTGGGGAGCAGAGGTGCCACAACCTCCACCCCACTTGATACCCCCCAGATGTTGGTGGTGTTTCCTCAGGTGGACACCAGCTGTGGGAATGGGATGGAGGCCAGCACGCTCAGCTTCCCCATATCCAGGGAAAAACAGACCTTTTGGGATCTGCCCTTCTGCTTCCAAGACTTTCCTCACCAGAATATCCCTGAGTTTAAGTGATCCCCCAGAAACGCTGCTCCACCAGGATGGAAACGGGGTGAAAACAGGGAAATGACCTCCAAATAAAGAGTTCACATCCACTTCCCTCCCAAAAATCCAACCCCCTGAATCAGCCTCTGTGCTCTTGGCGAGCCTAATCCTGATTTTCCAACTGCATTCCCCCAGACCTCTGCAGAGCCCTCGGCAAAGGGCAGATTTCATCCTTGTTATCGGAGCTTCGGAGACAACATTTATCTTCCTGACAGGAATCAGCTTGATTCCCCAACAGGAGACAAAGGGAAAGGCCACGAGCCCCAGGAGGGCCTGGATTGTTCCAGTTGGTGCATCTGAGGGGTGAAATCCCAGGGAGTTTGTTCCCAGTTTGTTCCCAGTTTCTCTGCACCTGGAGCTACAGGAACGTTCCAGCACAGTGGGGCTGGCAGATCCTGGCTGTGCACACGGAGCACAGATCTTGATGGGTTTTTGGGATGTTTGGGATAATGAGGGCCCTCCCCAGCTCCTCAAGCCACGTTCCTGTTGGCTCCTGTGGCTGGGCCACAGAACAGGGATGAAATAATCTTTGGATTCACTCAGCAGGAACAGCAAGGGTTCAGTGGGGAAGGAGAGCAAGGAGCCTTTGCCCCATTCCAGGCTGGAGAAATGGTTCCCAGCCCATTCCCACCTGGTAAACCTGGATAGAACCCTCTGCCCAAAGCTTTGGGGTGGAAGGGGCCTCAAAGCTCATCTTGTTCCAACCCTGACACCTTCCACAGGGTGCTCCAAGCCCCGTCCAGCCTGGACTCAGACACTTCCAGAGATGGGGTTTGTGCCACAGGAATGCTGGGGCAGCTCCCTAAAGCCCCAGGCCTGCTGTGCCCTGCCAGGGAAGATTTTGGGATTTGTTTCCACCAGGTTTCTGGCAGCTCCTCGGCTGCCAGCACCAGTTCTGAACTGGTTTGCAAGAAGGAAACCAATCCCACGCTGGGCACCACAGGCTCCAGACACATCCAGCAGCTGGGACAGTGCAGCACAAATCAGGATTCGGGCAGAGCTGGAATCTCTCCGTTTGTGGGATAAGTGTGAAAGGGAATCAAAGCAAATTCCCTGCCTGGGATGGAGATCCTGGGTTTGCAGCCTGGGTTTTCCTGAGGAACCCTCCATCCTGCTGGAGATGGAAGCTGGACAGGGAGGGAGGGAGGAGGCACCTGAAACATTCCCTGAGCCTTGATTAACACCTGGTTTTGCTTCAAAAACATCTTCCTGGTTTATCCCGGGTTTGAGCTGCTTCCTGCAGCTCCACAGAGTCCATCTGGGATATGCCAGAGATCTGCAGCCAGGCAGAGCAGCCCAGCCCCAAAAAAACACAGTGTCCTGCCATGGAGAGGGTGTCTCCATGACCTTCTCCTCTCCAGGCTTCCAGGTTTTGTTTGCTTGAACTCTCGGTTCCTTTTTTATGGTTCCCCCGAGCTGAGAGGCTCAGCACAGGCTCTGCTCCCATCATTCTGAGATCAAGATTCCAGACAGAGCTTGCCAGCCCCGTGGAAAACAGGTCCTGGGAGCTGGTGGAACCAAACCCCAAGGAAACAACCAGCAAGGCTGCCCTGCTGTTAAAGGAGACGTTTCCAAGCCCATTTTTTCCTCTTGAGTGGAGGCAGTGGAGCTGCCCAAGGCTGGGATAATCCCAAGGGCAGGTGCACACACGGATCAGCCTCCTCACCAGCCAGATCCGAGCCTGGAGAGGCACCTGGAGATTTGGCACGTGGAATTCAGCAGAACTGAAGCGTTTCTGCCTCTGGCTGAGCTCAGCCTCCCTCCCAGTCCCATCCCGGGGCCTTCCAGGCGGGAGCTGCTCCCTGCCCACAGAGAGGCTTTTGTTGAGATGAAATGAAAGTGTGCACAGCTGATCCAAGAGCTCTGGGATCATTCACTCCACGGGGATTTTCCTCAGCTGCTCCTCACCCCTGGCTGGATTTTGGGTGGCAGAACATTTGGGTTTTGGCAGCGGTTTTCCCAGGATCTGCAAAGGAGCAGGCACCAAAGGCCCATAAACTGAGGTGGGAATTGTGTGCAAGAACAGCTCGAGCTCCATGGAAAATCCCAGCTGGCCCAGTAAGGGATGTTCCCCTCCCTGCTGGGAGCACCAGCACCTCTCACTGAGGTCAAGGCAAGTAACAACCCCGAGAGCCCAACCTTTAAAATTCCAGGAATCAGGACAAAGGTTCCTTCTCTGCCATCCTTCCAAGTCAGCCATCACCAACCCCCCAGCAATCCAAGATATTGGAATTGTCCATGAATATCTTCCAGTGGAGGCACAGCTGAAGTCCCAGCCTGAGGAATTGCCCTTTGGAATGTTTCCAAAGTGGACAACTTCAAGCCCTCAGAGTTCCCCACACAAAGCCTGGCTTAACTCCTCAGATTAGGAGCTGATTTTTTTCAGGGTGACCTTAAACGACTCCCTCAGTGCAATGCACTGAGCCCATGACAAAGCCAAGGCTCGGTTTCAGCCCTGCTGGTTCTGTTCCCTGATCCCACAGACGTGTCCCTGTGTTTGGTCCCTTCCCCAGAAGAAGCCAGCACTGCTCAGCTCACTGGGACCAGTGCACTCCCACATGGTCAGGAATTCCAGCTTTCCCAGCAAAGGGTCACACCCCAGCCCTTCAATCCCACCCCATGAAAATTCCCCCAAGCCAGCCAGGGGTTGGACTTCTGGAGGGACTTCCATGGGGGAAGAAGGAGCTGCTGCCCTGGAATAAAAGCTGGACAAGACAACTCCACACAAAAGGCAGCAGTTGCCATCCACTGCTGCAGAAGCCAAACTGGCTGCCAGTGGGATCCTGCTCTCCCTGAAAGTGCAGCAGCCATCGCTCCCACACTGCCCAACTCTCCCCAAGGGAAGGGTTCCTTTCCCAGCCCGCATTCCCAGCCCCTAAAGCACCTCCCAAAACCCCCAACAGGAGCCCAGAGCTACTGGGAAAGTGCAGAATTCCTTCAGTTTATTGTGACATAAAAACCCTTGCTGGGATGGAAGAGCAGCAATGGGAACATCCTCAGCAACCCACGCACGGCCTGGCTCCCACTGGCTGCTCCATCTGGATCCCACCCAGCTGCAAAACTGTCTGGGAGCTCCCAGAGCTCCCCAGGGAGGCCTGACCCCAGTCACTGCTTGTCCTGGTGTTGGATCAGCACAGCCTGTCCCTTCCTGACTGTTTTCCCCCTGTGGAGCAGCTCCTGGTTCCGATCTCCCTGCCCGTGCTTTCCTCTGCTCCCTAACCCGGCTCTCTCCTAGGATTTGCTGTGGGAGGAATTCCAGGCCCTGTCTGGCTGCAGGAGGGCCTGTGCCCCTCTGTCGTGGCTCCTCTGAGTCACTTTTTGGCCAGACACAAAGCAAAACTCTGCTGAATGGACCAGCAAAGCCAAAGGCCCAGCTTGGGCCTTGATTTGATGACAAACAAATCATTCATCGGCTGGGACTGAAGTGGGAGGTGGGGGAAGGTCCTGGCTCCAACACAGCCTTTTCCCCTTTGGAAATGTCCTTCCCACTCCTGGCTGTCCCCTCTGGGCCTTGCCCAGCTGTGACCTTGAGGTGCTCAGCGTGGCACCCACGTGGGAGCTTTGGGCTGAATGACCTCAGATCTGGGGGCTCTGAGCTGGAGCAAGCCTGGGGTGTTTTATTGTTTTACAATCAGACAAATGCTGCAACAGACTCCTCTGGGAGCAAATCCCTGGGAGGTTTTCCCTGCTGGGAGGGTCTGAACCTCTCCTTTATCATCTCCAGTGCCATGAGGGCAGAGAAGGTGGGGATGGAGGAGATCCCTCAGTGCCCAGCCAGGGACATTTCCACGCTCACTTCACCCCATTTCTGGGTTCTGGCTGACACAGGTGAAAGCAGCTCAAAAAACAACACCCTAAGAACGCAAAAAGCTCAGAAACGCATTGGTGGAGTGGGAAGGATTCTCCATGCACGTTCCAGTGAGGGAATATTAACCTGGCTTCACTTTAACAACATTTCTGTAGGAAATGGGCACAGCAGAGCTGCTGCAGGGAACAGGAGCAGAGCAGAAGGGGGAGGAAGAACAGGAACTGAACAGGCTGAGACCTGGAAGGAAATAAGGAGAAAAAGGGGAGAAAAAAGAGGAGAAAAAGCTGAGAAAAATGGGAGAAAAAGAGGGGGGCAAAGGGGAGATGTTCCTCCAGATGGCAGGAACAGGAACAACCACTGGCACATGCTGTCATTCAGCTCTGCTTGGGCTTCATTTTGCCAGGAATTCATAGGACAAAAGTAAAACTCAGAGCAGTGCAGCAAAGCAAAGCTTTGCCCCAGTTGTGGGGAGCAGACAAAGGCCTGGAGCCCAAGTGAAATTGCCAGGGAATCTCTGTTTGGAGAGCAGGGTTTGGTGGGACTGGCAGCTGCCACTGCTGCAGCCCCTGAAGGATCCAAAGGGATCAAGGATCCATCCATCCCAAACTCCTGCAAAGCCTGCTCAGAGCCCTGGGGTTTTTCTCTTCCAGGGGGTTCCTGGCAAACACTCTGAGGTAGGTGGAAGCCAGGGTGGGCTCTGGATGAGTTAGAGATTGTTTTTCATGGGTTTTCTGAGGTGTTGAAAGAAATCCTTCGTTCTCCATGACCCGGGAGCCCTGGGAGTACAGCAGGGTCGTGCTGGAGCTCTGGAGCTCATTAAACCCCAGCACTGAGGCTCAGGAGTTGGAGAGAGCTCCCTGAGCTTTATTGGTGATGTCAGTGCTGCCCTTCCCTGCCTGCAGCATTCCCAGAGGCTCTCTGGGAAGCCCAGCTGGAAATGGGATGGGATTTCCACACCGATCCCTCAGTGCTGTGCAGAGCTGGCACATCCCAGGAGTGATCCCAAAGGGCAGGGAGGGAGTGGCTGCTGGGAGAGGGCAGAGGGGGCACTGCCAGGAATTGGCCTCAAGGACTCACCAAAACCCGAGGTTTTCCATGAAAACCTGGATCCAACCCCTTGAACCCAAAAGAAGCGCGTGGCACACGCGAGGCTGTTCCACAGGATCCATCTGCCAGCATCCAGCTGCCCTCTTTTATCCCAGAAATCCTTCCCTGCATCCAGCTGCCCTCTTTTATCCCAGAAATCCTTCCCTGCATCCAGCTGCCCTCTTTTATCCCAGACATCCTTCCCTGCATCCAGCTGCCCTCTTTTATCCCATAAATCCTGCCCTGCATCCAGCTGCCCTCTTTTATCCCAGAAATCCTTCCCTGCATTTCCACTTGTTGGAAGCAACTGATTTTCCAGATGGCCCCAAACAGAGAAACACAAATCCAGCACATGATTTGGATGCAGTGAGGGAGCTGCCCCTTCCCTCAGCTTCCTTGTGTCACCTCCTGGAATGGGCCAGGCCTGTCCTGCCTGGACAGGGACAACAACAGAGCGACTCCAACCAACTGCAACAGGGAAAAGCCAAATTAATTCCCCCAGTTTTGTCCTGCCCGAGCCCAGCTGAGGGAGGTTGATACACAAAGAGCACTCAGAGGGAGCAGCTCATCCCCTGAGGGTTGTGCTGTTCAAATCCAGCTCCATCTCTGTAGGAAAACAACGTCCAAGGTTGAGGCCATCGCGGAGCTCTGTGCTTACACCCTCACTGTTATTCCAAAAGATCCCAAAGTGTCACTGGAGCCATTCCCACTATCCTGGCCATCAGGAAGAGCTTGTGCCCATCCCAGCCCAGCTCCACAAGGCAGGACAGAGGCTCTGGAGCCTCCCACTGATTGTAATTAATGATTTTTACTCCATTGCTGCTGAGGGGAGGCCGACAGCGCTCCCATTAACTCCATCCTTTTCCTTTGGAAGCCCAAAACTGCAAACTCCCTCTGGAAGGCCCTGGTGCCATTGTGTGAAAGGGAAAAAGGGAAAAAAAAGGAACAAAAAGTTGAGGATCTCAGGAGGTGATGGATTTCTCATCTGCTCTTGCTCACGGGGTAAGCCCGTCACGAGATGGGGAAGAACTGGCCTTGGAGAAGCCGAGCTGGAGATTCCCCCAAATCCCTGAGGAAAACAACTCTGTGCTGATCCCAGAGGCTCCAGGCCAGCCCTGAATATCCATGAGGCTGGGAAAAAGCCAAGACTCCAGCTCCAGGCCTCTGCTTTCACTCTTTGTGCTGGTCCTGTGCTCGTTTTGGGGGACTCTGTGCAAAGACACATCCAAAGGCCACCAGAACCTCAAAGGCACCAAATTTTAAGGTTTTCAGAAGAAAGAAGCTGATGAGCCCCTCCAACACATCTCCCTCAGCCCTCTGGGAGCTGTGGGGATCTTCCCAAAGCAGGAATTCCCCAGCAGAGCAGACCACACAGATGGAACCAGCTGGAAAAAAGGGCCTGGATTTTTTACATCTCTCTATTTTTTATTTTTTATATCTCTCGTTTTTTTTTTTTTCTGGTGTTGGTTTAACCTGCAGACAGTAATTTGAGGAGGTGCTGCTCATCTCCTAAAGTTCTCTCCTGCCCAATCTCAAATGACATCCAGGGAGACCCAGAAACCCCTCTGAGCTCCCTCCTGGCACCATCACAAAGCACAGAAGCCAAGGTGTGAAGCCCCCAAAGGTGCCAGCACAACTCCAGGCCAGTCTGACACCCTCAGTGTCCCAAAACTCTCCTTTTTTGCCTGAAATCTGAGCTCATTTTTAAGGCAGCAGTTGCATAAGCACTTCTGCATGTGGTTAAGTTGTAAAACTTGGCCCAAGGTTTCCCTCACCATGGTTAAAGTGTTATTTTAGGGGGGAGGGAGGTTGTAGACACTGAAAATCCAGACCTACCCAAGCTTCAAATAAGTCTCTTTTTTTTTTTTTTTTGTCCTGCACTGTGAAATTCCTGGAGTTTAAATCCCTGCTCTTTTTTTGGAATAGCACCTGGGAGAAGATTTAACCCCCTGAACAAGCACTCCCTTAGAAAAAAAAAGAAGTTTATTAGCTCTGTTCTTTAGAGGAATATAAATGTATTATTAACAGGATCGGGGATTATTAAAACTTGGGGAAAGCAAATTAAAAACTAATTCTGTCCTCACAATTTCCTGACTTTTTTGTGCTTTTCCTACCCTGGAGTGGGAGGTGCTGCACAAGAGGGGAGGGATGGATGGGAAAGGCCTTCAAGTGCCTCTCCTGCCTTGGATTTTCCTTTCCTGCTTCTTTTCACTTGCCTGTCTCCACAGGCCGGAGATGGAAAACCTGGGAATTCCAAGAGCCAAAACAATTTGGATTTTCTCCTTCTCAGCCCTTAATTTGCATGAAATTCTCCTTTTTCTGCACTGCATCTTCTAAAATAATGTGGATAAAATAGGAAAGAAGAGAAAATCCAAACTCTGGTGATCTGAGTGCAGTCCTCAAGCAAGGAAAACCCAGCACTGGGAAGAGACTCAGGGAATTCCCTCATTCCTGGTAGGGCTGAAACCTGTCCTTAAACCTGGGATTAAACACAATTAACATGAGTTCAACAGCAAACTTTAACAGGAGATAATTAACAGCCAGCTCTGGAATTGCTCTTTCTCACCCTGTCCTTTGTGATATTGTCAATTTATACAAGTTCCAATCATTAGGAAAAGAAAAAGATTATTTCTCATGCAAGGTGCAAACAACCCTGGGCTCCTCTTCCATCCAGGATGGTGGGGAGAGAATAAATTAGGGAAAACCCAGATTCCTCTGCTTACCTTACTTTTGGAAACACTTTCCATATCCTTGTGAGGTTCCTTGCAGGGGATATTTATCCTCCACAATGATTTCCCATCCTGCTGCAGTTCCAATGGTTTTTAAAAGGATGCAACAGAAAATCCACTAACCTTGAGGCCCTGGGGGCTGAGAGCTCTGCAGATCTCTCACTCCTGATGGAGTTTCCTGAAGGGAATCCTGGTTTTCCAGGTGGAGCAGCACAAATTCCTGGTGAGAGGGATCAGAATTGGGTTCTGTGTTAATGTGGTTTGTCTGGGACAAAGCTGCCCCTCAAATTAAATCAGCTAAGGAGGGTTTGCAACCAGTGGGAACAGATTTCTGTCCAGTTCTCCAGGATTTTCCCTGGGATGTTGTTTTCAAGACACGGATTTCACGAGACCAGCCAGGAGAGCACAAAACCTCCTTGGATCAGCCACAGGTGCCAGCTGCTCATGACTGTTCCTCATGTCCACCCTTGGAAAAACGAGGTTTTCCAGGGAAGATGCCCTTCCCTGGGGGATGTCCCATCTGGGGGTGCTCTGCTCTCGGGGACAAGGACACCCAGAGGGGCCCTGCTGTCCCTGCTGGCAGAGGATCCACAGCTCCCTCCGGATCCTGGGAGATCCCGAGGGACTGGAGCTGTCCTGGAGGGGTCTGAGCAGCCTCTGGATCACCCAGGGGAGGGACAGGACTCAGTGCAGGTGTCCTGCAGGGATTCAGTTCAAATTCTCAAGGAAAATCCCTCTCTTTGAGTCAGGAAGTTCAGGCCTCGCCACCCCTGAGTTTCCCTGTTTCTCCTGGGGTATTTTGCAGGTGATGATTTGGGATCTCTGAGGGAAGAGCCATCATAAATTCCTATTAATTTCTCCCTGGGAGGGTGGGGAGGCCCTGGAATGGATTTCCCAGAGAAGCTGAGGCTGCTCCTGGATCTCTGGGAGTGCCCAAGGCCAGGTGCAGCCCTCAGGGCTGGAGGAGCTGCAGTGTCACCACAGCCCGTGTGAGGGGACAGCCAGGACTGCACCTGCCATGTCCAGAGAGCCTTGAATTCTGCCAGTCAAGAGAGCCAAGGTCAGCCTGGAGGTAAAAACGAGCTGCTTTCCATCTTTCCAAGGGTCCCAAAAAGCAGAGAACTGGATGAAAGCCACACTGGCTCCTCCAGGCTGGCAATTAGGAGTTCCTCGTTAAGGCCTTTGCTGAAAGAAATGTAATTTAGCTCTACCCAGGGACAAAACTCAGCAAGAGCAGCGTGGAGCCCTTCTCTCCCCACTCTCCCATCCATTCTGCTGCTCTTTCAGCACCCACAGCCCTGCCTGGGCTGTGCTGTGATGGTTTGTTGGTTCAGGGTGTAATCAGCACTAATCATTTCTCCACCCCAGGGCTGTTGGGCACGTTTGGGAAGTGATTTCCCACCCCTCAGAGACCCTGCAACTGGATACCTTGTGTGCTAACCCGTGGGTTTCCTCCACTTCCCCATGTCCCCGGGCCTCGAGGAAATCAGCAATCCAAACAAATTCTGCTGGGGTTTCAAAGATGAATTCTTGTAACAACACTGCCCTGAGATTGGATTTGGGGTTGGAGCTCTCTGTAAAAGCAGGAAAATGTCCCAGACAAAGAGAGATTTGCCCAAACTTCAGCTCAGTGGTCACGTAGTTCTGTGACTGATTCCCTGCACTGATTACCCAGATTATTTCTGTCTCAGCACAAGTTCAGCCACTTTTCCTTATCCAGAAACTCATCCTTTCCATGAGTTCCAGAGAAAAATGAAAGTGAGCGGATTAAAAATAGAAGAGGGAAAAAAAAACAAACCAAAAAAACAACTTGTTATCTGTACTGACATTTGCTTCTGGCACTTGCAGAGCTGTTCCTTGTTTTGTTTGCTTTATTTCTTGCCTTTTTGTCTCCCCTTTCCCAAGAGAGAACTGCAAAGGTCAGACGCTGCCACGCTCCGTGTGTCCCACAGCAGGAGCTGCCTCGGCTCTTGGCAGGCTCAGGACCCAGACTATTCCTTAGGAGAGGTCCTAATCCTGCCTCAGGACCCAGACTATTCCTTAGGAGAGGTCCCAATCCTGCCTCAGGACCCAGACTATTCCTTAGGAGAGGTCCTAATCCCACCTCAGGACCCAGACTATTCCTTAGGAGAGGTCCTAATCCCACCTCAGGACCCAGACTATTCCTTAGGAGAGGTCCTAATCCCACCTCAGGACCCAGACTATTCCTTAGGAGAGGTCCTAATCCCACCTCAGGACCCAGACTATTCCTTAGGAGAGGTCCTAATCCCACCTCAGGACCCAGACTATTCCTTAGGAGAGGTCCTAATCCCACCTCAGGACCCAGACTATTCCTTAGGAGAGGTCCTAATCCCACCTCAGGACCCAGACTATTCCTTAGGAGAGGTCCTAATCCCACCTCAGGACCCAGACTATTCCTTAGGAGAGGTCCTAATCCCACCTCAGGACCCAGACTATTCCTTAGGAGAGGTCCTAATCCCACCTCAGGACCCAGACTATTCCTTAGGAGAGGTCCTAATCCCACCTCAGGACCCAGACTATTCCTTAGGAGAGGTCCTAATCCCACCTCAGGACCCAGACTATTCCTTAGGAGAGGTCCTAATCCCGCCTCAGGACCCAGACTATTCCTTAGGAGAGGTCCTAATCCCAGCTCAGGACCCAGACTATTCCTTAGGAGAGGTCCCAGTCCTGCCTCAGGACCCAGACTATTCCTTAGGAGAGGTCCCAGCCCAGGCTTGGGAAGAGCAGCAGGAGAGGACGTGGGAATGCTGAGCCCAGGGCTGAGAGCAGCCAAATCCTGAGCCCAGGGCTGAGCCCTGAGGGGAGGGAACATCCACAGGAATGGATCTCCAGCAGGAATCCCAAAATGCAGGGTCCATGAATTCTGAGATAGAGCTGGAACCCTTCTGGTTTATCAATGAGTGAAACAGGAGCAGGGAGTGCAGATAAAAAGGGAATTCAGTCCATTGAGGGGAAGCTTTCACAACTTGAAGGGAAACATTTGGTTCTGGGAACACATGAAATAAAACCAAACTGAAAGTGGATTTTTTAACAGGAGAATGGACTAGGCCAGACCTAGAAGGGCTCAGAGAACTGATAATGATGAGAAGAGACACAAAAATCATGGAAACAGGGAATTTGGAGGCTGGAGGAGCTCAGGGGGTGGAGCTGGGCTTGGCTTCACCTCCCTGCCATAAAGCAAGGGAATTTAAAACCCAGGAGGAAAAGAGGCAACTAGTGCAAAAGAAATCCCAAATTTCTGTGGAGGGTGACTCAGCCTGGCCCTGCCAGGAGGGCCCAGAGCAGCTCCACCTAATCCCCACCTGGAAACTGGGAAAAGCCTCTGCACATGGGATATAAATAGACATTTTCCAGACATTTGAGGACAAGAGCTCAGACTTGCTGGACAGACATTGCCCCACAATGTAGAACTACAATTTATTTTTATTTTATTTTTACTTTTATAATGATAATGATTAAATTATTATTATTATTATTATTATTATTATTATTATTATTATTATTATTATTATTATTATTTAGAAACTGAATTTTTTAATGGCAAATATTAAGAACTAAAATAATGTACCACAATAATGTGCCCCAGGATTCTTTGTCCTTACCCATTGGGGTGTTGGTACTGAAGGTTTCCTTGTGTGGATGAGGACTCAGCAGGTTGAAGATGTAAAAAAGGGTTTATTTCAGCAGCTCAGTTGCTTCGAGCTGCTCTTCAAGGCACAGGGGAGTTTTTAAAGCAGAGCAAAAACCAGAGCAAGGTTTCTCATCTGTAACTTGAGCCTCGGGTTTATTCAGTGTCATCATTCTGAGGTAATTATGTTTAATCTCAGCATAATTATAATAAAAAGGGAAATATCACTGATCCAGAGCTCTGAGCTGGTGACAGCTGAAATTCATGGATGAAATACTCTTAATATCCCACCAAAAGGTGGTAGGTGCTGCATAAGGAAGGATGATCCAAGCTCAAAGGGACAGAAGGCCCAGGAAAACAGGGAATGGGAAGCATTGAAATTGCATTGGAATTTTGCATTTTCACTGTTTGCATTGAAATTTTGGTCCTGCCAAGGGCAAGGGGCAGCAGGGGGGAAGGAGAAGATTGAAATGAGAGCAGGATACGGGGACAGCAAAAGTCCTGATGAGTATTTGATGTGACAGGGAAGAAAGAGCCAAGGAGAGGAAGTTTGTGAATGGATCTGATCTGGGCAAAAGGCAGCATCCAGCAAGGCCAAGAGCAAAGGATGTGGAAGTCATGGAGATGTGATGAGACAACAACTTGGACACGAGTTTGAGCTCAAAAGGTTGAGCTCTTAGGGCTGAAAACATTTAGGGCAGGAAAACAGGAAGATGTTGGCTGGCCAGAGAAAGCAGGGAAATCTCTCCCCACCACCTGAACTGCATCAGCTGAGACAAGTCCTCTCAGGAGATTTTCCTTCCCCTCCCACAATGTCCAGCTTCCTCCTTTCCCTCTGCTTCCATCCCAGCTTTCTGTTGTCATGTGGATGATTTGGATCATCTGTGTCTCTCCTGCACAGGACCTGACCCAGGCGAGCAGGGCTTGTAAACCCGGGGCCTTTTGATGTCTGCAGCAGGCAGCCAGGCTGCTGGGATTTATGGCTTCCAAGGAGGATGGGGAAAGGGAGAAATTTATGTTAGGAAAATGTGACTGTCATCTTCGTTTATCTCCCAGTTTTGTAATGGAAAACAGGCATTTCACAAACACATCCCCACAAAACCCAGCGTGAAACGGGCTGGGGATCGAGCGCGTTAACCGTGAACTGCTCCGTAAATATTAATATTAATAATTATTAATATTCATAATAATGCTGCAATAAATCACACAGCAGCTGGAACATCCCCTCCCCATGCACCTGGCAGGCTTGGAAACCCCCATGGAGAGGCAAAGCTGCAGCACCTCTTCCCTCTTCCCATCCTTCGTGGTGCCTGGATCAACCAGAGAATCCTTGGATCTTCGAACACCCCACGCTCAGTGCAGCAGCTCTGGAGCATCCCACAGGCAGCACACGAAGTGTGGAGCTCCAGCAGGATGCTCCCAAGTTCAGGAAAGCCCAGTCTGAGGGCAGGGATTACCTGGAGTCCTGCAGCTGGAGCAGGCAGATAAGGAGAGCAGCTCAAGCTGAAGGAGTTAAGGCACGCAAATCAGAATTCTCCCATTTTGAGATGAAATCCACACAGATTTGCATTGCCACTCCATGAGTTTGTTTGCAGTCCTTGGCAGCTCATGGGGACTGTTGGATTTACAGCAGGAAAGAGCAGAGATTCTGCTCCAGACCCCCCCCAGCTCATTCCTGGAGCCTGGCTGCAGGAAAACCTGAATTAAGAGCTCACCTATTGCATCTGGTACCAAACAATGCGAATTCACCTCCGCTCCCGCCCTTCCCACCCAGCCATTCCCAATATTTCAACCATTTTCCAGGTGTTTAGATGGGAAGTTTGTCCCTACTCACCTTGGAGGAGGTGGTGGCACTGCTGCTCCGTGTCCTGCCCTGCACCCAGCGCCCCTGGGCAGATTTTTCTGTGCTTTTTCCTTTGACAGGAGCTGATTGCAGAGCTCTGGGATTACGTCTGCATCTCCAAATCTTTCTTTCTCAGCTGGAAAGTCTCAAGTTCCAAGCTGGGATTCCCTCTCCACCCCCTTTCTCCAGGAGTTAACCCTGCTTTTGCTGGAAGGGTCTGTCTGGTCAGCACCCACCAAAATCTCAGGGACAAAAGGAAGAGGGAAGGGGGCATTTGAAGAGAAAAATCAGTGTTTTCTTGTGTGTTCTCTGCTTATTAACTCTGTGCTGCAGGAAAGCTCTTTGTAATGATGATATTTTTAATTCTGGACTTTCACAAACCAGCCCTAAAAGATTAAGGGTTTCAAGGCTTTTTTAGATTGCTTTTATTTCTTTTTTTTTTTTAATTACACTATCAATCGGTCTGTGGGTTTTCAGGCAGAAATTTGCTGTCCCCTACAAACAAGGGGGACAAGAACCCATAGTTCCTCTGGTAAAAAGCACTTTTAGCCAACTCAACCCTCCTACTTTGAGAACTTCACGTGAGCAAGACATTGATTTCCTCAATATTAGGAACAATTTCTTCCCCAGCAGGATTGGGCATCCCTGGCCTTGGCAGTGCTGGGGGATGGTTGGACTTGATGGCCCTAAAGGTCTTTTCCAACCTGAATGATTCCTGATTCTCTAAATTTAGAGCATTTCCCACATTATTGGGTGGTGCTTTCTGGCACTGGGAGGGAACAGAGGGCTTGGGAATGGATCCAGTGACTCTGGACCGTGTGGATCCAGGGGCATCCCTTGGGATCAGCCTGGCACACCCATCCCAGGCTGCCACACACCAATCCCATTCCCATTCCCATTCCCATCCCAAAGCACCTGATGGCACCATGGGGCTGCATTTGGTGACAATTGGCAGTGGCAGAAGGGACCTGAGGATGAGGAGATTCCACCCCTCCAGAGCTGCTTGGCCATTCCTCCTCCTCCTCCTCCTCCTCCTCCTCCTCACCCTGCCAATCCCTCGGCCTCAATTCCCACCTGCATTTCCTGGCTTGCAGTTCCTGCAATTCCTTCCCTGCCCAAACTGAAAAACTTTTCCCCAGTTTTACTTCCAACAGCAAAACTCCAATCATGAGCTTCTCAATTCACCCTCAACTCGATGAATTTGCACATGGATTAAAGCTGCAAAGATCTGGACTTGGAGCCCAGAGCCTGAGGGACCTCAAATCCAAGGGCACCTGTGCAGCACAGAGCTGGGATTCCAGCAGGATTGGAGCAAGGAATGGCACAGGTAAATCCCCAAATAAAACCAAAACCAAACACAAAAACCCCACCTCAAAACGTTCAACCACTTCCTAACAATGAATTTTATCGGTGCCAGGAGTGTTGCATTTGCTCAGGGAAAGGATCAGGATGGAAAACTGTCAGTCCATGCAAAAATTCCAAATTTTTTAAGGGAATATTCCTACAAAGCCAATCTTCTGGCAGGAAAATTAAGACACTCCACCTTTTACAATATGGAAAATAAAAGGGAATCATTCTTGTCACTGAACTCAAGGTTCACTGAGCTCCTTGCCACACAAGAAAACTTCCATGAAAACCCAGGGAAGTGTCAGAGGGGGAAGTGTGGGGATGCACAGTTTATTTTTGGAAAATCCCGAGGCAGAACCTGCCAGAGGAGCTGCTGCTTTCGTTCTGACGCTCAACTGAACGAAACTCCCAGGAATTTCAGGCAGAACCCAAACCAGATGTAATCCCCCAAATGTTTACAGACTCCTTCAAAACCCAGCAAGGGATAAACAAAATGGGAAAGGAAAAAAAGATGGAAAATCCCCCCCAAGCCTCTCCCCTCCGCCTCGCCCCTGCCTACCTCCAGCGCTGCTGCTCCTGGGATAAATGAGGAAATTTGGGGAGCTGTTTTATGCCAGAAAATGAGGAATTTCCCAGGAACCCCTCCCTGGGCTGCAGAGAGGAGGGAAAGGCAACCTGAGCATGGAAAAGGAGGGAGGGATCCAACCAAACCAACAAACTGTTCCTCGTTTTTATTTTGCCTCGGTTTTCCCTGGATTCCTCCCTCCTCCTTTTTTCTGAACATTTGGATTTTTTTTTCTTTTTTTTTAATTTCTCTGCTGGTTTTGCTGAGGAGAGCAGGGAGCCCATTAGAGCAGGGGGATTAAGAGAGTTGAGGGAGGATTGAGTAATGACATGGCTGTAAAATCCCAGGAATTGTGCAAGGCAGATGGCCCCAAGGTTCCCTGGACAAATCCCATGGGATGGGGCTGTTGAAGCCACCCCAGCCGGGCTGGGGCTGCCAGAATTTTGGGGAGAAAAGGCACCAAAGGCTGAGTTTGCTGTTCCACCCACACTGGGAGCCAGCAGAATTCCCAGTGCCATCACCTGAGTGCTCCAAAGGCAGCTTTGGTTTCACTGCCACGTGGGAGCAGCAGGGAAAATCTGGTTATTGACTGAAAATGTTCCTAATTAGCATCAAAGGCTGCAATTTCCAGCTGGGGGGTTTTGGGAGCTGTTAAATCAGCCCAGTAAAAACCATCTTCCCTGTGCATGAAATTAAGGGCAAAAATTGCTTTAGTTTTTCCTGATTAATGGAATTCAGAATGCAGCAGAGCATGGGGTTTATAAATATAGAAAGATATATATAAATAAATATAAATATATAAAAAAAGAACTAGAACTAGGACTAGAACTAAAAAATAAAATACAATGCAATATGAAAAAATATATAAATATAAATCTAGAGATATAGATATAAATATAAGTATAAATAAAAATATAGATATAAATATAGATATAAATATAAATATAAACATAAATATTGTGCATAGAAATATAAATATATGTTGTATATATGGTGTATTAATATAAAAATAAATATATATAGTATCCATGGTGTCTATATAAAAATAAATATTGATGTTGTATATATGGTGTATATATATAAAAATTAAATTTACATATTATATATCTATTATATGATATACGATATATGATATATGATATATGATATTATACATTATACATTATATATTATATATTATGCATTATATATATAGTACATGTCTATATCTATATATAGATCTTTTTATATGGTGCATATAAAAATAAATATACCTATATTGTATATGTGGTGTATATATTAAAAATATAAACATGAATCTATATAAATAAATAGATAAATATATCTATAGTTATACAAATAAATACAAATAAATAGGTGTATCTATAGAAATATCTATCTGAAGTTACCTTTCAGCTACTGCAGCAGTTCTGGACATCTCCCAGTTTTTCTCCTGCTTTTCCCACAAGCCAATGGCAATGGAACAGAGTCCATCATTCCCAGCTGGAATTGTCCCAGTCCATGGACAGCAGAGCTGTGTCCCCTGCCCACCCTACAACAGCAAAGTCCTTCTGATTTCACTGCTTCAGTGCCAGCCCAGCCAGTGCACCTGGAAAACAGAAACCCCAAAGATTCCCTAAGAAAAGGGGGAATCAGGGATATTTCTCATTTTCATGGTTATTTTTTGAAACCCCATCAAAGTCCAGGTCATGGAACACCGAGGGACAATGAGGACAAGCTCAGCCTAAACTCAGTTTTCCATCCAGGTTTTTGTTGTGTTTCACCAATGCTTTAACTCACAGGAAAAACTTGGAATAATCCATTTTAATAAGAGAAATTAAAAAAATAAAAAAGGAAAATGGTATAAATTATAATAATTATATAAAATAAAATCTCATCATAAACCTAATGGAGAGCTGGAGCTGGGCAGTTTAATTAAACACCCAAAACACAGATTAAACATGAGGGACCAGATCTACAGAACTTTTCCCTGCCTGTTGGGTAATTTAAAAAATCCATATGATGAATAAAATAGGTAGAATATAGAAAAGATATATTTTCTGCCCAAAATATGAAATTTTGTCATTTATCACTAGAAGGCATTTTATCCTTTGCAAAAAAGGAAAAATTAAATAGAAACCAAAGAGAAGAAAACTTTTAAAAGTAGAATTCAGTTTAAAAAAAAGGCAAAACCAGTTAAACAAAGAAGACATTTCCTGCTGAATTAAACTTTGTATGAGACATAAATGGGGAAAATCAGGTTTTTATCCATTTCCATCTGATTATCATGATAAGGAACAAGATTTGATTAAAAATCACCTTGAGAAAGAGGAGAGTTGAGCCCTGCCTGGAACACGGGCTCTGCACCGCTCCTCCTGCCGATATTCCCATTTTTGGGATCCTTTAGGATTCAGGCAGCAGCCCTGGCTCTGTGTGCCTGCAGCAGCACACGGAACTGGGATCACACTTTTCCCAGCTCAGTGATTCCCTCTGATTTCCCAGAAAATCCCAGGAAATCCCAGGAAATCCCAGGAAATGAGCTCCGAGGGCTCCTCGAACCCGCCGAGCTCCTGGCACAGCTTTGGGATCTCCGGGAGCGAAAGGAACATTCTTGTCCCTGATAATGGCAAACAGTTCCTGCCCAATTCCACTTGCAGCTCCAAATCTGCAGCGCTGGGATGGTTGGGAATTCGGCAGGAAAACTGATTGCTAACAGGAGTTTGAGATCCCGCGGCGATTCGGGGTTTGGGGGTTTTTTTGGGTTTTTTTTGGTAGGGATTGGTTTTCTCCCGGTGTTTTTCTAACAGGAAACTCCATATCCATGGAATTGGATAATAAAATCCAGGGCCACTAGAGGATCTCCACACAGCAGGAGCTCGAGCAGCAGAGCGACTTTTTTGGATGGAATTCTTTGCTTTACAGGCAAAGTGTCAATGCTGAAATGCCTGAAAATGCAGCTCAGGAGGACATTGCTGTTTATTTGGGTCACAGAAGGGTGATGGTTTTTATAGATTTGTTTTGCAAGACAAAATGCATAAAACTAGCAGGGAATAAAAGGAAGAAAAAGCAGGAAAAAAATTCCCCATATCCCTCACTTTTCTGAGCCCGATTTTTTGCTGTACAATCCATCAAACCAGAATATTTTAGTTTTAATCAGGAAACCCTTAAGGATTCTTCTTTTCAGGCAGGATTCAAGATTAAATGATCTGAAGGGTCTTAATGATGGCCCACATAGAGAATTTTAGTAAAAATCAGGAGAAATTGTCGTGGCTTTAATGAACTGAATATTGAAAATAACCAACAGGGCCAAGTAGGGCAGGTAGAGGCTGTTCCCCCTCAAAACCTGAACACCAAAATATTGCTCTCACCAAAACCACCCCAGGAAAACTGGGTTCTGCAGGGCATGAGATGAATTCCAATGAAAGAAGCAGCTGATCCAAGTCTGATCACAAGAAATGTCCTCTGAACAATCCTGGTCTCCATCCCTCTCGGACAGAAGCGGCGTGAGGAGGAAAAGAACAGTGCAAGTGAGGGGTGGAAGGTTTGCTGAGGGAAAAAGAATGTCACTGGTAGAAAAGCAGAGACTGGGAGTAAGAGGAGATGTAAATGGAGTGTTTCCAGGTGATTTACTGAGAATTGGCTTCAAGGAGGGAAGCACATCCATGGTGAACCAACACCAACCCTCCCAAACTCAGCGGCAGCAAACCCTCAGGACCCCCAGGAGCTCCTGCTTCCTCACCTTCCAAAACTTTCAGGATTTCTCCCTGGTTTGTGGATGTGTTTGGTGGTGAAGGCGCCTTCACCCTGCACAGAACCTCACAGACATCCCCAGCAGGGAATCCATCCCTGAATTACTCAATTTGGGAATGATTTATTTGTAGGTGGCACAGCCTGTGATGCCTGGAAAACACATCCAGCATTCCTGGAGACATTTCCTGCCTGGACAAGGAGATGAACCCCCCAGAGAGGCAGGGACAGGGAATACTCACCTCAATCCCTGGCTCAGTGCTGAAGTCTCCTGAGTTCAACCTCCTCCTGTTGGAAAATGCAAAGAGGACAAAATTCTGGGATCACAAACTAGAGGAACTGAGGGGAATTCCCAACTTAACCTGACAGGACACAGGGAATGGATTCCACTGGGGGCAGGGGTAGATGGATGTTGGGATGGAACTGTTCCCTGGGAGGGTGGGAGGCCCTGGGATGGATTTCCCAGAAAAGCTGTGGCTGCTCCATCCCTGGAATCCTGCTCCAGCCCAAGGCCAGGTTGGAGTAACCTGGGATAGGGGAAGGTGCCCGTGGCAGGGGGAGGATTTGGATGATCCTTAAGGTCTCCTCCCACCCAAACCATTCCATGATTCCATGATTATTAAAATGTCCAGGCCTGACTTTATTTTTAGGCCTGTCTTTGGGTGCCAAGCTCTTCAAAATTCCCCAGGCTGAGGAACACCACTCAAAAAGAGCTGAAGAGCAGCCAAATTCCTGGCTGTGGTTGTCTGCATTGTGCTTCTGTGTCAAGAAATATCCTAAGGAGGAGGAGGAATTTATAGAAAGTGTAACACTTACCAGGGACAACATTCCCAGAAGCTGGGGGTGCTTAACCCTTCCTTTGCTAATAAAAAAATATAAAAATTCAAGTTATCCTGGATTCAAACATGTGGGATTTGTGGCCATACCTGATTTATCAATTCATTAAATTACGAGCATTTATTGGGAATGACCCTGTGGGAAATCAGCTGGAAATCAAATACAAAGCAGCACCTCCCTCTCTTATTTTCCAAACTCTTATTTTCCAAACTCTTATTTTCTAAGCCCTATTTTCCAAAACATGCATCATTAAAATAACCAGGTGACAGCAAACAGGTTTCCTTTGCACTCAGGATTAGCAAACAGGACAATGGTGCTTTGTCAAAATCCATATTAAATTTCCCAGGATTTTCAGAGGAAAGGGGATTTCACCTGGATCTTGGAGGTTGGGTTCAGATGGATGAATCCCACTCTGGAGATTTGCTGGAGGCAAAGGAGGCAGGAGGGACTGAAAGGGAGAGAGCTCAGAATTGTTCACATGACATAAAATTATTTCATAAATTCATTACATTTCGTACAAACAAAAATTCAACTTCTCATTTTTATTGCATTGGGAATTTAGAAAATAAAATGGTCTGAGGTTGGGTTCTTCCTTAGAGGCTGAACATGGATCCATCCCCAGCTCCTCCAGGACAACATTCCTGCCCAGCCAACCCGGACTCATTCCCAAGGCAGAGCAACTTAGAGCTGCACTATTCATAAATACACATTTATTTTTCATTAGAAATGCGTAATTACAGCATTTTAAAGCATTTTCCCCTAGAAAAGTAGTTAAGCAACAGTACAAACAAAAGTGTTAGTCTTCTGCAAATACAGTTTTCATGACACTGAACAGAAAACACCAGCAAAAGGCCAAGACTTGCTGTCAAGGGATTTTTCCTTTTTTTAAAATATTTTCTTTTATTTTGTTATAAACACCATAGCAAAAAAAAAAAAAAAAAAAAAAAAAAAAAAAAAAAAAAAAAGGGTTCTCAAACAACAAAAACCCAACAGCGAAAAATATCTGAGCTCTGGAACTTTCTCAATGTGGCAAAGCAGGCAGTGCAGGGCAGCAGTGCCCCCAAAACCTGCAGACATTCCGTGTGCACAGGAGGGACCAAGGGCAGGGCAGGGATGGAGTCTCACAGTTTGGGTGCAGGAGAGCTCTTGCTCTCCCTCTGAAGGGTTTGTTCTGTCCTCTCTGAGCAGATCTAAGTGCAGCCCACGGGGTTTTTGTGGAAACCTTGGGTTGGTGTCGTGATGCAGCTCTGGTTGAAGCTCCAGGTGAGGCCGAGCTGGGCATGGCTGGAGGTTCTGAGGTCTGGGAGGTTTTTCCAGCCCCTCCCGCTCCATTTCTGGCTGGAGTTCACTGCCAGCTCCCCAACATTCCTCAATGCTCTCACTGGATTTGGATTGCTCCGTGTTCTATCTGCATTTCTGGCTGGATTGCTGATTGAAGGGAATCGGTGCCCTGCAAAGGGGAACAGGGCAGCAGGAAATCAATCCAAAAGTGCTTTTTATTGGTCTAACCAAGAGAATGAGAGCTTATTATACAAATATAAAGTTCTTGTGAATACCAGTGGAAAAAATTCCAGAGCAAAATCCACATGGATGTGGGCTCTGTGATAGTGGGAATGGGAACACACTCCCAAAGCACCAAAAATAACATCAAGAGTCTCCATGAAGCCTAATGAGGAAGCTGAAATAATGCAATTATGATAAACATCTCCAAAATCATGAGTGGCACCAAGGCAATTATTCCCTCTCTCTTCCCAGGAAAAGAACCAGCTCCAAATAAAGGAAATAAATACAGAGTCTGGCACCAGACTGAGGCTGTGGAAAGCTCATCCCAACAAAGAGACTTTGGGAAGAGGGAGCTGGAAAAGCCACCACAATTCCCAGCTTTTGGGTTTTGTTACACAGTTCCAGCTTATTTGTTGTTCAAATTAAAACACCAGAAGTTCAAAATCATAAAGTGTTGCTCCTAAATTAATTTATTTCCCTCTGCCTTGTTGTCAGTAATTGCATTTGGCTACAGGAATTTTTTTTTCCCTGCTTAATTTGAAGGGTATTCTGTGTTTGCTTAAAAGTTCAATAAATTCATGCCAAGGTGCTGAATAAGTCTGTGAGATTGCTAAATTGGATAGCACAAAAAATTTTAAATAATCCTCAAAGTTTTCTTTCCCATTTAGAGGAAAAGTGTATTGAGTAAATAGAATTATCAAATATCAGCACAACAGCAACACCAAATATTGACACAACCTCAGACCTGAAGGGATTACAAGAATTTATATTTGGAATTATGGTGGGGTTTTTTCCAAATCTGACAAAATTTACCACCAGCATTGCATCTGAGCACAGAATTTTAATTCAAATATTTTGTATTTCTAGACTTTGCAAACTGCTGTCAAAACATGAAAAGAAGTCAAGCAAAAATCATTCATGAATAGACTGAAAATACAAAATTGAAGTGGATTTTGGTCTGCTCCAGCTGAACTCGGAGCAGGAATTCATTTCAGGCAAAAAAAAGGGCAGAGAACTGGTACCTTGTTGTGAGACATGAAATAAATCCACATTTGTGCTGTTTCAAACAGGGAATTGGCACCCAGAATCCAACCCAGGTGGAAAATAAATTCCACTTTAATGAGCTTTGATTGATAAAGAGCTGCAAAATCCTTGGGAACTTGACAAAGACCCAGGTGGAAGTGTCAGTGCAGCCCCACTTGGAGCCTTTCCCTTCCCTCAGATAAGACTTTTCCCTTCAGATGAGAGATCCTTCTCCACAGGAAAATTCCATATTTTTATCCACAAAAAAAAAAAAAAAAAAAGCTCCTGAACTACAGATAAACTCAGGGCAATGCAAACACCAAGTTGGTTTCTCCACCTCCTTTCCAGATCCTCACTTTTCACTTGGTGCAAAGTGAGGAAATGTTTCTGGCAGACTTGTTTTGGGGCTTGTTTGCTTTTCCTTTCATCCCCTTTTCCTGCCCCATTCCTTCCCTGCTTCCCCTGGAACCTCTGTGGGTAACCACAGCGCTCAAAACCAACTCGGTGCAAAGTGTCCCTGAGGAGGGAGGAATTCCTGAGGGCTGCTGCTCCTGGGAGGCTGCTCCAGAATTCCTTCCTGGGTGAGGATGGAGCACAAGCACCAGGAGAAACCCCATGGCAGGAAAATCTGGGAATGGAGTGGGAATCAGCTCCGGGAACACCCCCACTGTGCTGATTTGGGGTCAGGATCCTTGCGGGTCCTTCCCAACTCAGGGGATCCCCGTGGTTCTTGGATTTATTGAATCCACAGGAGCAGCAGGGATGGAGGAGCCATAAAAAACAAGGCAGGATCCCTGCAGAACGCCCTCAGTGTCCAGAGCAATCTTAAAAATAAAATATTGACAAGGGCAGTGCTGAGGCAAAAAGAATTCCACAAGCACTTGGCTTCCCCAGGGAAGAAGCCCACGGAGTGGGATTTTCAAAACCACGTGTGACCAAATTCAGAAAAACGTGTTCCAACTGGTTTAAATCAACTTTGTGGCTGTCACCAAAGCTTCAAGCTGATGACAGACTTTTTCTAGCCTCAGATTCACGGCTGTTCAAACCCCAAAAACAACCCCAAAAACCCCAATAACTCCTCCTCCACAGCAGAGAGGATCAAGTGTTCGCTTCCAGCTGCTGCAGGACTTTCTGTTGATCAAAACAACTGGAAAAGTGCTGTCAGAACAGGAATAACTTTTCTGAGGGGAACCTCAGTCTGAAAATACTTTTTGGCTGATTGCAGCCACGTTTTTGGGGCTGTCCTTTGTGACGGCTGTCAGCCTTCAAGGACACACAGTGACCAAAATAACTTCTGCAGAGGCACTGGGCAAGGACAGAAAAGCAGGAGCAGTCAAGGAGCATTTCTACCTTTAAATAAAAAAAAGATGTTTCTTATTATAAGTGATGGTTTTTATGGTTTGGAAAGAGGATGATGAGCTGCCTGTGTTTGTGGGGAGAGGAGAGGAGAGGAGAGGAGAGGAGAGGAGAGGAGAGGAGGAAGGGCTGGCTGTGTGCTCTGTGCTCTGTACCTGGCTGGAGGCAGCGTGCTCTGTCACAGGGGTCAGCTGCACGTACTGCACCTGGATGTCGCTGCCCTGCAGCGGGGAGCCGTCCACGCCGCCGGCCGCGGGCTCGGCCGAGGCCACCGCGATCAGCTGAGCCCCCTGCAGCACCTGTGGAGGGCAGGAGAGACAGGTGAGACCTGGGGATGCCACCAAGGCAGCCTGGGAGTGATGCTGTCAGGTTTAGCTTTTGTGGTTTTCACATTCTGATTCTGATTTTTTATATCAAGTGTCAGCAGGTTCTCCTCGCAGCTCAGGCACACACAACAATCCTTTCCACACGACCAAGGACAGCTGCAGCTCCAGGCCCAAAAATACAAACAGAGAATTGAGGAGAGAAACTGGGAGGGTGGGACTGCATCACCTGGACTTGCATGAGGCTCTTCCTGAGGCTTCCCAGCTCCCTCATCCCATCCTCCTAAGAGAGACGATATCCCAGACCAGGAACATGCCGTGAAACATCCAAACAAATCCAACCAGGAACACCCCATGAAACACCCAAATAAATCCAACCAGGAACACCCCATGAACCTCCAAACAGCACCAGGAACACCCCATGAACCTCCAAACAAATCCAACCAGAAATGCCCCATGAAACACCCAAATAAATCCAACCAGGAACACCCCATGAACCTCCAAACAGCACCAGGAACACCTCATGAACCTCCAAACAAATCCAACCAGAAATGCCCCATGAAACATCCCAATAAATCCAATCAGGAACACCCCATGAACCTCCAAACAAACAGAACCAGGAACACCCCATGAAACATCCAAATAAATCCAACCAGGAATACCCCATGAACCTCCAAACAAACAGCACCAGGAACACCCCATGAAACATCCCAATAAATCCAATCAGGAACACCCCATGAACCTCCAAACAAATTCAACCAGAAATACCCCATGAACCTCCAAACAAATGCAGATCCAACACCAAAAGCCACTAAAGGAACCACAAGAGAAGCTGTTCCTCAGTCCCAGCTGCTCCCAGCAGGGTTTCCCACAGAACATGGATTCCCATGCTGGATACTCAATGCATTTGGTCTTGTGGGATTGATAATTATGTTAATTATGGTAAATTAATTGGGACAGAATGACAGATCCTGCTGTGTGATAACATCAGAAATCACTGAGCAAGGTTTTCCTGCAGGAACACCCAAATTCAAGATATTCCTTCCCCCAGCCAAGGCATTCATTCCAGCAATGTTTATATTCCTAGCAATAGGAAGATGTAGATTTAGAAATTCCTAATTAGTGCTTATGTTTATCCATCTGCATTTAGCTGGAGAAGACAACAAGTCCCTCACAGGCTTCAAACCCACAGAAAAATTGATCCATCTCAAAGCACTTAAAAATGGGCTTGGGATAAACTCATTTTAATTCCCTTCTTGAAACAAAAATCAGAATAAAATAAATGTATATAAAAAATAACAAGTCCCCCTTGCATTTCTCAAACCCAGCCCTACCTGAATTAATTCAGGTTTAATTTTTATGAGCCACAAATGAGGGATTTTTAAACATTTGAACACAAAGAACAGAAGGAATCTTTCAAACCAAAAGAAGAGAACAAAGAGCAAAAAAAAACACAAAACATTGTTCACAAAGGTTCTGCTGACCAAAGAATGATTTCTCAGCTGATCTGCAGGTGGGTGGCCATGGATGAGGGGGTGGACCCCAATTTCCCCTGGGAGCATGGGAGGAAGAGGAGGTGACCTGCAGGAATGACCTGCAGGGTGTTGTCAGGATTTTATTGGGATTTTGGGTGTTCCGAGACAGCTCCAGCACCAAGCTGCTCCAGGATGCCCCAGTCTGCTTTTAGGAATGAGCAGAATTCTTTCATCCCCCAGTTCTGGTCCCACTGATCCCCTGCAGGTCTGAAATGAATTTTTTCTCATTTATTTCTCAGCTGGAAAATTCCCAAGGGCTGGGAGCGACTCAACAACCCCATGAGCACAAAATCCTGGAATAGTTTGGTGGAACTGTCCCTGTCCCTGGCCTGGGGTGGGATGGGATGGCCCTGATGTCCCTTCCAACCCAACCATTCCGGGATTCTGGAATTCCATCATCCCCCTGACCTGAAGCTCTGCCTTTCTCTTCAGGTTTTTTCCCTCTCCTCTCCCCTCTTTTTTTTCCCCCTCTATCAAACTCCCTTCAGTCTTGGGGATTTGGGATATGAAAACAATTTATCTCCCAAATTTCTCTATTTTGACCCTTCTTCAGTGAGATATTTACCACAGGAAACATAATAAAATGAATATTAATAATGAGAACCAGCTCCTTTCTCTGCTCTCTTTCTTTCCATGTCAAGTCCATTTTATCCCATAACAAATAATTCCCATTTAGCGTCCAACTGACAAGGCATGAAGGGGAATTTTTCAAAAAAAGAATAAAATACAAAAAAAATTCTTTCAATTTCTTCCAAAATTATTCAAACGTGTTTCAATTCCTATCACATCCTTTGAACCTGCTAAACCCATTTTTGAACCTTCTAAACCCCATTTCTGAACCTCCTAAACCCCACATTTTGAACCTTCTAAACCCCATTTTTGAACCTTTTAAACCCCACATTTTGAACCTCCTAAACCCCATTTTTGAACCTTCTAAAATACATTTTGAACCTTCTAAACCCCAATTTGAACCATTGTTGCAACTGTTGTGAGCTCTTTTATTAATCTGAGCATGCACATGTGTTTGCTTACCCATAAAAAGCTCAAAAATAAGATATATTGGGATTTTGGTGCCTTTTTTCCACGTTTTTTTTCCCATTTTACAGCAGGAATGCAGTAAAAGCTGCTGTTTCTTTAAACCAAAGTGAGGTTTGGAATCCCAGAACGAGTGGAAGTTTCTGGAAGCTGAAAATCCTGGACACTGATGGCCAAACACATTCAAATGACAAACACAGCTCCTCCAAATGATAAGAAGCTCTGCTGATAAGAGCTCTCTTCAAAAAGATAACTCCCTGTCCCTGATTCTTTCCACTCTGAAACTTTTGGAGCCTTAAACTAAAACCATCTCCTGCATTTAGTGCCAGCAAAACATTCAGTCAGTGGCTGACACTCTCAAATATTCCAAAGTGGAGGAAATGCAGGGTTGTGGGATAAGGGCCTTGCAGAAAATCCCACTGCAAGAGCTCTCAGGTGCTTTATTCCCATTAATATCCCAATTAATTGCTCTGAAAAGAAGCGTGTTGGTTCAAAACTAATTAAAAAGCATCCACTGCTCCTAAAGTGAAGGTTTCACTGGGAATTTCATGAGCTGCTTCCTTGGAGACCTTCCCTTCCCCAACAACAGCTTGTACCTAAATCTGTTATTTCTTTCTGACATGAAATGTGCTGGTATGAAAAGAAATTTAGCAGAAATCAAAGGAGTTCGGGGCAGAGGAACCGTCCCTGCTGTGCATTTCTGGGAGTGCTGAGTGAACTGTGCAAAAAGTGATCTTAAATCTGTCAAAGCTTCATTAGGGAACCCTCAGCAGGGCCACAGAGCAGGGAGCACCTCCTGGAAATTCCCCAAAATCACAGGCATGGAAAAGGAATCTGCTTTCAGCTCCACGGAGTGGGGAGAAACCAAAAGGAGAATCCCAGAGTGTTTTTAGCAGGGGAATTGTTTAATTGTGGAAGAAGAATAAACCATCCCAGCTGCTTTCCAGTGATCCCAGCTCTGAGATTCCCTTCCTGTCCTGCAGCCACCTCAGTGTCCCCAAAATGTCCCTTTTCCTGCCCCTGTGGTCGGATGGAGTGAGAGGAGTGATGGCTTTGCTTTGATTTTGGCAGGGATGGGTTCAGGCCCTCAACAGTGATGTCAAATGCATCAAATCCAAACACAGATTCCCACTGAAAATCCATTTGAAACCCGCACACGTGCAAAGGTTAATTATAATTCTAATTAATTGGCCGTTGGAGTGCAGATGGAATTTCAGTGGAAATGCCTGGTTATGGAAACAGGAGTTACCTCATCTCATTCCCTGTCTCAGATTCAAGGGGATGTTGGGAAGAAAGGAGATCTGGATGCTTCCTCTGACTCACCTCCTGCTCCGGGGTAACTTCTCAGGGTGGCTCTGGAGTTACTGAGGGCTCCTCCCAAAGCCAACCTGCACCTCAGGGGCTGGGGAACCTCTCCTGCAGGGAAAGCCTGGGAGAACTGGGATTGCTCAGCTTGGAGAAGCTGCAGGGTGACCAAACTGTGACCTTGCAGGGCCTGAAGGGGCTCCAAGAAAGATGGGGAGGGACTGGGGACAGGGGATGGAGGGACAGGACACAGGGAATGGCTCCCACTGCCAGAGGGCAGGGATGGGTGGGATATTGGGAAGGAATTCCTCCCTGGGAGGGTGGGGAGGTGCTGCAATGGAATTCTAAGAGAATTTCTGCCTTCCCCATCCCTGGAAACATCCCCTGGATGGGCTTGGAGCAAGCTGGGATAGTGGGAGGTGTCCCATGGCAGGGGGGGCACTGGGTGAGCTTTAAGGTCCCTCAGGAGTCCCCAAATCTACACAATTGCAAGAGTTTGGGAAGAAATGGTTCAGTGCCAGCAGCAAGCACGGCAAAATCCATGGAACTGCTTCCCAAAGGAAGAGTTTTCAGGAGTGGGCAATTCCAGATCTCTTCGACAATTCACTGTTTTGAGCAATACTAAAGAAGCCTTTGACTTAAATGTTGGGGTTTTTTTCCCCAGCAGAATGTTATTGTTGGGTTTTATTCAATGTACAACTGAGTAATGGCTGGGTAATCCAGAGAAAAAGACTCCAGTGTCAGGGGAATCTTCCTAAACTGGAGCTGCTGAGTGCAAGAGCTCGAGGCAGGAGTCAAAGACGGGTGACCCAGACTCCTGCAGGTGACCAGCACCGGGAAAGGTCATCCCAAGCAATAACTGAGGGTGACTCCCACAGCATCTGCCTGTGGGAAATCTGCTGGAGTGCCATAACCCAGCCAAGAGAGACAGGATCCCCCATTCCTGAAGGAATGGCTCCCTGTCCATCCCAGTGTGGCAAATCCCTGCTCATCTGAAAAACAGAAACCTGCCTTGAAATGGCACCCTGGTCTGGAATTCCTGCTGGGATTAGTTCTGCTAAAAACAAAAGGTCAGGAGAAATGCTGGGGTGTTTTCAGTGCTTCCCATGAAATTCTGCTGAAGGCTTCAGGCACTTGCAGCGGGAGGAGCATCCAATCTTTTCCTAAATAAATTCAGAGGAGGATTTGGCCTCTCAGTGCTGCTGAGAAGCTCCATCCCCTCCAATGAGGCTGGCAGTAAATATGCCACTTAAAAAGAGCCTGAGCAGGTCGCTGAGGATCTCCCAAATCCCACACAGCTGGGAAATGTCTGCTCCAATCCCTCACTCTGCCCTCGGAAGGGTCATTTCACTGCAGCTCCAGAAAGAAAAGATTTAGGGGGAGCTGCAAATGTTTACATCATAACTGGCAGAGGTTTTTTTTTTTTTTCTCTGAAATAGAAGCAAAATAACATCTGAAAGTTTGGCTCTTGTTGCCAGAGTAACGAAACACTGCTCCTACTGTCCCCGGCAGGATCCCATTACCAGGAGAAATATGGATGGGGAAAACAAGCACGGAGGCACAGAGAGCTCCTAGGATTGCACAGCGCAGGAAAAGGCCCAAGAAAATGAATCTTCTCCCTCCTCCACATGAATTCTGGAATGATGTCACCAGCTGGAGTTCCATCCATCAGGATCAGAAGTTCGTGGTGGCTTCAAAGGAAAAGCAGGAGGAGGATGGCAGGAAAAAGCAGAGTGAGGAGCCTGAGCTATAAATCAGGAGCTGGAGAAAGTTCTAAGCCAGTGCTTGTCAATTAAAGAGCACTTAAAGGAGCAAACAGTGCTCTGGAGAATTACCTGAATCACATTAATGACTTTCTAACAGAAACTTGCACCAAAAAAAACCCTGCTCTGGACATAATTCATGGAAAAAAAATTCCCAAGGATAAGGAGAAGTGGAAACTTGACCCAAGTTAAAGAGCAGGCTCGGTCCCTCAGGGTGTGTTCTCTTGAACAGCCCCACTCCTTTGGGAAGATGCTCCCTGATTTCCTGGACAGGGAAGGAATCCAGAACCTGGAGCTGTCTGTTGTCTTTAGTTTTCCTTTTCCACCCAAATCTCCTGACAGGAGTGACAGAGCTCTCCTGAACATGAGTTCTCCATGTTACAGGGGGTATTTCCATGTGGAGGGGGAATATGAATCCCAGAATTTCAGCTAAAAATGAACATATGGGGTTTGGAATGAAAACCATATGAGAGAACACCTGCACTTCCCCAAACTCCAACAAAAGCTACAGGATACTTGTAGGAAAGGAGCTAAAACACCCAACTCCAGCTCTAATCTGGCTTTTATCTCCTAGGAAAGTTCATGTCCAAGGAAACCAAAGGAACAGAAGTTTGATCTATTTTATTTCAATTACTGGCACCGGGCAGGGTGAGTGTGGCTCTGGCAGTGACCAGAACTCAGAGCAGATGGGCTGGATATTAAAAGTGATCCATCATCTCCCACCCCAGAAAATCATCTCTGATGTCCAAAGGCTTTTCCTGAAGAAAAGCAATTAGGAAAGCTGATGGATTTCCTCCGTGGAGGTGGATGTTCTTCCACACAGCCGCTGTTGTTTGTAAAATATTGAGTTTTGATAGATTTAATAAGCTCAGAGCTGCACAAATCAGCACCCTCAGGTTCCCAGCAGGGCTCACAGAAAAGCCATGAACTATCTCAGTTTTCTCCACCTGAGGCCACTTCATTTCTGCTGGAATTCCACACGTGCTTCCCTTTTGCCAAGGCACTAAGTGGACAAATGTTTCCAATCCCCTGGAGAAAAGCTTGGGAATTGGTGCTTCTTTCACACCAAGCATTTGCAATGATGCAAATGTTCTTTTTCTAATTTCCAGCCATAAAATAGAAATGAATCCTCAGAGTGTCAGTTTGTTTCACTAAGTCATGTACTACAAGTTCTGGGGCTGCACATGACGCTTTCCCAATTTTACAAATAAATTTGTGATTCCTTGAATTCATTTCCTCCTTTATAGACTTGTCTAAGTTGAAGCCAGTAGCCTGACATGTAAGAATTGTACAAATCCTTCAAAAATGGGATTTGCCAATTACATTCCACACTGAGCCCGCACATAAAATCCTTTTTCTTGGAGGGACTTTTAAAATTTAATTTTTTTTTCTGCTTGCATGGAAAGGACTCCCAGAGAAATCAGGAGTTTAGCAGAGAACCAAAGCTCTGTTTCCAACGGGAACAAAGAGGAATAAGGAGGGATTTGTTTATCCACTGCACTTCCTGCATCGCTTCGAAAACTGCATCGAGTCATTCTAAAGCCATTAGGTAACACATCCACCCTGTTCTGCTATAAATCACTAAAATATCTTTGCTTTGGGGGTGGAAAACAATTGGCACGGGCGTGGAGTGCCTGTTCTCCCCCGTGGATTAAACTCCAACCATATGTGAGTTGTCAGGGCAGTTTTACCCTTGCTGGGCTCTCCGAGGTTCCGTGCTCTCCTCACCCCTTTGTTCACCCTTTGTGTTCATCTGCCACATCCAGGGCATGTAATTACAGGAAGCAGAACCTCTCTGAAGCCCTGGCTTTGCTCTAGAGCTCCAGGTTTCACCTACGTGCAGCTCCCAGCCATGCCTGGCCTGTGCTTGAACCTCACTCTCCCATCCAGCAATAAATTTCTATTTTGCTACCAGCTGAGCCTCCAGGCCAGCCAAAGGTCTTTAATTCCCCTCTCCAGATTACATTTGCATACATGTTAAACTTTCCCAGCGTCATTTGCATGTTTGAAAAGGCGTTTTGGAAGGGCTCTCCATTTTATTTTATGTTTTTTTTTCCTGGAGTGTGAGTTTGAAGCAGACATCAAGGAGAGCTCTGGACCCAAAAGTGTTGTTTGCTCCGAGTCCACATCTGCTTTTCCCCAAGCCATTGCCAGTTCTGGAGCTCACTTTAATACCCAGCTGGGATAATGTAAAACGAGGATAGAACCTCAAATAAAGGCTGGGAGCACATATTTGTGCTCAGGAATACTTGTGTGCAGCTAGTTCAGCTTCACTCGTGTTCTACCCACCAAAATTTTGTCTCCCGGAAGGGAAAAGGGGGAAAATCCCACCCCAAAGCAGGCCCTGTGCGTGTGTGTGGCCACACGAGTGGGAAGTGGAACTAAAGCTCACCAGAGCTGTAGAAAATCCACTTTTAGAAGGTTAAAGTGCCTTATTTTTACAATCAACCCCTCAGTTTTGAAAGCAAAAGTGTGGTTTTCTCCAAGCAGCGAACACAGACTGTTCCCTGGGCTGCTGGGAATCTTCTCCTTCCACAACTCCAAACTTTCCTCTGATCCGTGGGAAGTCTGCTAAGAAATATTTTAATTCTTAGAACACTCCAGCTATTGGAGCAGAGACGGAAATGCTGGACAAAGAGAGCAGAATAAATGGAATAATTCTATATAAACCATGATTTTTTGGCAGCTTTGGTGGCCCAAACATCCATCAGGAGTCAGGCAGCAATAAAAGTGATAACCTGATAAGGTTATCCCAAAAGCTGTGCAGAGGGAAGGAGCACAGCGAGCTCGGGCTGACAGGGATTTGTGGGATGGGGAAGGAGTTTTGAGAGTGTCAGGGAAAGTTCTCCCTCCTCCCAGCCCATTAAGGGATGAATTATTTTGATTTAGATGAGCAGATTTTTTTCTTCACACATGCTCCAGTCTGAGCCTGGCTGCGTCTGGCTGTTTATGGAGATGAGGAAGGGCTGAGAATGGGTTCAGCATTGGAGGAAAAATCAAAACCCACCCACATTTGGTCTGGTGCTGACACAAACGAGAATTTCCAGCCCTCACACGGATCCAGACGCTCCCTGGGAGTGCAAAATGCCAAGATCCCCTTCATGTAAGAGTCCATCGAGCTCCTGATCATAAAAAGCAGTTTTTCATATGTAAAACACAACATGCCAGGGTTTTCTTTCCTTTAAAATCCTGAAAAAATATGGAAGTTCAGGAAAAGCAGCTCATGGAGAGACCCAGAATGACCCCGGTGCCACTGCAGCCCCTGAATTCCCAGTGCCTAAGGAAATTCTGGGAATATTTCCCCATGGAATTCCCAGTGTCTAAGGAAATTCTGGGAATATTTCCCCATGGAATTCCCAGTGTCTAAGGAAATTCTGGGAATATTTCCCCACAGAATTCCCAGTGCCTAAGGAAATTCTGGGAATATTTCTCCCCAAATTCCCAGTTCCTAAGGAAATTCTGGGAGTATTTCCTCCCTGAATTCCCAGTGCCCAAGGAAATTCTGGGAATATTTCTCCCCAAATTCCCAGTTCCTAAGGAAATTCTGGGAGTATTTCCTCCCTGAATTCCCAGTGCCTAAGGAAATTCTGGGAATACTTCCCCACAGAATTCCCAGTGCCCAAGGAAATTCTGTGAGTATTTCCCCACAGAATTCCCAGTTCCTAAGGAAACTCTAGGAATATTTCCCCCCTGAATTCCCCATTTCTGGCTGAACATGAGGTGTTTGTGCAGCCTCTTCTCCTGGTACCAACATTTTCCTCTGGAGCAATCTGGGGTTGGATCCTGCCAGGATGGAACAGTCCCAACAACTCCAAATTTTATCCCTCAAAAAGTCACTTCCCAGCCCCTCTTAAATCCAAGTTTCACACTTTTTAAGGAGAAAGGAGAAATGGGATTTAAGGAGAAGGAGGCAATAAGTGCTATTTAAGCTTTTGTCATAACAAGGAGATAAAAGCACAGGAAAGAAAGGGATAAAAGACTCTCCAAGGAGATTTGCAGCTGACCAAGAATTCCCTCTGATCCTTTTATTTACCTACTTGGAGCTTTTTCCTGAATATATCGCTTAGGAATTGGATCACACAAAGCACAAAGAAAGCCACTGTACAGTAAATAAGACACAGAGGAGATAAGGCATGAAACAGCACTGAAAAAGATCAATTTAAATATTTTTTTTCTCCCTTTTATGTGCACTCGGATTAAAAATCTTTAGGAATTATCCATCTACAACCTGGAAATAAATAGTAAAGCACTGGACATCCCAGAGTATGGTTGGGCAGTGTTATAAGAAGAGCAATACGAGTTAATAATTAGATTTTAAATGAGATTTTGAAGTTTAAATGGTGGCACCCAGAACTGAGCAGGCAAAGAGTGAACGGGGGAACTTTAAAAAGGTTTGGGAGCCTCCGAATGTGAAAATTTCATGTTCCAAATCCATGGAAATGAACATTTCTGCCTATTTCCAGCCTGGATGTGACTGATCGGGGGTTAATTCCAGAGAGCTGGAGCTGGCTCTGGAATCCTGTCCCACCCTCCGGGAGCTCCCCCAAATCCACGTCCCCCAAATCCCCCAAATCCACGTTCCCACTGATTTTATAGGAACAAACCCCTGCGCTGCCCAAGGCTGCTCCTGCCCACCTGCAATCCCAAATCTGTGTTTTAAGGGATCCTTTTCCTTCTCCACCCTGGTGAGGAGCTGAGCTGAGCCCAGGGAATGGAGCTGTGGGTTTGCCCCTCCGGAACAATCCCATTCCCAATCCCATTCCCAATCCCAATCCCATTCCCAATCCCAATCCCAATCCCATTCCCATTCCCAATCCCATTCCCAATCCCATTCCCATTCCCATTCCCATTCCCCCCGTACTGCAGCTCAATTGCAGCTTTCCCTGATTTCCCCTGGAATTCCTGCTCAGCAGCAGCAAATCCCAGCCCTGTCCCTGCCCTGCCCCCCAGGTTCAGCTGAAGGTGGCATTAGCACATCCCAAATGTCAGGGGGCAGTTCCAGGGAAAATTCGGCTTTTTTGGGGTGAGCTCAGCACCACTTACAGTGGGGATGATTTCATCTGAACCTCTGACCCTTCTGACATTTCCCTGCAGCATTTTCCACTTCTGCCACTGGAAAAATGTGCTGCCATTCCCAGAGCTTGGGGACATTCCCAGAGTGCCCCCGGCCATTCCCATTTCATTCACAAAGAGCCCCTTGGAGAGCTCCAGGCTCTGCGGGGATGGATGCAGGGCTTAAAACATTCCAGATCCCAATCCATGGAAAAACTGCTGCTGCTGACATTCCTGAAGGGATTGCTGAAGTGTTGGGGCACAGGGAAATGGTTATTGTAAAATAGATATCATTTTATATATGTATGTATATATATATGTATATATATGTATATATATGTATA
>VWZP01001162.1:139946-170122 GCA_013396995.1 Dicaeum eximium
TTGTTATATAATACAAGAATATTCTTCTATTGGTGTATATATATTAAATAGAATATAATTTAATATTTATTTTTAAAATTTTTATTTTATATAGTATATATATGTAATAATATAATATCTATTACTTTGATATTTATTCTGTATTAAATATAATATTATAATATAATTTATTGTATAATGTACCTGATACAATAATATTTATTTTCTATAGAAATAATGGATAACAATGTTATACATAGGAGGATATTATTTTTTTACTATATAAGAAATTAGAATATATAATTTAATATACCATCTATGTTATACAATATAATGTTATTATACGAATTTGATGGGAATTTTAATGAATAAGAATCCAGGAGACAGAAACAGAGGAGTCCCTTTGCTCCTTCTGTCCCTGACCCTGTGTTGGGAAGGAATAAATCAGGAGTAAATTCCACCTGAGGTTTGCACCAATAATTAGCAAAACCATAAATTAACCAGCTTATTATTACTAATAAAGATTCCTTCTTCAGGCCAATAAGTGCAAGGATTAAATTCTAAAAATCCAGTTCGACATTGGAAAAACCCGTCAGGAATTTCTGGATGTTTTTTTCCCAACAGGGGAAGTTTGGAATTATTTGGATGCTGCAAATAAAAGGCTGAAGGGCTCAGCACTGGAGGGGAGAAAGGTGCACGTGGAAATACTTAACGTGGAGAAATCCCTAAGAATTCTACTAATGGCACAGGGAGAAATCTGGGAATCTTTCCACACAACACGTGGGAAGAGCTGATCCCGCTGCTCACACGGATTGAAATTTCCGTGAGGCATCCAAGAGTGAAGATGAGAGCAGGGACAGAGACTCCACAGAAGGGATTAAGGGAGAAAATGAAAAGTTTGAAGCCCCCCCTGGATACATCCAAGGCAATTTTCAGGATAAAAATTCCAGCAGAATATGGAGCACTCCAGGAAAAATCAAACATTGGAGAAATAAAACTGCCAAGCGCTGCCGCTCCCGCAGCTACAAAAAACCCGGCGTAAAAACCCTCTTATTCCATGGGAAGGTAAATCCAGGATTTCTATCCAGGGGATGGGATTTCTGAACTGGTAAACAGCTGAGAAAATCCACGGATTTGATGTGCAGGAAAGATTAGTGTAAGGTAATTCTGCACGAGGGAGAATTCCGATTTATTTTTGATGTGCTGAGGTCATTAAGGCTTAAAACAGAGGGAGGGAAAGTTCTGTAGCGAGAAACAATTAAAAGAATTACATTAATTAAAAATTTAAGGATTTGCACTTCGTTCTAAATGGAAATTATTAAGAAAAAGAATTAATTTAAAAATTAAAATCTTTATTCCTGCACAAACTTAAACCACTTGAGCAGCAGCCAATAGTGCAGGGAAAGCAACGTTCTCCTTGCAAAGCTTCCACTGGAATGGCTGAGATATCCCGAGAAAATTCGAAATAAATCATATTTATCACCAGAGGGGCAAAAAAAAGAAAGCAAACATCCATTTTAGTGTTTTTCCTGTGGCTGGAAATGAAATTTGAGCCTGAAAAGAACAAACACAATTGCGGGTTTTCTGTCTAAATCTGTTTGTTCCCCGCTCGGGAACTGGGCAAGGATTTTATCCAAGGAAAACAAAATCCTACCAAGCCAAAGGGTGAGGGAGCCTCAAGCCTGGGTGAAGCTGAGGGTACAAATCATGTGAAATTCCCTGGAAATAAAGAACTTTTTTCTTTTACAGCCCAACATTTCTCACGCTTATCCCACATTTTCAGCATTTCTGGCCCCGATCCCGCTCCGAGCCGGAGCACAAGTGGATTTTGGCCACCGAGGAGTCAAAGGGAGCAGTGCCAGGCACCCTGGAGAGCCAAGGCAGGGTTAAAATCCTGCTTTAGGATATTTGGGAAGGGTGGGTGATTTTGTTTTCAAATTAATTTCGATCAAATCTCTCGTAGACCTCAAAAGCAGGAAGAAAAATGAGTAATAAGCTGTTAATTCCCTCCGTTTTTCCAAGTTCTTACTCTCTCAGTGCTAACAAAAGGGAAAAGTTCCCGAATTTCTTTACTAAATTATTGTGTCTGTTGGTCACTTATGATTTAAGTGCTAAACAGATCAGATTAACAATTTTAGGGGATTTTTTTCTGACTGTGAAAGTCCTGTTTTCAAATCCCTTCCCAGCATTATTGGCAGTTTTTTATCAAAAGCCAGGAATTTCCAACAAGGAATATTTCAGGGAGTTTATCTCAAACCGCTGCCGCTACTTTTTGTATTTCTGGGGTGGCAAAACGACTCTAAAATTTGTTGAAAACTGTCAGGATTTTGAGCTATCTGCCTAATGAGTGACTTAATTGTTGAGTAATTCCATGGCTCCCATCCCTGCAATCGCAGGTAAATAATGGGAACTGCCCAGACACGGAATGTTCCCGGGAAATGTCCAAGATTTGGGAAGCTGGCTCGGGATGAGCCGCGTGTTTGTGGAGACACGAGGCCGAGCAAGGACTTGGGGAAGGATCCCTCCGGGAGAAGCTGAGCTCAAGGAATGCTCAAAGGTTATGAAAGATCCCTTATGTAACGAATCCACCTGGATTTTTCATGGAAAACACTGAATTTTAAATGAATCTAAATGAGGGCGCTGGGGTTTTGTTTTCCAGGGTGATCCTGTGCAAATAAAGAATTCTGTGGAAAGCTAGGAAAACATCACAATGACAAATGCAAAGCAAATAAAATAAGAGAGGATTTCAAAGCTTTGAGCAGATATTCCAAAGGAAAGACACTGAATCCCACTCCCAGAATTCCTTCAAGGCAAAAACGAAGAGAAAACTCGGAGAGGGAAATCTTCAACTTTAAAATTCCGTATTAAACACTTGTTTTGCACAACCCCAGCAGCAGCAGGAGCAGGTTTGGCTGATATTTGTCAGATAATTCCGATTCCGTGCATTCCTTGCACTTCTCTGTCAGGAAGGGTCTGGCTCCGTTTAACCCAGACCCAACAAAGCTGAGTTTGCTTAACCCCAAAAGAGTTTAACCCTGACCTTTGGCCACCTGCTGCTTAAACTCCAAAGGCTTCCCTGTCCTTACTCCCTGTTTTTTTTTAACCTCACCTCACACCTCACTAAACACTGCCAAGGTTTTACAGACTCTGTAATTCCCTAATTCCCTGCTCCGTGTGGCTTTATTGGGATTGTAACCTTTTCATGAGCTTGTAAATCCCGGCTGTGACACAGCGAATGAAACTCGAGGATGAAGATATTCCAAAGCTGTCGTGGAGATTTTTTTTTTAATAAAAACATTTTGAAACATTTCTTTTTTAGCTGGAAACAAATTCCCCCCCTTATTTTTTTTTCTTTTCCATGCAGCTGTCAGCAACTGCTCAGTGTATTAAATATTCTGCTTTCAAGAAGCAAATGTTTCGAGTTGAGATATTGAGATTAAACCCAAAACTCATTAAAAGACACCCAGAGCTGACCTAGGGCTATCCCTGCTCTCATTTGGTTCCCACTTCAGAAGAGCTGCCAAGAATCCATGAAATATTTTTTCAAAATCTTTGGACTTGGGTTGATCACGAACGAGTTTTTCTCGAGGAGGTTCGAGCTCGCTGCAGAGGCTTTAAGGAATTTGCACATCAAAAATCAATAGTAAAACCTCATCTATTAAAAGGGTACAAGGAGTATAAAAATCAGATTATTCAGCGTGGAAATTAAACACAGAAATCGTAAAATGCCAGATTTTCCACCACAAAAACCAAATCTGTTTGTTGTGTCAATTAAATTAAAAAGTTAAAACGCAGAAGTTAAAATTAAATTAGAACTTTCCTGTTCATTTGCACCAGAACAAAGGAGAATTCGTTCAGCTGAAACGGAACAGTGAAATCAAATGCATCCCAAAGATTTTGAGGGAAGAAATGTCCCAAATCCATCAAGACCCTTTGGAATCCCAAGTGTTTGAGCAGAGCCTGGAAAAGAGGAGCAGAGAGCTCCGGCACCGAGGCAAGAGGAAAATCCCAATTTTTCCAATTCGGGAAAATGTGGATTTTGGAGTTGTTTTTTTTTCCTGCTCGTTCCCTGGTCAGTGACAGAGGGGGAAATGGGGAGGAGGGTTCAGAGCTCCCCCTGCTCTTCCCCACTACAGGGAATTTTATCCAGGATGAGATTTTATATCCTGGAACATTTCCTGTCCCCTGGTTTTGTGAACCTGAGTGCATCCAAATTTGGCCATTTTTGGGGAAAATAATCATTATTCCCCCTACAAATCCAGATTTACAGTCAAAGAACTGCATTGGGAAGGAACTTTAATTAAACAATTCCTCCTTAATTGATTCACCCCTGGAATTGTAATATTAGGATCTCACATTAATGAGGAATACCTGTGGTAATTCCTCAAGATTTTTTTCCTTAAGGTTTGTTAAAATGCAAAAGGTGGAGTGAAAATCAGTAATGGAGTAAAAATAATTAATGGAGTGAAAAAACATTCAGGGAGTAAAAACTATTAATGGAATAAAAATATTATTAATGGGACACACTTTAATTACTGCCTAATTGCAAATTTATGGATTTTAAATCCTGCAGCACTGAGCAAAAATAGTTCTGCTTTAAAATTGGCAATTTTATACTCCTTACACTGCACCTCAAATGTTCTTTGCTCTTATTAAAACGTTCCATAAAATGTAAATTCTCCATTCAGCTGAAAGCAAATCAATTTTGATCTGCTAATTATGATTATTTAATTTGTACCTGTAATGAATAAAAAAAAAAATCAACCCAAAATCTGGGTTTGACACCAAAAATTTGACACACAGGGAAATAACCAGAAGCCACGAGTTTTTCTCCTCTTTCAGATGCTCTTAAATTACGTATATTTGGGAATATTATGGGACAAATCAGCACATGCACACAGCAATAGTTTTTTAAATTAATCCTGAAAAGCACAAGACTTTTACCTTCATGGAATTAATTCCATAGGGGAAAAAAAATTCCATGTTTTTAAAGCTAAAAGATCCGTTTTGCTTGTGGAATCCATGCCTAACTTAAATTACTGTTGTTAAAACTTCATTTTTTATCCTCCTCGCTCTGCTCACAGCACCTGGTCTGTAAGAATTACTACTATCTGTATTTAATTTTTTTTTTCTATAATTTTTCCACAGTTTTTCCCACTTTTTTTCCACAAAATCTCTCCGGGAGCCAACACAGGAAGGTTTATCCAGCATTTTTCCATGTAATCCACAGCTTTACGAACAAAAACCCTTGTACTAAAAGGGGTTTATCTTTTGCTTGATTTACCCTCATGGATTTTTTTCCCCTTTTTTCGAGGTGATTTGTAGGAACAGCAAAAAAAAGGGGGAAAAACTCCAGGCAGAGGCGATTTTCCCGTGCCAAGAACTCCCCTCCTCTCCCTCCCCGGGGCTCTCCCAGCCTCGGGAGCTCTGTTTAGATAGGGAAAAATGAGGAACAAATGGTTCCATTTGTCAGAAAAGGGGAAATATTTCCAATCCTCCACTTTTTCTATGGATAATGTGCATCCATATGGATTTCACTGGCTTGGCCAATTAGGACAAGTGGTTCAAGATGCTCCTTAATTTCTCTTTTGAAAGAAAACAATAATAAATTTGGGAGCCCTGGTGCTGTCAGATGAGCACATTTTGCCAATTTGAAGGATTTTCTCCCTCCTCCCAAAGCCCCCGGGGAATTTCCCAGGGATTTCATTCCTCTGGCTCCTGAGAGGATGGACAGAAGGGTTTTTAGGGAATATTTGGGAATGCTTAGAGGTTGAACTGATAAGGCAGCACGAGCTCGGCCTGGAGCAGGACTGAGGGATCCTGGCAGCTCCTGAGGGAAGGTGACCCCATCAAAATCCCATGGAAATCCCATGGAAATAAGGGTTCTGTTGCTCCAAATGCAGGAGAAAAATTCCAGTGAAACACAATCCAGGGATTTGGACCTTGGAAAACACAACGTGATCTGACACGGAACCACGGAACCACCAAGGCTGGAAAAGCCTCCAAGATCACCAAATCCAACCATTCCCAGAGCGGCCGAGCACGTGGATCCATGACCCCAAATGCCACATCCACATGGATCCCTGCAGGAATGGGGATTCCAGCAGTGCCAGGAAGGAATTTTCCCCAGTATCCAGCCTAAACATGCCCTACAGGTTCAAACTGCTTCCTCTCCCCCTGTCCCTGTTCCCTGGGAGCAGAGCCCGATTCCCACCTGGCTCCAGGGAATTCAGGGAATTCCTTCCTGAGCCTCCTTTTGCCCAGGCTGCTCCTGCTGCTCCAAACCCTTCCCAGCTCTGTTCCCTCCACATCACACAACAAACTGGATCCGACTATCGACGACTCCAGAGCCCATGAAACAGAAAATACCAAGGAACTCAAATAATCCCCAAATCCTAAATTGGTTTAGATCGGAAAAGCCCCTCCAAAGCCACGGAGTCCAACATTCCCAGCACTGCCAAGTCCCCAAGCTCTGCATCCACGTGGCTTTTAAATCCCTGCAGGGATGAGTTTTGGAGCTGGAGCTGAAAACTTCAAGGTCTGATCCAGGTCCTGTCAAACCAATGGCAAAATTCCCGATTGTTTGAAAGGGAACAACACGGAATGAAAGCGTGGAGAGTGTCAGGAGCTGATGCTCACCCCCAAAAAATAATTCAGCTGAGAAAATGAGAAACAGGCACATGAGATAAGGCAGGGAAACACAAGGTGCCTTTCCCAAAAGCTCTGGAATTAAGGTAAAGACGGAAAGTTGTGTCCTGTCCAAGCCCTGAGCAGCTTTTCCAGCTTTTTCTGCAAATATGTAACTCCATATTCCTTAATTCCCCAGAATTCCTCTTTAATTCCTTGATTCCTCCTCTGCCTCCTGAATCCAGCTCCACAGAACATTACTGGGACAGCTGCAGCCACAGATGAGTAAAGATAAAATACAGACACAAAATATCCACACAAAATCCTGGATTTTTCCTTTTCCAGCTGCACTCCTGCAAAGAGTGAGTATCTATGGAATATTTGGTTGATTTTACATGGACTGAACAAACTAAAAAATTGTGTGGTACTTCTGATCTGCTGGAATTATAGTCAGAGATCCAAAAAATCCTGTTCTTGCCAGGGATTGTCCTGTTCCATGGAAAAGTAAATATTTCAGGGTGGCTATCCATAGCAGGAATAGGAAAAAATACTGGGATAAATATACATTTATCTAGGGATAAAATACAGAGATACATATAAATCTTTCCCTATAAAATACAGGGATATTTGTAAAAATATAGGGATAAAATATAAGGATAAAATTTATTAAATCCCTCAGCACTCTCACTCATCATTCAAGTGATTTATTAAATTAAATCTAATTAGGCTCAAAAGTGAATTAAGATCTATGAATTAAATCCTCTGGGATTCTGTCAAATTTTGCCCACATGGGAGTTTATTTGGTTTAAAGTAATCCACAGGATTCAGAACTTTGTTAATTTAGAAAAGTTTTTGGGAATATCCTTGCAGAGAGCAGCCCAAAAAAATTTGTGTTCTCCTGAAGGATGGGTTTAGGAGAATTATCGAAGTTATTCCTGTAATTATTTACAATTTTTGGATGACGCTTTTAAAACATTGCACAAATTAAATGTATTCACATTTTAATGCATTTTTAACCTGCTCCAGTTTGTGCTGAGTGCTGGCAATGATAATTCAGTTTCTGGATGTAACACCCCCCCAAATGCTCTTCACACAATTTCACTCTTCCCCCATTACCCTTTACTCTCCCACGTCGCCAAAGGAGTCCCAACATCCTGAAAATTATACAAACCCCCTCCCTTTTTTTGGTAATAAATGTGCTCTTCAGAACATAACCATAAAGGTTATTATAATCCATATCCTCTGCAGATATTTTCCTCTCTAACTCAATTATATTCCCCTTTTAATTAGGAGCTTTACTGACTGGTGTAGCAATGCCCTGTCCCTTGGCTCTAATGCTCACTTTGGCTCTGTCCTTCTCTGGAATTTCCATGGAAAAGGACTCCCAAGCCATCCCCAGCTTTGGGAACACTCAAATATCACGCTCAGTCTCAGCTCCAGCTCCCTTCATGCTGCACATTCCCAACATCCAAACTAAACTCCTTGGATATTCCCCTCGCTCCGGGAGAATGTTCTGGAATGTGGGGACTGCTGCCAAAAAGCAGGTCCAGGTCTGGACCCTCTGTGTGGGGAGAAATAATGGAAAATGTTCCCCAGATCCCGCTGGGACACCCTGATTCCCTCCCTCATCTCTCACACCTCTGACATGTCAGGTTTAATAAAGGAGAAGGGAAATTCAGGAGGGATTCTGGAAAGATTATAATTATAACTTAAATCGTGATGTTCCCCCTTAATCACCAGAGAATTTGGCCACATTCGTTGTTATAAACCACAAATATCATCCCTCTGCTCCATAAATCATCATTAACAGAAAAGCACAATATACAACAATAAATTAGCCCATGAATCCCAAATCCACTTTTTATTTAGCACCAAACAGCTTTCCAGGTGTTAAAAACAAAGCCAGCCACGAGCCCCTGCAGCTCCTGCACGAGCACAGCCTCCGTGTGGAGTTTGTGTTGCATTTCTCACTAATCTCCCTAAAATCCCTTCCCAAAGGCAGCCAAAGCCAAATGGGAGCCACCTCTCCCTCACCTGGAAACTTCCCGGAGTGAGTATCCCCAAAAATCCATCATGTGCATCTCCACACTTTCAACAGCCTGAGAAATCACTGAAAATTTAATTAATAGAGGCATTAAGTGGTTCAGGTTTCCTTTTCTCTGTGGAAGCTGCTGCCTGTCCCCGATGAAGAATTGTTTGCAAGGAGATTCCTGAACTCTGTTTCTTGTTTTAAATACTTGTAGCTAAATGCAGCAAGAAATAACTCAGGGAAAAAAATATTTACAGGAAAAGCTGCACCGAAATATTGGTTTTATGGTTTTCATAAAAAGAAACATTTGGGTTTAGTTTCAATAGAAATTGGAATAAAACCTGCTGAAGTTTTTAATGCCTTAATCTACAGAAATAAACACCAATTGAAGTCACATGGCTAAAAAAACAGGAGCGAGTTATATATTTCATGGGGGTTTTAATTTAATGTTTTTACCTAAATTCAAAAATTCATGGTTTAATTCAAAATAAAAAGCTGAACGTTCCCATTTCTCCCCCTCTTTGTTATCCGAGTTTTCCAAAGAATCACTACATGGAAAAGATGAAAGTTCTTCCAATTTCTTTCTCTTTTCTTGGTTAAATAAATTTTAAAGAACACAAGGTTAAAGTTGAAAGATGCCCCTGCTATTGCTGGCTGGGTGTTTGTGAGTTGTCTGAAAATACAGATCTGAAGTCTCGCTGTAAAAATGACCTTTACTTTGGATAACTGCAAGAAAGATTTCCTTGGCAAGTGTTCTCACAGGGGAAAAAGCTTCACATATATGATTTTTTTCCATAAAAAGACCCAAATGAAATCAGAGATAACAGCATAGAAGTCTGTGCATAGAAAAAATACAACAATTTTGAAAATTAGAGACTGAAGGAAGAAAAATCACCACAGATAAATTCAAGTTCCTTTAGGTCCCAAGTAGGCCCTTTTAGCAAGGCCCTGTTCAAAGACTGAATCAAAGACCTTCAAATAGAAGGGAAAAAAACTATTTTGGGAAAAAAAAAGAAAAAAAGCTACATAGAAAAAACCTACTTAACAACTTTGAAAAGAAAATATTAAGGAAGAAAATCACCACAGATAAATTCAAGTTCCTTTAGGTACCATGTGGCCCTTTTAGCAAGGCCTTGTTTAAAGGGTGAACGCAAAGCCCTGAAATAAAAGGAAAAAAACTATTTTGAGGAAAAAAAGCACAAAAACTACATAGAAAAATACTCTTCAACAATTTTGAAAACAAAATAGTTAAGGAAAAAAAGAATCAGCACGGATATCTGGAAGTTCCTTTAGGTCCCGCAAGGCTTTGTTCAAAGGCTGAACACAAGGCCTTGAAAACAAAAATGAAAAAAAACTATTCTGAAAAAAACTACTCTGAAAAAAACTACTCAACAATTTTGCAAACAAAATATTTAAGGGGAAAAAAGTCACCACAGATAAATGGAAGTTCCTTTAGGTCCCACGTAGGCCCTTTTAGCAAAGCCTTGTTCAAAGGCTGAAGCCAAGGCCTTGGTGACTCTGGATAAACTCCAAAGTTCATCTTTTCATTTGGTGCCAAGTCTGGAACTGTCAGTTCAGCAGAGCAGCCACACAAAGACACAAAAATAAATCTTTAGCAGTTCTTTAGCACCCTGCTACTGTTATTCTGCCCTTGGAAATCCAGCTGCAAGCAAAGGATCTGAAACCCCCTGCAGCCATTGCTTAATTAGGCCTTGAAATTTGGACATGAAACCAGGGCGGTTTTGGAGTATTTTGGATTTTGTCTCTGCACCAATGATTCAGGGAAACAGGGATTTCACTGGAGTTGGAAGTGCAAGATTTTAAAAGGGAAAATTCACTGGCAAAACTTTTAATTCCCTGAATCCTTCCCTCTCACCAGAGTTCAAGCACAGGTTGAAAATCAACCTGAAGGTGCTGGAGCAAAGCTAGAGTTTTTGATATATACAATACACATATTTTTTTTTAGCAAGTTCCTTATTTTTAATCATCAATGTAAGACATTTTTGAAGGGATTCAGTCCTAATTCTGTCTCACCAAACCCTCCGGGTTCAGCTGGGGCCCAAAAATCCGATTTTAGTTCAACTCCGTGTTTAATATGAACTGAATGAGGCAAAAAGTATCTATATCTTTTTTAATTCCTGTTTTAGTAAGTGCATGGGAATAATTACAGACATGAGCAGAACTTAGGTCTCTTTCCTTGGAATTCTGTGTCTCCTCACTTGGAATTCTGTCTCCAGCTTTGAGCTTGCACATCCTCTGTCCATAGCTGCACTCATTATTTACACACATAATTAAAATGCATTAATTACCCATTTTTATCTGCAAGGAAATAAAAGACACTTCCAAAAACAATCCTCTTCCCCCAAAAGCTCACAGCCAGCGCTACAAAAACACACCCCAGCTCACAGCACGAGCATCTCTCGAGTCAAACAATGACTCCTTTTTCTTTTCTTGTGTAAGTGCATTTAGAAAGGCTGAACTCTCTGAGCAGATGGACCTAATTCCCCTCGAGGATTTCACAAAATTAATTTCTATGGGGTGTTTTGAGTAATTTTCCCTCCCCCCAGATAAGAAATGCCAGAAATCTGAATTTACACACAATTTAGCAGGCACAGAGTGTATCTGTTCAACAACTTAAAGGGGGGAAACAGTCATTGTTTCAGCTGTATCATATTTACTGGTGAAAAAAAGAATATGGTGAAGTAATTCACAATATTTTGACTTAAAATATACAGTTTGCAGAATGGTTTTCTTCTCAGATATAACTTAACACCAGTATAATTACAAGTTCTGCTGAGAATGGCAGTTAGCTTTTCTGTGAGACGACAAATCTTTAGTCAAAAACTCTGAATCAAAAACGTGAGGAGAAACGCTTCAAGATTTTTAAATTGCCAGGAATTTTTTTAACCTTAACCCTCGGAAAAGCGGATCCCAGTGCAAGGAGCAGATCCTGGGAGATCCTGAACCCAAACCAATGCAGAAAGACTTAAAATCATCCCAAAGGCAGGTGAAATTAATCCCCAACTAGCACAAATTACAGCCACAACGATTTCCAAACTAATTAAGTCAATTCGTGGAAAAGAAACCAAGAACAGGTTTGTAATGTCAGCCTAAACCGATGTGAAAGGCTTGGGAAACAAGGAAACGCCAATTTGGAAAACAGAATTTAGTGTTATGCATATAAATAAATATGTGTCCAACTTTAGCTTCTCAACCTTAGAAACAAACCAAAGAAAACAGAGAAACTGGCCCAGAGAAAAGCAGTAGGATATATTAGAGACCTGCAAGTTCTTTCCTGTGGAACAGAAGTTGGGAATTTTAAGGATTCCCGGGACAAACAGGCACAGCGGGGCCGCGTTTGCTGCACGGCGGTGCCGAATAAAAACATCTCCTTGCACTTCCCTGATTTAATTCAGCATCACAAGACACTTTTCAGCTTTGCTGCTTTTTCTGAGCAGCGTGTTAAGTCTCTCCCAAATGCAAGGGGCCATTCCTGAGCTCTGGCAGCACAGCTGGTTCGTGTATTCCCCAGCACCACTCCGCTCGCAGATCCCAACTTCCACCGTGGCTCTCGCGCTCATCCCGAGCTACAAAAATCCCCTGGCTCCAAAATCCACATCAGGAACCACCTGAGCAAGGTGGGGCAGCTGAGGATACAGAGCAGGAGAGAGTCAAAGGGAAAAAACATGGATAAAGAGAGGAAGATTCTTTAAATGAAGGCATTGAAACGAACGGAGAAGGCTCCCGGAACACTCAACTGTTCTGTGTTACTGCTGCAAATTAAGAAGAATTCCAAGAGGAATTCGAGTAGCAGGAAGATGAGTTTGGAAGTGAAAGGTTTCACTGTAGAATTTAAATCCACATCTAAGCACTGTCACTCAGTTTTATTTAGAAGTCACCAGTCTCCTGATGCTGATGCCACAGAGATCTTCAGCACACGATGTCTGCTGACAGCTGAAGTGACTGACACGAATATTAATGATAATCCATTAAAACCCAAATTAATCAACAAAAAGAACCCCCAAATTATTCATTTTAGTCAATACTGAGGCTATTAAAAACTGCTAATATGGATTTCACAGCCTGCCAGATGAATTTATTGCCTCCGCCGCAAAAAACAACTGGGAGAACTGAGACTAAACCGCAATTATGAAATATTAAAAAATAAATTCTTACCCCTTTCATGCTCTCCACTATCTCAGGGTGTGATGCAGGAGCTAAACTAAGTGTAAGGAGGATTCCTCACTCTAAAATGGCTCATCCTGAACATTCCCCCTGAAATGTGAGCACCCTCTTCACGGCAATTCTCTATCTGCTGCTCAAATTTTCAGGCCGCTCCTTCCAAATCCATATTTCTCCCCGCATTGCTGAGCAGAGCTAAACATTGTCACTGAAATAAAGCAGACCCAGCTGGAAACACAGCTCCCACACAACTGACACTTTAAAGATTTAAACTTTCAGTCTTCAAAGCTGTTGCACCAAGAAGACTCTCCTTGCAAAGTGGCTACAAGGGAACATCTAATTCCCTAATCACTCTCTAAAAGAGAAAAAGATTTGAAAGATTACATCAAGTTGAATAAAAAGATTTCATTCCTCCTCTGCATTATGATTTTTTGCAGAAATAGTCAAGTAACACTTTTTCAAAGCCCATAACCCCCATGTTTGACAAGTATCAATATCAGATAAAATCAGAGTTCAATCCATGGGAAAAAAATCCCCTCTATCAGGAAAATCCACATAAAAATAATTTTAAAAATTAAATATTTTTAACACATCTGTTTGACATCAAGAAAAGAAAATTTCTCTTTTAAAATCCTTCAGCTCAGACACAGCAGTAAAGCCCTGGTAGTAAATTAGAGAGTATTTTTACGTAAGTCCATGGATTTTACCAAAACACTAAAATCCTATTTCCACCCACATGGGTTTAAAAACTTTTATGCACGATATTCATAAACAGGCAAATCCTAACAGAGACCATGTATTCAGTAGGGTATTTCTGCAAATTTCCTTTCATCTATTAACTTCTGGCTTGCTTTGGGATCATTCTTCAAAATAAAAAATGTAGTTATCAATGAAGAATGTTACCCAGAGAATGAATTACTTCAGGGATCAGGGAAACATTTGTTATTTTCCCATTTCTTAACAATATAAGGCATCCAACCTGCTCTCTTCTTTGGCAGGAATTCATTGAAGCTTTGCAAAAATCAGCTTTAATAAGGGTATTGCCAAGGGTTCCTTTTTTTCCACGTAGGCTGTGAGATATTATTTTCCCCAAATAAAGGTTAACATGAAAAATCAGCTGTTTGTTAGATTTGGGGTTTAATGATGGACTGAACTCCAGCAATCTCTTTTTCCAGGAGAATTGTGGAACACAAGAATTCTCTGTTTTTCCAGTCAGGGGAGAGGATCTCCTTTGCCCAGCTCCAGGGAGAGGTGGGGAGCTCTGCTGGGATCCATCACCCCCAGATCCCACAGAACCACGGAATGCTTTGGCTTTGGGACATTAAAGCTCAGCTCCTTCCAGCCAGGACCTGCCTCATGGCTCACCACGGGTTTGGCCACTCCTGACCTTAAATCACTGCTCCCAAACCGTCTGATTATTATTAATTAACAGTGAATGTAATCAGCTTCTTCAAGAGAAGGGCTGCAAGGACTGGGTCCTTCAATTAAGCCAAAATGAAGACTGTGTTTATTGGTTTTTAGCACCAACCCCCACATTTTTTTCCATCTAAATCAAGCCCAAATATAAATGAAAAACAAAAAATATCAGTTAAAGCAAATTGTGTGGAATTATTAGTGATTAAAATGCAAGCACAGAAAATCATTTCTAAAAACAACTTTTCTAGAAACCTTACAATTATTTTTGCCTTTTTTTTTCCCCTTTGCCTCCCTGATATTTCGGCAAACCTTTTGTGACACACCTGGTGTGTCCAAGTCGGTGGGAGTGAGTGCTGGGGAGTCAAGGGCACGAGGATGGGAGCTGGAATGTGCTGGGGGAGGTGAACTCCGTGCCCTGGTGTGGGTGCCAGGTTTGCTGCCTGTGTTTGGTCTGTCCCACTGGATGCTTTCCTTGGCATCCCCACAGGTGAAGCTTTGGCAGCCAAACTCCATCCGGCTGCAAAGCCCTGAGCAGGCATTTGGATGGGAAAGAGAAGAGCTCTGAGTGCAGCTTTGGCTGGGATATTAAATTTTAAATCCTAAGGACCTCATAAAAGCCGAAAATAGCCTTATAAATATTTATCATTTATTCTTATTACATTTATTTATTACTTCAGCAAGTCTGAACCATGGAAAATTACACCGAAGCCATCCAGCTTAGCTTTGACTGAAAGGCTGTTTTTAACAGATAAACAAAAAGGCTCCTAAATAAATCCTGCACAGCTCCCAAGTCCAAGACAAACAGGATCATTCTGATTTTAGGATGCTCCTGCAGAGCATTGTTGGGTGCTTTCATTGTTTTATGGGGTAGAAATAAATCTGTGCTGATGGGTTGCGGTTAAGAGCTGGGGCACTTCTGGGGAATCCACACATCCTGAAAACATCCTTGTCCAGACATATAAAAACCTGTGAAACCAGCTCATTTTCCTGCTTTGGATGCTCCTGCTGCAGCTCCTGGGCTGTGCCATTGGTGTTCCCAGTGGCAGCAATGGTTTTCCTTGGCCCAAGGTGTGGCCACAACCCGGAGGAGGCCGGGATTTGCTGGGGCTCCTTCTCTGCTGGCAGCTCCAGGGAGAACCTGGAGTTGCTCCTGGAATACCCTGAGCTGGAAGGGAATCACAGGGATCACTGAGGCCAACTCCTGCACAATCCCAGAATTCCACCCTGTGCCTGAGGGCATTGTCCCAACACTCCTTGAGCTCTGGTACCTGACCATTCCCTGGAGAGTTGTTCCAGTTTTCCTGAGGGAAGAACATTTTCCTAAAATCCAACCAATCCCTCCCTGACACCGGTTAACCCTGACAACTGAGAGGCCAGAACTGGAATATCAGGGTGTTCTTTCCAGTGCTATTATTTATAATGTGGAACCTCAGTGTAAATCCATGGAAGGGAAGTTCTCTGCCATTTGGTCTTAAGTCTCATTAACACAGAAATCTCCCCTCAATTTACACTGGAATTTGAATTGTGGCCAGATTTTGCCCTCTGACACCTTCTTGCACCAGGAACTGTTTTTCTTCTTTCTGAACTGATGGGAGAAGTTTGGAGGGTGCTGCTGTGCAGTGAAGCTCCCTTGGAGAGGCCCTGGCACCCAGAGCAGCTGTGGCTGTCCTGGATCCCTGGCAGGGACCAAGGCCAGGCTGGACAGGGCTGGGAGCAGCCTGGGAAGGTGGAATGGGATGAGCTTTAATATCCCTCCCAACCCAAACTGTTCTGTGATTCCATGATTTGAGTTCAATGAGACTTGTGTTTATTTTCCTACCTGGAATTCTCTGTCCACAGGCAGCGTTATTATCCATTAAAAATGAAGCTGCCTTTGAAGCTGCTGCAATGAAACAAGAATTGGCCAACAAATGAATAAATGGGACTGGAGAAAACATCAAGCTCAGACTTTTCCTCCCAGTTCCATGAATTTAACCTACATTTTTCAGAAAGGAAGAGGCCGGATATCAAACTGATTGTCTTTTTCTGTGGATCACCTCCACTCTGAACTTTTTTTTTCTCTTAGCCTCCTCCTAACCCTGCAATCCAATAATGATAAAATTCCAGAGATATTCTGGAGATGATCAGGGCACTTAGTTGAAGTGCAGTGTTACAGATATGACATTTAAAATTGGGCCTGGAGCTGGCTGGACAGTCTCTAATATAATAAAAATAGCATTTTCTTTCCCACATTTTACTATCTGCCTTTGTTTATGCAACCATTCAGCAAACCCAGCTGGATCACAGGCATTGTCATCAAAGAAACATTCTAGGTCAGCCAGAAGTGGATGCCAATTGTCTAAAAATAAATAGAGGCTTTGTCACTGGAGTATAATTTTAAGGCCCCTGTAATGAATAATGGAAGAAAAAATCTTTCCAAACAAGTGGGACACACTGATTTCCAGCAGAAAGATTTCACAGTTATTGTAAGCTCCAGATAACCTAATTTTTAGTTTATTTCACTAAAAGTGATGCACAGGGAGCTCAGGAAAAGGGCTGGGATTGGTTTGAAATCCTCGAGGAGCTGCAGAATTCCCAGGAAAACGAGCCCAGCAGCACCTATCACACAGGCAGGGCTGAAATGCTCAGGGGAACCAATTTCCTCCGGGTCACCAAGTGGCAGGAGTGGGATCAGATTGCACAATTCCCACCTCTTATCCTTGATAAAATGCACAAATGATTTCCTCTGAGCTAAAAGAAGACACCAGATAAGCCCCCCTGGCTTTATCAGTGCAGCCTAATTGCTGGAGATCCTCAAGGAGCTGCAAGGAGCAGCTCCAGAAGCCCGAGATGTTGTAACAACGTGGCTCTGGAAATATATTCAATTAAAGAAAACACTTAGCTGAATTCCTTCAGGAAAGTTTGTAAAAGCTGCTTCCTCAATGGATAAATAGCAGAGATTTCCAGCTGACTCCTGGCCAAGTCTCATCAGCAAAGACAGGATTTTGTCTCGAGTGCCTGACACGGAGGAGTAAAAGATCATGTGGGGAAAATCATTGTAAACCTGTAAATCAAAGGGAATTTTTGCTCTGTTTTCCTTGGTCTTTATGAATTCCTACATAGGATGTTTCTCAATTTTTTCCCATGCAGCTCGAGGTGCCCTAAAAATGGGATGGTGCAGGGAAGCCACCTGCAAGGTTTGTCTACAGTGAGGTTTGCACTGGGCAACCTGAGAGGCCAAAAAAACCCTGGGAGTAAATGGGGGAGCCACAGGAAATTCCCACCAAAAATGCCTGAGGGGCCAAAATCCCATTTGTGCTTCCCTGGAACTCAGCTGGCACAGGACAACCTCCAGCTCTCTTTTCACTGCTGCATAAAATCCAGGGATAATCCTATGGAGTTAAAAACTGGTTCTGAACACTCAGAGAGAAAAAAAAAACCACTCAAAAGTGGAATTCAGACGAATAATCTCATTATTAACAGGGTCACATCACCGAATTCAAAGCACCAGGGAAGCCCAGAAATTTGGGATAGAGCAGCATCAAGGTACTTTCCAGAGTCAGAAATGTTATCATTTCAATTTTTCTATAAAATACCAGTTTTGCCCCCAAATTCCTTCAAATTGCCAGAATGAATCCCACCCAGCAAAATGAATTCAAGGACAACAATCAGAGAATCATGGAATTGTTCTGATTGGAAAAGACCAACCATCACCCAGCACCACTAACCCCATCCCAGGTGCCACATCCAAGTTTTTTCCACACTTCCAGGGATGGGGAATCTGCCACTGCCCAGGGCTGCCCACAGAAGCTCTTTTACGACCTTTTCCATAAGGAAATTCTCCCAAAATCCAAACTAAAGCCTCACTCCCTGCCTAGGCTGCACATTGTGGGGGTTCATGTTTTATATGTACATTTTTGGGCTGACTCAGCTTTTAAACTGATAAAATATCACATATTAGGAAGCTCCACAATGCAGTAACAACCTCAGGGTTTTTTTTTTTTTTGGGACCACTTTTGCTGGCTGTTCTCCCTCAGACCATCAGTGAGGGGACTTTTTCTCAAGTTATACTTTGCAGTGGCAGCAGAAGCAATTTTTGGCTTTGTGACCAACACTCCATGGATTATATGGCATTAAGGAATGGACTCCATCCCCAAGAACCATAAATCCAAGTCCTAAAACAACAAAGTGTGTCAATATTTCTCTTACAAATGGGAGTCACTAAATTGATCTTCACTGAACTGGTGAAAAACTCGTGGTTTTCACTTGTTCAGTGTTTTGACATCATCGAGAGAAAACATCCAAGGAATGACAGAGTAACTGAGGAAGATGTGAGGGAATAGAATCCAGTGCTTCATGCAAAACCAGGGAATTACTGAGTGCCTTGCTGAGCTAGAAACCCTGTTAGGTTTTTAACATCTAATGTTGCTGTGAAATGTATTAAAAAGGATGTTCTATCTCTTCAGAAGGAAACCCAACCGCTTCCTAACCCTCCATTAGCTGCAGAAATTGTTTAAAATCTAAAGCAAACTATCCCAGACACAAATAATTTTCTTCTCTAATTGGCTGGAACTTTACTGCTCCTTAAAAAAAAAAAACCTCCTCCAAGTGCTCTAATTCCACAAATGTTACAACTCCAAAGTTTCAAAGCTTTCTCAAATTGCTCACAGATAAAAATAGCCTGGGGAAAAAAAAAATTCAATGAGACAAAAAAGAAAAGGAAGAAAAGGCTTTTTTCGCACGTTTTTCTCATCAGGTCGGATGCTGGTTTTCTATTAAAGTTATTCCAGGAAAGGAATGATTCACCCTGAAATGCTGAGCCATTTGTGGTATCTCCCATCCTCACCCTGCAGCGGGAAGGAGAAGCCACAGCACTGACAGGAACGTGGAGCCAAGGCTGCACCACAAACCCGCCTTTGTTTACTCTGTTGTGAAATCCTGCATCTCCCAGCACTTTGGGCCTAATGAATAAAATCTGCTCCCCAGATAATGCCCGGGCTGTCGGGAAGACAATTCCTGACAAATATTGATGCGCAAACACGGCCCTGGAGATGCAGCAGATAAAGGCTGTCCCGGGCTCCTCGCAGAGCAACCTCCCAGTGTTAATTGACACAAAACAAGGGGAAATATTTATCAGCAGCTTGGTCTCATTAGAGGGGAGAAATGAAAGCTGAAGGCCTCCACAAGTGTTGTCTTCTCCTCCTGAGGAGAGGCAGGCAGCGCTTAAAAGGGACAGCACAGCACAGGTGGTTCTGCACAGCTGGCAGAGCTGATTCTCCTGAATTAAAAGCTCAGCTCGAGGGGAAGATGGAAGGAGTTGGGCCTCGTGTGGTGGTTTTGTGTTCCCTCAGTGCTGACAGCACTGCTGGAGCAAGGCTGGGCTGGGCTGTCCTTTCCAGCTGGCTCTGGGATGAAGGAAGCCTTTCCCAGCACCTTGCCCAGGCTCCAGCCCAGCTGTTCCAAGGCCTGAACATCACGTCCCCCTTCCAAGGCCCAGCTTAGCAACACTTCCAGCAGATTTCAGCCCGACATGAACACAACGTGGAGTATTCACAGCGGGTTTTGTGGTTACCTTCCTTCTGTTTTAGAAGGAAAATGTTCTGTGCCACTGCTGGAGCCATGAGGGGAAAAGGAGGCTCTGGAGGGGCTTTCTGCTCCCTAAAAATTCCTGACAGGAGGGGACAGCCGGGGGGTCGGGCTCTGCTCCCAGGGAACAGGGACAGGAGGAGAGGGAACGGCCTCAGGCTGGGCAGGGAGGCTCAGGGTGGACATCAGCAGGAATTTCCCCATGGAAAGGGTGGCTTTAGACTGCCAGAGGGCAGGGTTAGGTGGGATTTTGGGAAGGAATTGTTCCCAAAATGGGAACATTTGTGTGGGCAGGCCCTGGCACAGGTGCCCAGAGAAGCTGTGGCTGCCCCTGGATCCCTGGAGGTGTCCAAGGCCAGGTTGGATGGGGCTTGGAACAACCTGGGATGGTGGAAGGTGTCCCTGCCATGGCAGGGGTTGGACTGAAATGAATTTTAAGGTCCCTTCCAACCAAACCATTCCACAAAACCCCTGGGTTTCTACCTCAAATAAAATCTTCAGGCATTCCCAGGACTGCTGAGCTCCTAGTGACACTGGAGAGCAGCAGAGCAGCTGCCTCGAGCCTCCTGCTGCAAGAGCTGGAAGGATTTTCCACCAGATCCCAACTCTGTGGTAGCTCTGGCAGCTCTGGAGGCCACGCTGGGTCTGGAGCTGGACAGGCTTTGCCTTTGTGGAGTTCGTTTTGATCAGGTTGTCATGGACTAAATTTAACTCTGCTCTTTGTTCCACTGAGCTCTTGGCTAAAGCTCCAGGAAGGACGTCTGCAAACACCCAGTGTCTCCCATTCTGTGCTTCACTGGGAATCCTGGATCAGCAGCCAAGCAGCAACCTCCATATCCCACTGGGGCATCACCCATCTGCTCTCCCTGGAACACCAGTTCAACCAGTTCATGGCCAAGGCTCAGCTGGGCTCTCCCAGTGGAGCATGGAAACTTTTCCCAGAGCTGCAGCAGAGCCAAACCCTCCTCGTCCTCTTCACTGCACTGGTGCACAATTATTTTATACCAACTCCACAGGACAATTCCTGAATTTACACCACCTCTACATCCCAGTTCCTGAGCTCTGGCTCCTGATTACACCGAGGTAAAATAAAAAAGGAGGAAATTTTAAACCATTCTGGTCCTGTCTCAGTCCTGGGGCTTCCTGTGTTTCATTGCTTTGAGGGGAGCAGGGTGAAGAATTAGTGGATTTATAATTATCCCACAAGTTATCTTTATCCCTCACATTCCTTGGCTGCTGATCCAGACATAGGAATCTCTTCTGCATCTCTCCCCTGTCTAGGACAGCCCAGGAGTGGCAGCTGCACCTCCAGGGTGACCTTTCTGCACCCTCTGTTGAACTTCTCCAAAGGAGTTCCAGCTCCAACCCATGGATTTACTGTCTGCCATGGAGATTTCTTCCTTGTCCCTTTTTTAAACTTTAAACTCAGGTTCTTTCCAGAGAGATTTCACACCTCTTTTAAATACACAGAAAATCAGCGCTCCTTCCTTCCTCCTCCCTGCTTTCATTCTTTCCTCTGCCCCAGGCTCACTCCAGGATCCCCTTTCCTTCTGCTCCCAGAGCTCTCCCTGTCCCAACCTGGACATCTTGGCTGGAAGCCCCTCAGCACCTCCTGCCTTGTTCACAGGGCCCTTCCCAGAGCACTGACCATCATTCCAGAGGATTATTTATCACTCCTCCCATCTCAGAGCACTTCCAAAGCAGTGACAGCGCTGCTCAGGCTCAACAGAGATTTTTCTAACCCAACCCTACAGACCCCAACAAACACAAACCCAGTCCAGAAATGCTTCTGGCAGCCCCAGCTGTCCCCCTGGGCTGTCCCTTGGCCATGGCTGCTCTGTGTGAGCAAAACCAGGCTGCAAAACTCAACAGGGCTTGAGCTGAGCTCCAATGAGAATCTGACAAAACTGTCTGGTTTAAAGAGATTAAAACACAAATAAAAATATAATTGTGCCTCTCAGGGGATGTTCTTGTGACCCTCCTGGCCTCGTGAGGAGGAAGAGCTGCTGGATTATTCAAAATGAAATATTTCACAAATCTATTTCTGCTCAGCTCCAGCTCTCTGATCCACGTGGTTTGTGGCTCCAGGTCTTTTTTCCTGGAGTATTTGGGATTCCTCCTCGAGCCCAGCAGCCTTCCAGCCCTATAGGGCTCCAGGAGAGCTGGAGAGGGACAAGGGCATGGAATGACAGGATGAGGGAAAATGGGTTTAAACTGAAAGAATGCAGGGATATATGAGATACTGGGAAGAAATTCCACCCTGTGAGGGTGGGGATGGGCTGGGATGGAATTCCCAGAGCAGCTGTGGCTGCCCCTGGGTCCCTGGCAGTGCCCAAGGCCAGGTTGGGGTGGGATGGGATGAATTTTAAGGTCCTTTCCAGCCCAAACCATTCCATGATTCTGGAGCTGCAGCCACAGCTTTATCCCTAACCCAGTGTTTTGATGGAAAATCCCAGTGTTTTAAAGAGCATTTTGCTCCTGAGGCTCTTCCATGAGCTCCTTATCACAACCTCATCTCTTTCCACAGAAACAATTAAAAACCCTCCCAAACTGAACAAACAGTTCTGGAATTTTCTCAGTCCCAGGGTTTTCTGTGATTTCAGCCACTTTTAGCACCTCCTGCCTTAGAGGGTAAAAATGCATCTCCTGGAATTTCAGCTGCTCCTGGGATGCAGCACTGCTCCCCTTCCCTTGAGCCAATTTCCCAGTTACCTTCTTCTTTCAGAGTTAAAAGAAAAATGAAGTGGCTCCAGCGTGTCCAAAGCACCAAGTCCTGCCCAGCCCTATTCCCTGGAGCTGGGCTCAGTCCATTCTTGTTTCAACTTCCTCCTTGACCAAATTTTCACTCAATGCATGTTTTACACCCTCTGCTCTCCCACTGAGGATATCCCTCAATTTTCCTCGTATGCCTTGGAATATTCCACATGGAATTCAGCCATCCATCAGATCCTTGAAAAATCACATGTGCACGTTTGGGCTGGGCTTCTTTAAAATTATATTTCCTGTTCCAAGTTGGCTTCACAAGAAAAACCCAAACTAACCTTCACTCTGTGTATTTTGTCCCAAAAATTCAGCTTTTAAAAGTGCTGTCCCCCAAATATTGCACCTTGCTGGTGGAGTTGAGGGGCTGGCAGAATGCAGATTTATTGGAGAAATAAAGATTTTGGAGCTCTCAGGTTGCTCCCAAGTGAAGTTGTGGGAGAAGGATTGATTATAGAACATGACAGGGCTGATTTATGATGAAAAATCTGATATTGATGAGGAAAATGACCTCAAATAATTCAGTGGAAACGCCACCAGCACGGGAATATCAAACCAGCACGTGGAAAATGAGAAGGAAAAAATCCCAGTGGCATCCTGGTGTTTCCTGATCTCTTTCCAAGGTGGTGATTTTTACATGAGGTCATCATGTGAGATCACATTTGTGGTGCTGTGCCAGAACCTTTCTGGGATAAAAGGTTTTCTCTGGAATCACCACAGAGAGGAGCTGCCCAAATCCCAGGGAATTTAGGAAAAGCTGTGAGGTCTTTGGAAGTTGTCCCATAAAAGGGGCACGAGCAAACCCAAACCCAGCAAGGCCAGGAATTTCCAGCTAAAAGCAGCAGGAATTCCAGGAGGAATTCCAGGAGGAATTCCAGGAGCCAGGCAGCCTTTGATGGGTAAAGAACACAGAGCAGGGGAACTAAACCAACACAGAAAGATCCTTAAGGAACCACATTTTTCCTGGAGCAACTCAAGAAAAAAGATGCCAAAGACCCTCCTGAGGGAGAAACCAAGCCCTGATTAAACATATGGATGAATATTGTAAATAAAATGTAGGAGTGGAGAAAGTCTGAGGTATGACCTAAAAAGAGCACTCAGAAAGGTCAAAGAACGGGATAAAAATGAAGAGTTTATTCAAACTCATTCTCAAGGCAGTTCTAGATAATCCTAAGAGCAGAAAATCAATTTTTACCTGGTTTTCCGCAGGTAAAACAACTCCAGCATCAAAATAATTCTAAGAAACTTGAAAAATTGAATACAGAAAAAGGTACTCACACAGAATAAAATACTGGAGTCCCAAAAAATCTGGGCAAAACCAAAGAACTGGCTTCTGTCACCCCAAAAACCTCTGTCAGCTCTCAAAGCCAAAGGCTCCTGCTGCCTGTCAGCACCGAGTCCAACCCAAAAAATAAACCTGGGCTGTTTCTTTGGAACTCACCCCCCAAATGCTCTTTATCATAAATATCTATTTAGTGTTACATATTCCCAGTGTTCCCGAATGGAGGGAGCAGCATTGTTATTGAGCAGTGATAAGGGCTGGGCTGAACTCTGCTATTGATGGTTTCAGTGCTTACAAAATGTTGTTTGTATTCCAAAGTATCCCAGCCAGAATCACCTCCCTTGCTGAGGAATGGGAATTCCTTGGGATGCTCCAGGATCCCACTGTGAGGTAACCTCGAGCTCATTTAATTAATTGTTAATTTTGCTCAGTGAGACAAAAATATTTCTGTTTAATTGGAGCAGCACACAGCCCTGGCACCAAATATTCCCTCAAATTCTCCTTTTAATTCCATGCAGCACCTGTTTATTGGTCAGAAAAACTGGGGGAAAAAATGGAAAAATTGGAATTGTTGTTCCCAATTTTTTCCTTTCAAAGGAGCAATTCTACCAACAATTCTCCTCTGTTACACTTAGACCTTGGCACTGCCCAGAACTGCAGAGCTGAGGGAAAAAAATTGAATTTTAAAGCAATTTTCTCTAGGAATAGGTGACAAAATGCCAGAAGTGTTGGTGTTTTCCTGGGATTTTCATTCCAACTCACACAGCTGAGTAGGGAACACACCTGAGCCCACCTTGGAGAAAATTGAACACAGACTCCTGAGCAGGAGCCTGGAATGGCTGATTCCTGCCAGGACACTCTGCAGCAGATAATGTCAGATCAGCCATAAAATTTAATGGAGCACGGAGCCAAACACATCCCAGGCAGCTGCTCTCAAATATTTCCCCCCTTTTTAGGATGATTCTGAAGCCAATTGGATTTTTAATTATTTTTTAATGCTGAAAATAATTTTTACTTTAATTTTTCCCCTCACAGAATGTTTAATTCTGATCTGTTCAGGGTTGGATATTGAAAAAGAAATTATTTTTGTGGTTTTGCTGCCACATTTCCCTACTTTACTGCTTGTGAGGAGTAAAGCCCTTCCCAGAGAAGTTGTGGATGTCCCATCCTTGGAAGTGTCCAAGGCCAGGTTGGAAAAATCCGGGATAATGGAAAGTGTCCCTGCCCATGGCATGGGTGGAACTTGATCTTTAAATCCCTTCATCCCAAACCATTCCATGATATTGCAGATTTTTCTCCCTGAAACAAATAACTTTCCAAATTAGGACAAAAAAGGAAGTCAGGGAATTTTTGTAGCTTTTGCTTTTTGCACTCTGCTGGGTCGAAAAGAACCCAGTGATTTTTAGTTCATTCAAACATTTTTGCACCAATTTCTGCTTTAATCATAATTACAGGCAAAATGCAAACAGATGACAAATCCATTTATCATTTTAATAAAATGTTTGCCTTGACACAGAAAACACCATCCCTCACAAAATCAACATTTGGAATTCATCTGGCACTTGAATGAATTCAGAAAATATTCACAAGGAATGGCACTTCTTGTACTGACATCAAGGTCTGGCTAATAAAGCCCAACCCAATGGCTCAAGAATGTGACTTTTCAAGTCCTTTTCTTCATCATCAGTGCTTAGAAATGTTTGGATTAAAGGCTGATGGATGCCATGGATGCAAAATCATTGGGAAAATCAACTTCTGATTTGTGTTTTCCCATCTAAGCAAAAGAGATTTTAAAAGATCCCATTCACTTCCAAAGATAATTTAAATATCATTGATTTTCTTTATGAATTTAGTTTTCTTTTTTACACTTATGCACTAATCCACAGTTAAAAGGATTTGAGTTTTCCATTAGAGGAAATTCTGAAGAGATAAAACCACAGATTTCCCTGGAAATGTCAATAATTTAAGGAGTGAAAACGAGGAATGTCAGAATGTCAGGATTGACAAAGTCTGGGAAGTTGGATCCCACTGTTGTAATTTGATAATTTATATTTATCTGAGATAAGAGGCTGAAAGGAAAACCCTTCTTATTTGATATTTCAGGTGGGGAAAAAACAACCTAACAATAAATACTTACAAAACAATCTGGCTCAGCCTGATTAATGGAACAGGAAATAAGATTAAAACTGTTAAAAACATGGAATGTTCACTCTGGAAAGCTCTGCCTCTGGAGGGGTGTCATTCCTTTTTCATTATCCAACTGTCATCAGTGAGACCAAACTCTGCTCTTTTAAAGATCAGGGACAGAGGTTGAAAGAAATCAGCTCTGACAGCAGACTCCAAATGGATTCCACTGTCTTGCCATTAAAATGAACAAGGCATTATTCAACACATGGAAAAATGAAAGGATTTTATTTATTCAATAAAATAACCCCACCTTGAAGAAAATAATCTTAACCTTTGAAAATACTTCAAAGGAAAACCTCTAAATTAAAGCTTCACAATGGAGCCTGTCCAATCAAGACTTTTACAACTGAAGTACCTGGAAAATGTTCTGTATAATGATATTTTCAAAAGGAACAGGAGGAAGTCGCTCCTGGACAGTTTTATCTGCTCATTTTTAGGTCAGTCATCCAGAATCCTGGATATGCATTCCTCAGAATCCTGGATTTCCAGCATCGGGTGGGAAGGGACCTTAAAATTGCTACTTCTCTACTCCAAATAATGATATTTTCAAAAAGAACAGGAGGAAGTCACTCCTGGACAGTTTTATCTGCTCATTTTTAGGTCAGTCATCCAGAATCCTGGATATGCATTCCTCAGAATCCTGGATTTCCAGCATCCACAATCCCAGATTTTCTCTACTACTTTTTCTCTACTCCAAATAACTCAAAGGACCCAAATGAGAGGGGACAAAATTATTTGAATTTGGGACATCTCCATGGAAGGAGAAAAGTTCCCTGAGTTTGGGGCTTTTCTAAACTGCCACAGACAGTCCTGGAACACCAGTGTGGAATTCAGGGGGGATTTTGTCACATCCCCAGGCCAGGGACAAACACACCCCAGGGCTTCTGGGGTCACATCCTGCTCTTGGGACAGACCAAGAGGCTCAGGGGCCATTCCTGGGGTGACTTCACCCCACAGGGATCCCAGGAGCACAGGGGAAAATTGATTTTCTCTTTCCAAATTCCTCTCTCTAGAGAGGCCACACCCAGACTCATTCTGTCCTCTCTGCTCTTATTCCAAGGTCTGACAACAGCTTTGAATTTATTGATCCATTACAAATCCAATTTACCTTGAAGGACAACACGATCCCATGCAAGCTGACCCCAAAGTCCCTGGAAGGATTCATTAATTCCCAGGGCCCGTGGCTCAGCCCCTCTCTCTCCACAAACATCTCCCTGTTCACACTTCCAGCCTCACCAATCTCCTGGCCTTGCCCTCAACTCAAACCCCAAAAATCTCCCAACACAGTCCCAGTTCCCAGCCTGGGAATTCCTCATCATTTTTAGGACTTTTTCCTAAAATCTCAGCATTTTTCCCCTCCCAGCTCTTTCACACCCGCTGGCGCTGGTGCATCACAAACCCAGCACAGGACGGGCTGGATTTCAGAGAATCCCAGGATGGTTTGGGTGGGAAGGGACCTTAAAATCCATGGTGTTCCCATCCCCTGCCATGGCAGGGACACCTCCCACTGTCCCAGGTGCTCCCAGCCCCATCCAGCCCGGCCTTGGGCACTGCCAGGGATCCAGGGGCAGCCACAGCTGCTCTGAGCCTCAGCTCCCTCACAGGGGAGGATTTATCCCAAATATCCCATCTAAGCTGTCCCTCTTTTAGTTTGAAACCCTTCCCTGTGTCCTGTCACTCCATGCTTTGTCCTCTGCTGTGCCATTCCTGTGGGGTGAATCCCTGTGGGCAGTGCCACCTCTCCCAGGACACTTCACTGGGAATTCCCACTGCCACCAGCAATAATCCCAACACTTCTCACTTGTGCTGTTTAACACAAACATTTAGCAACATTCCAGAGTGACAGATTTCAGGAATAAAAATAGTTGGTTTTGGTGGTTTTTTGGGGTTTTGTTTGTTTGTTTGTTTGTTTGGGGTTTTTTTGGGTTTTTTTAATTTAAAAAAAATTGTAAAAGGCAATTTTTCAAACAGATTCATTCAGTCAGGCCTGGTGGGAGCGCAGAGTTTGTATCAAAGGAGAAGTGGCTGAAGCAGTTCTGCTTTTGCTTCCAGACCAGGCAGGAACTGATAGCTCTGAGTGGATAATTGATGGAGGCAGGAGCCAATTAATCCCAGCAGACTGCAGCGAATCAAAGAGAGCAAGTTCATCATTTCAAATCCTCACTCCACAAGAGGAATTCTGTTCACAGAACACCAAAGAAATGGCTGCAGAGGATGGTTTTCCAAGCAGACTTTCCAAATTTTCCTCCCTGAATAAAGGAAATATAGCCCAGCTAATTAGAACAGCAGCTGAGAGCAGGAATTAAAACTGGGCTGCTCAGGGGGGAATTTAATGTCTAAATCAAGCAACAAAGTGCTCATCTGGTAGGGTTTATTTTAATAGATGTGCAAACCTAATCCCAAATTCAGGATCTTGGATCATCCTTCTTCAGTTTATCAGAATTCCGTAGATAAAGTTTATTTATTGCTCAGCTAGTTTGAAATACTTGAAGGATTCTGGAAAGTTGGCCTGGAAATGGAGTTGAACTACGTGAAGGATTAAATCTATGAACACAAACAAAAGTCAATCAACTGTCAAATTTCACTGTATTTAACACTGCCTTGTTAAAAATCTCTGTAAATCACACAGGGCTGCTTTGAAAAAAAAAGAAATTGGTCCTTCAGCTGGGGTTTCATTTTTAAAAGGGATGGTTTGGTGCCCAAAGTTGGCAAAAATCCTCTGTTTTAACAGAGGGGAGATAAAACAGAGGAGCCATTTCCCAATTTTAGTCATCGCAGATTCCCAAAGCTCATGAATCATCCCAAAATCCCATTTAACCCTGCCACACAAAATCTGGGAACGGTCTGAACTCCTCAGCATTCCCTGTGCTGCTTCCTGGAGTGGGAAGGGAGAGGGAAGCTCCCTGAGCTCCTTTTCTCCAGGTTAAAAATCCCCAAATCCTGCCTGGCTGGGGATTTGGGATGTGGGGCAGTGATTCCCAAGCAGGGGATGCTCCAGACATCCCAAATATTCCAAATAAATGAGAGTGAGCACAGGGCTGGGATAAGGGAGATGTGGAGCATCGAGACGGGGCTGGTGTCACGTGATGAGAAAAATCATAAATGAAGAGCAGGAAAAAAAAACAAACAAAACAGAAAAGAAATGATTTCTCCAGATGAGCCCCGATAGCTTTGTGAGCAGTGCCAGCCTACAAGCAGAGATTTTTATTAGCAACAGCTCTAATAAGAGGCAGCTTAGACCTCTGCCTCCTATCAAGGTGGAGAAAATGATTTTTCCTTATATTTAAAAGATTATCACTTCCTATCTCATCTCTTCTTATTAAGTTTACAGCAATATTAAAACAAGATTTGGGTGAATAAAGAACATAATATACTCCAAAATAGAGAATGTGTTCTTTGGAGCATTATAAATGCTCCTGTCTGCTTGAATGGAATTTTAATGGAACAAACCCACTTTCTCTGAGGAGAAAAATCAAAAAATAGGCAGAAAATATTCTCCTTTTCCAAAGGCTTCATTAAAAAATCTTGTTTTACAAGCACAGATCACGCTGAACTCAGGGACTATCAAAGAAGTGCCTGTAACAGATTAACAAATCACCTCTGGGCATTCTTTCCAGCAGCCAGAACGTTTCACAAATGGAAAAAAGTCATTTAGGGGGATAAAGTAAATTCCTAGTTGATATCAAATTCAAATAAAAGCCAATTTTGCCACCTCTCTGTGCATTTTGCTGCTTTTGATCAGACAAGCAAAGAAAAAGGAGAGGTTTGTGAGGTGGGAAAGGGGCTTTGGATTGGGAATGGGACTTGGGAAAAGCTGCCTGACATAATGGATAAATCCTGGAAAAATGCAGGGAAAAGCTCTGCTCCAGCCCAGCCCCTGCACTCCCTCATGTACCCCCAAAGGGATCAGCTTTGGCATGGAGCAAAAATGGCATTTCCAATTTCATTTCTCAATTCTGTAACCAGAGAAAATGTCTTTTCCCAGCCACATTCCTGAAGGTTTTTCCTTATTTTCTGTTTGGCTAGGTGTCAATGTAGGTCTGTCCTTTGTGCTGGGGTAGAGGAATTCTATCTTTTATCATTAAATTATCATTATTATTATTATTATTATCATTATTATTGTTATTGTTGTTGTTATTATTATTATTA
>VWZP01001162.1:178872-230985 GCA_013396995.1 Dicaeum eximium
TTTTTTTTTTTTTTTTTTTTTCATAAACCTCCAGCATTTATTTTCTGGAAACCTTCAGTGCTGGCAGGTTATGATTTCAGACTCAAACTGTCTGTTTGGGAGCAGGGATTTAGGAAATTTGAGGACATACTACTTGGACTTGTCCATCCTCTCCGATCTGGTGGATCTGGACCTGCTGGGCGTTGGCCAGGGCGTAGTGCAGGGCCTGGGGCTGGTTCTGCTGCATCTCACTGGAGGCTGACACCGAGCCCTGGGATCCCTCTGCAAAGAAAAGAGACAAAATTCTGGCTTTATTTTAAATTTTTATTTTATTTATCCCCCAAAGATCCCTAAAGGCCTGTGGAAATCCAATCCAGTCAGTGGGGACACGTTCAGGACACAGAAAGATGAGCTGTTTAAAGACTGAGGAGGGGTTTAAAGATGTTTTAGTGCAAGATCAGTCTCATGGAAGGGTGAGATGTGAGGCTGTTACATGCAGAGTTACCAAGTTGGAAGCCTTGCATCAGAAACCTTGATCATTCCAGTTACAAAAGTCTTTTATCAACTTTTTATCCAATCAGTTCCTTCCACAAAGCTCCTTAACATCTTCATAACCAACTGCTAATTGGTTTATTTTACATTATTTACCACAGTGCAGCTTTTTCTATCCAATCATATAACTCTAGAAAAATTTATTGCTCTATCTTCTACTTTTTACCAACTCTATAACAAGTTCTATTGTTAAACTCTAAAATCTTCTACTGTCTTGCTTAACATATTTGTTCACTCATATGAGGCCTATCTCTACTTGCTTAAAACATATTTCTGCTTAAACTACAAATCTTTATTCTTATTTGGTTTCTGTTTCACTATTTTTTTTAAAAAAAGCACCTTTTGGAATCTAAATCCCAGATTCTGCAGCTGGAAAAGTCCCATCAGAACAAAACCACAGAGGAATTTCCTGAGGGATTCCATGGTTTTTGTTCACCTGAGAGGCTGAGAACAATTTCTGCCACCACCACCCCGAGGACACCTTTAGAAACCCATCCTGCCTACTGTGAGAAATGAAATTAGCAGATAAATAAAGGGAATATCCCAATTGTTTTCCAAGATCCATCCCCTACAATTCATACTGGCACACATGAGGTCTGGATTGGATTTTTGAACCTCAAGATGACAGGTGGATTTCTTGGTTTATTAAATGTAAACACACCTCACGCTGCAGAGTGGAAATGCCCCTGAAAAGGGAATGTTAAACATAAAAAATGGGAGTTATCTTCATGTAACAGGGACAAAAACCACCAGGAAAACCTCAGTGGGATTTCCAGAGGGTAAAAACTTGCACTGGACACATCATAGATCCATTTTGAGGTTTTCCAGCTGCAGGGAAAGGATTCTCCTAAACAGAAGAGGCAAAAGGCAAGTAAAAAGGACACATACCATTAATTTTTAATATCTCTACTAAATACTCCAAGATTTATTCTGCAAACACACTGTTAGTTCTGCAGGAATGAGCTTCATTCACTCAAATATTTTAATGGGAATGTTCTTTAATAAAATCATCCATTTAGGGTTTTTTTTCCCCCTCCTGTCTGCAAATGTTTGGGCACAAAGATAATTTTGAGGTTTAGGTCTGAGCCTGGGAACTGGGAACTCCAAACCACCGAGTTAATATTTATTTATTTGTTGAAAAGTTGGGTTGTTTAACAATTCAGGCAGCTCTGATTCTGTTAACGGGCTGGAACACAGAATTCCAACCACAAATTTCCACTGGAACTGAGGGAAACACAACATATCCACATTTTGCTGCTTGTTGGGCACACCTTTAATCCCTCACATCTCAGCAGGCAACTGCACAACTTTTTTTTTCCATTATTTTTATTTTCCTTAAATGCAGCCTTGGTGCTCCCTGTGCAATTCCAGCTTTTCCTGCACTGTTGTAGAGTAGAATTTGCTGCACGGAATTCCAGGTGGATTGAGGAATCCCAACTGGCTGAAAAGTGCTGAATATTGTAGAAAAACTGCCCCATTAACCAAATAAAAATGGCATTTTTTCCAACTGGGATACTAGTGGCTTTACCATGGCCACCAGCAGGAATGGATATCCTGGAAAAATCCTTACCTGAGCCTCTGTCTTTCACTTCTTCTCCCATTTCCATTAATTTATTCCTAATATTTGAAGCAGTTCACTTCTCTATTTTTTTATTTACAAATAGCACTTTGTTGGGATGACTGAGAAAATCTACTGCTATCATCTTCTCCTTCAGGGCTCCCAGCAGGATTCCCTCAGGATTCTGGGGGACAAATTCCCTCAGGATTTTGAGGGACAAATTCCCTCAGGAATATTCAGGACTTGGTCTTTCCTTTGTGTTTCCCAGCCTCTCCCTATGGAATTCAACTGAGCTAAATCACAACTCAACCTCAGTCAAACCACAGTGCCCAAATACAGAAACCTTCATTTATAAATATTTATTTTCTGATTAAGTTATGCAATAAAAGATTATCAATGAAATAAAACCTGCAGCAGAGAAATCTATATTTTATATATATTTATGACATTCACATATTGAAATGCATTTATAAGTGCAAGGCCCAAAAGCCCTGATTTTTAAGCCATTTTTGGCATCAGAGGACAGAAATTATTGTGCTTTTTGGAGGTGCAAGAGGAGCCACAGCCTGGATGGAATCACCCTAGACCTGTCCTGTAAATAGATAAATTTGGCTTCACTGCAACAACCAAAATTGGGGTTTTCTTCTCCATTTTGTTGGATTTTTGGTGGCTTTCTCTCTTAGGAGGAGAGAAGAGAGAGGATTCAGCCACATTTAAACACAAAACACCCTTTATGAGTCCTGTTTTTCCCCTCTTCATCTCAGAGCAGACAAAGGGAATATTTATCCACTTCTATAAACATTCCCCACTCCAAACAAACAGAACCATGAGGAGCACACCCAGCTTGGGGAGAGGAGCTGTCAGCAGTGATAAATCCCTGGAAACCATCGAGCCTCACATTTCCAATCTGGATTCTTGGAGAATCCCTGCCAGCAGCAGCCACATCTGAATCCCAGAATTTTCCACAAGTTCCCAAGGGACAGCTGGGACACGAACCCTGCAGAGCATTCCCAAAGAACCTTCAAGGATATGAGGGTTTAATTCTCAGCTAAAATCACTTTTTAATGCAAAATCTTTGGTGTTTTCTAATCCGTCCTTGTTCCAATTCCTATTTATCTGTTGGGGATTTTCATTTTCATGGAATCATGGAATTGTTAAGGGTGGAAAAGACCTTTAAGATCATCAGGTCCCACACCACCACCATGGTCACCACTGACCACGTCCCCAGGTGCCACATCCATGGGATTTTTGGTCACTTCCAGGGATGGAGACCCACCACTGCCCTGGACAACCCTTTCCAATAAGGAATTTTTCCTGATTCCAACCTAAACTTCTCCTGGTGCAACTTTAAGGACATCTCCTCTCATCCTGTCCCTTGTTCCCTGGGAGAGGGGACGGATTCCACAGCAGGAAGGATTCACATTTAGGAATTCTGGAATTAAAAGTTGTTTTCCTGGTGCCCAGAGCTCCACCCTCACACCTCTCCTCACAAACAGGGACACAAATCCTCGTTGTATCCCAGCAAGGGAAGGGTAATGGATGGATTAACCATCCCCAAACCCAAAAAAAGCAGGAAAAAACCATCCCAGAACAATGGAAATAAACCTGTAAACCATCACCTCCCCCCTGCCTCAGCCCCAGTTGTGTGGAACAGCTTTGAGGATTTGGCTGCACATCCAGTTTTTAATGTGACACCTCAGCACAGGCCTAAATCTACACAGAAATCCCAAAGTCAGGGAACTAATTAAAAATTCCAACATGGAAAACTCTGATAACAGCTTGAACAATCTGAAAAGAAATGAAAAGAAAGGAAGAAGGCATTTTTCAATTAATCCTCCTCCCAAAGCCCTCATTTCCTACGGCATTCCCTGCACAGATTCCAACCCTTTCCAAAGGAATATCCAGAGAAATTATCATGGCAGCCACGGGGATGTCTCTGCTTGGGAAAAAACATGAGGAAAACACACCTTGGGTACTGAAATGTTGGCTCCAAGAGCAGAGCAAACCATGGCAATCAACACCTCCTTTCCAAAAAAAGGCAATGGATTCAAGCAAACAGCCAGGGAAAATCAGGAAAAGCAACTTCTGCCTGAATTTAACAGTCACTTAAGTGTAGAAAAATCTTAATTAACATCTCTGGGGGTGAAGGACAAAGAAAATCCATTTGTGTTTTCCCACCCGGCTCCCCAGACATGATTTTCCCTGCAGGTTGATCCCCCTTGAACACCAAATTTACCAAGCCCAAAGCTTTGGAGGGTCTGTGGGCTCAGCCTCCTGCTTTGCTGTCATTTCCAGAGTTAATTTTTCCATGTGATGAACAGAGCAGAGAGGAAATCTGTTGTCACTTTTCACCACACTCCAATCAAAGCCACGTGCTCCAGGAACTGTTAATCCCAGCAAGCAGGAAAAGCCTCAAAGAAATGCCTTTGACACTTCCAACAAGTGCAAGAGGAGTCAGTTTGAACAACAACCCTGTTGTGATGCAGCTAATTCCGAATTATTAATTGTGTGTGCAGTAATTAATAAAAAAACCTTTAAAATCCCAAATAAATGAGGTTGGAAGTGGCCTCTGGAGATGATCTAACATGGGCAACCAGAACTGGTGGCTTTGGGCTGCACCCAGGTGGATTTTGATGACTCCAGGGATGGTGACAACCTCTTACTGACCTCAGTCACCCTCAACATTCCTCAGAGCCAGGGAAACCAAAGTCAGGGCACAGCTGAGTGAGTTTCAGGCTGCCATATTTATGTATTTTTTAAATTAGGCCAATTAATTGCTCTGAAAATCCCACTCCTCCCATTCATGGGGAAGGGCTTCCAGCAGTGCAGTGACCAGGATTTGGGAATACCTCAGGAAGGGTTCCAGGCTGGAGCACCCTGGCATAGTGAGAGGTGTCCCTGGAATGGGATCAGCTTTAAGGCCACATCAAAGGATGGAAAGGTGGCTCCAAAACAGATTGAAAAAGAATAATTTGAATAATAAATCTCAGCACCACTCAAGGAGTACAGGCTAATGAGCACAGGCTGTAATATCCACCTACTGCTGCCTTTTCATCCTGAAATACAGATTGCTGAAAGACTGAAAGTAAAAACCCCATCAACATAGAGGGCTTATGGTTATCATTACATTGATTAGTTGTTTTAATTTGAGATTTTTGGATGGGATTCCCTGTTCCAGCACATAAAATTTTCCATTGAAAGCAGATTTTGTCATTCTTTGCATGAGATACAGTGGTTAGTGTTAACATGCAACCAAAAATTTTATGCAGGCAAATAAACTGACTTCCTTTTCTTTGGGCTGCCTTCCAAAGCCCTGTTTTTAATATCTAATGTACAAAAGTCCCAGAACACTGCTTTATATTAAAAGCATGAGCCAGAAATGTCCTCAGAGAACACTCCTGAGGTCAGGATTTTTCATTTGTTATTACGATCCAGGCCTCCATACCTAGATGGAAATATGGAATCACCTACAGCACACTTCATGTCTGCAGAGGAAAACACTGAGGAACAGCATTTAGCACGTCCCACTGAATGGTGTGAACACACTGGGAAGGATTTAGTCACTTGATTCCTCTTAGGAACAACAACTGCAAGGATATTTGGACTTTCGACTCAAAGAACGGAGCGTGGTAAAAATACAAAAATCCAGCACAAAGCTGCAGGAGCTGAATGCATGGGGGTGGACAGAAAGCAGGGTTAGGTGGGATATTGGGAAGGAATTCTTGGCTGGGAGGGTGGGGAGGTGCCCAGAGAAGCTGGGGCTGCCCCTGGAGCCCTGGAAGTGCCCCAGGCCAGGCTGGAATAACCTGGGACAGTGCAAAGGGGGTGGAATTGGATGAACCTCAAGGCCCCTTCCACCCAAACCATTCCAGGATTCCACACTCCCAGCACCTCAGCAAAGCCAAATTAAAATCCAGGCACCTTGGAAACCAGCAGGGATTTGTTCTTTAGGGGGGAAGGTTTGTTTTTTACCTGAGCCACTGTAGGAGGAGGATGAGGGTGTTCTCCTGGAGAAACTTTTCACAGCCAGGCTCTGCCCTCGCTGCTTCCTCCTCCAGGCTGTCCTGCACTTGGAGTCAATGCTCTGCTTGATGCGGTACCAGTCCGACTCCGTGATGGCAAATTTGTAAAACAGGTGGCCTGGAATGATGGAAAAAAAAATCATCATCAACATAAACTTGTCTTTTCCACAAGTCACAAAGAGGACACAGCCAGGCCCACACCAGGCTCTGTGCAAAGACCCCCAAAGCTGAGCAGTGACAGCACCTGAACAGAACTTATTCCCAAAATTCAGGAGTTGTTCACCTGCACGGTTCTGGATGGAAAAAATGCCAGCAGCTCATGGGATTTTATCACCTGCACTGTTACATCCAAGCTGTGCCAAAGCAAGAGGAGCATCCAGCACTCCAGAGCCAAAGCTGGATCAAGGATTATTTCTCACTGACAGCACCCCACAGTAAGTCTGACTGTAGAAGTACAAAACTGCCTCCTGCTGAAGTAGGAAACTGCAGAAAACTCCTATAAAGAAAAAAAATCGACTCTCTTAAAGCTCAGTTCAAAATTGATCCAAATCCAGTGAGAAACACAACCCAAAATGAGGATTCTCTGCACAGTTGCTCCCAGAATTCAGGCATTTTAAGAGCCTCAAGATGGCCTTTGCAGCCCTTGGTGCTAAGTTGTCAAAGTGTTCCATAAACACAGCAAGAACTGGCCTTAAAACTGGGAATTTAACTGGGAATGTTGTGCACTGTCAGCTTGAATTATTCCACACTTTCACCATTTCACTGGGAACTTCTGAGGGGTTTGGATTTTCCTAAAGCACCAACAACTGACAGCAAAAAACTCCAAGGCCCCATGGCTGCAGAATGAAAAAAAAAAAAAACCACCTGAAAAATCCATTATTTGCCCATTTGCCTGAAAAATTAACTCTAAAGCACAAAGCTAATTGATAAAAAAAACAAAATTAATTTCAGATGTAAAACTTGTGCAGTTGCTGTCACAATCTAAAATGTTGTTTTACAACCAGATCCTTAGCAAGACATTTCCTACCAGGAAAAATCTCAACCTAAAGGCAGTGGAGGAGTTTTTAAGCAGATAAAAAGTTCCCAGTGGCATTAAAAACATGATTTACCTGCAGGAGAGAGAGAAACCCCCAAACATGTGCACACAAGAGCAGAGAAATGGAGCATGCTGACTCTGTTCCCTATCCACAAATAATTCCAGGCAGGAGAGCTCCCAGCTGCCTCATTCCCAGCATGTCCAACACCAAAACCACTCAGAAAAGCAGGATATTGGAAATGAGACCTCTCACTTGGGGAGATCCAGAGGAGAGAAAAGACAGGAATGCTTTGGGGAGAAGGGGTTTGACTTTTTTTGGATCATTTACTCTCCAAAGCTGCATCAAACGCTGACATTTTACACAGCAGAGCATCCACGAGCCACAGAACAACACAGAAAAATCCAGGCAGGAATATAAATCAGCACTTGGACCAAAAGACAATGTTTTGGAAGATGGATGGCCATAAAAGAAGAGTAAAGTACAGGATTTAGATAATTTAAGACTGGCTGGGTGTGTTTTTAGTGATCTTTTCATGAATGGTGCCTCAAAAAAAAATGTCCTTATGTTTAAACAATAAAAGCCCAAAGTTTGCTTTTCTGGGGGGAGGAACCTCATTTCCTGAAGGAAGCTTTCCATGAAAAATACACCAGAGATTTAAAAATATTTCAGTGATTTCATAAATTGCAGGAGTTTGGGTGATTTCTACAGACAGAGAGCTCCTGGCTGCAGCTTGGGAGACAAAAATGGAAATGCAAAGAGAATTCAGGGAGCCACAGGGGGAAAAAGGGGAAATCAAGGATCAACATTCCAGTCTTAGCAAGGAAAAGCTCAGGGAGAAGGCAAAAATGAGGAAAATTCAAGTCAGCTTTAAAAGGCAGCAGGTGCAGCATGCCTGGATCAGAGAGACAGGGAAAGATCTGGGGGAGTTCAACTAAAATTAAAAAGACAACACAAGCAGGTCTGAAATAAATCTTTCTGTGCTTATTAAAGGAAATAAAAATTAGGAAATGCAAAGGAAAAAAAATCAGCTTGGAAATACAAAGAAAAACAAGCTCAGAAATGCAAAGGAGAAAAAGATTTGATTTGGCACAAACACAGAGGTGGTGTCTGAAATTATCCAACACTCCCAAAGTTTTGGAGGATCTGCTGTACAAAATAAGGAGAGAAAGGGTTGGGGTTTCCTAAAATTAATTATAAACTAAGAAAATCCCAGGAAAACCACGTTCCTGAGGAATAATCCTCTCTTTCTGAAAGGTCAGAAGTAATGGAGCAAAAGACAAAACAATCCCACACAGAAACTGTAAAGAAATCAAATTAAGAACAAATTGAGGAGGAAGAGATCCAAAGCAGCCATGAAATATTCCATCCTGACCCTGCATTCAGAACCAGCTCCTAAAAATCAAACTCCATGTCAGGAGTTTCACTGGCACACTCCGAGTTTGTGCTGCTTCCCATTCTCCACAAATCACAGATTTCCCTGGAAAATTCCAAGGTAAATCAGTATTTCCATGGACTTGGCAGAGTTAGGCTGAGGTGGGCCAGAAATTCCTGCTGGTTTTGGTGCATTTGGGAAGATTTGGGAAAGTGCAGCACAGAATCCAACAGCCCCATGTATAAAATACAAATATATTTACATTAAATACAGAATCCAAGCAGATTTGGGTCACTGCTCCTTCACTTTCCGATTCTCTCTAATTTTTAAAACCTAAAGAAAAGCACCAGGATTGGGAGATCATCTTAAAGTGATGGACAGAATCCTTTTAAATTGACAGGAATATGATGGATCCTACAAGAAACAAAGGCTCCTGCCTGCTCAGAGAGGAAAAGGGGCTGATTTTTTGGGGCTTTGGCTCCCAAAATTCATTTTTTCTCAGCAGGGTCATACACTTGGAGTCTTTCTAATTAAACCAAGAGCACATGACAGCAAAATCTGCTGCTCTAAACATGAGGGAGGAGAGGAAAAGCTGAAGCACCTCTGGAATTCCTCCTGGAGCCTTCAGGCTTTGATTCTCTAAACCTCATCCAGGCTTGCCCTGCCCATATTGAAATCTTTGGAAAACAGGAATTGTTTACTGGTTTGACAGCTGGGGGATTGATCTCCACAGCTGAGAGGCACTTCCCCTATTAAATTTGGGATGTTTATGTTTGGGATGCAGGAGGGGAGGGATGGCAGAGCCTTGGAGGCTCCTCCAATGTCACACACCTGGAAAATCCATCCTGTCACCAAAAAATCCCTCTCCATGACATCTGTCACCAAAAAATCCCTCTCCATGACATTGCTCTCATCCACAACGTCCAAAAAGAGCCAGGAGGAGCTGCTGGGAGCTTGGAGAAAGGGAGGAGGGAAGGCAAGTTTAGCTACCAAGTCATTCACTCTGTTCATTAATATTTATTTAGGATATTTGTCTGAATGCTTCATCTTTAACAAGTCACAGATTCAGAGGAGACATGACAGTTTAAGTTATTTTAAATGTCTTCATTCCTTGAATTAAAAGAACCCTACCAAAAGTTTTCAAAATGAAAAATTAATGTTAATTAAGACCTAGAATCTGCAAATTCCACCAAGGAATCCCATTCCAGAGCAGGAGAGCTCCTACACTCAGTCACACTCAGCACCTCTCTGGAAAAGCAGCCAGGCTATTTTGACCTATTTTACAGCAAGCAGGACCTGTTTTATTCTGATTTATGGAAGGAGCCATCAGCATTCAAATATTGCCATCTAGTGGGGTGTCAAACTCCCAGTGTGGCAGGAAAAGATGGATTTTTATCTGCTCCTGGCTTTGCTCCATCCCAGCTCCCCACAGGACACACTGAGGGCTCCCAAAGATGAGGGAGCTGCAGGTTAATGAATTAATGAATCCCTGCAGAATTAATGAATCCTTGCAGGAACAGAGGATTTGTGATGTTCCTGGAATTCCGCGTGTTACAGCAGCAGCCACAGAGAATTCCCAGAGGGACCCTTCAGTCCCTTTCCTGATGGTGACAGAATATCCACAGCTATTTAATAGCCTGAGTACAGTTCTTATCAATTAATCAATCAACCTGCACGAGAAAATAATTCTGGACCAAACAGAGGGTTTGTAATGTGAAGAGAGAAAACTCTTCCTGTTCTCTACTCCAGCCTTGCTCCAGGTCCCAAGTTACACCAGACTGATGACATTGGACAAATGGCATTTGCTTCCAGTTTTTTCCATCATTTAAAAAAATATCCTACATTTATTGCTGTATTTTCCCTATTTTTAAAAGAGATGACAACAGCTGCAGCAGAAAGCTTCCCAAAGAGCCCATCTTCAAACTACACAACTTGCCCTTTTCTTCTTTCTTCACTCCTGGAAGAGCCCCTCAAGCCCCTGACAAAGCTGCTTTTCCATCCCCACCTCAGGGCTGCTTTCAGCTGCCTCTCCAGCACTGCAGACCTGCACTCTCCAGCACGTACTTGAACTAAGTCTGGCCAAAAGGGACAAGCACTGAGGGATGGAAGGAGTGTGGAAACAGATGGTCCAAGTGACCTCATACATTCATTTTCTGTTTTCTGGAGAGCCCAGGGCTCACAAGTGCCTGACAGCCCATCACACACTCCAGTTACACACAGCAGTGGGGACTGACAGCCTCCACCACTGCTCTTCCAAGAGTGGAAAACTGAATTCCTCACTTGTCTAACGCAAGGACAACAAGAGAAGTGTGAGCAGGAGAGAGAAAACACACAATTTATTTTCTTTCCCCAAAATCGCTGCCTTTTTTTTTCAGTTTATTAACAGGGCCTGGCCAGGAAAATAATTGAAATCAAGAGAAGTGCCCAGAAAAGAAGCAAACTCCGGGCAGCAGCGAGTTCCAGCTGAAAGCAAGGCCAGCACTGATGCCATGGATGAGAACTGTGGTGCTGAGATAAACTCAATGGGTTCTCCCATTATCTTCTTGCCTGGCCTCAGCAGGGGTTATCAGAGCCCTGCATGTGGCAGCATTTAATTGATTCACAAAGCAGCAGCTCCGTGGAACTGGAGCCAGACTCGTGCAGCTCTGAGGGAGACAACGCCTGAGAGCAGCAGCAGCACGAGGCCAACAGGAATTAAAGCTCTTCAGAGAGGAGAAAAGCCCAACAGAAAGGATTTCTTTCACTCCTTGCTTTTTAAAGATGTGCTGAACTCTCAGACTTTGCTCCTGAGGAGGAGAGAGCTCAGCAGCTCCGCAGCTTCTCCCTGGTTTTGTTCCCAGCAGGTCACGGCGCTCCCAACAAAGCCCAGCTCAGCCTTCCAGGGGAGCAGAGCCCTGGCAAGGCTCAGCCTCTGGGCTGGGAGCAGCACAAAGCTCAGCAGGACCTGCCCAAACCCCCAATCTGCCACGGGCACGCTGCTGCACAAACTTCAGCCTGAACTGAAACCTGTCCTTCCCCTGAGGATGCAGAGGAGCAGGAATGTCCCACAGCACGGATCTGACAACCTGGAGCAGTGCAGAGTGTCCCTGCCCAGCCAGCGGGGGGAAAGACAGATCCCAGTCCCTTCCAAAGCAAATAATTCCAGGGCTCTGTGATAACAGCACAGAACAGCCTCAAGTCAGTCTTTATTTCCCAACAACTACAGCCTGTGCTATTTGACACTGGGAGAAGAAAATGTTGGCCAAAAGTATTTCCAGGGACCACAGGATTAGCTCATCCCTCAGACACAAACCACAGGACTCCTGTTCAGGCTACCAGAGCTGGGCAGAGGAGCTGTGATCCTGCAGCACCAGGAAACAGCAGCTCAGGGATCCTCAGGAAATCCCTGGGCTGAGCTCTGCCACTGTCCCCAACCTCCAGAGCACCCCTGGCTGTTCCTGAGGGAGCTGAAACAACAATTACCAATATCCAACTCACAGAAATCCATCAGTGTCTGGTGCTGATGAAATGGTAAATGGACAAAATGCCATTTTGGATCATTTTTCTTCAGGCTCTCCAGGAATGCAAGGTTTGGAGGCACCTCTGCAAGTGCTGATGGTCAGGATTGGAGAATGTAGGTGTGACACTTTTAAACCTTCGTGTTATTCAGTGCTCTAACAGCCAGGGACTTGTGGGATATTCAGAAATGAGGCATGAGAAGCCCAAAATTATAAACAGGAAATGAAAGGAAGACAAAGAAAATATGCCAAAAAAGCATACAAATATTAGGAAGGAAATAAGGAAAAAAAAGGAAAAATTGGTAGAGTTAATAAAAATGCAGGAATTAAAAAGGCTTTTGGAAGTGGGAAAGTAAAAGAATAGAAAATATTGATGGCATTCTGTATTTATAGTGGGATTTTGGGGAGGAATCATTCCCTGGGAGGGTGAAGAGGCCCTGGAATGGATTCTCACAGAAGCTGTGGCTGCCTCTGGATCCCTGGAAGTGCCCAAGGCCAGGCTGGGCAGGGCTTGGAGCAGCCTGGGANAATATAAATATAAATATAAATATAAATATAAATATAAATATAAATATAAATATAAGTGAATATATAAATATATAAATATAAATAATTGGTGCACACAGCCCAAACCACTCCAGGATTCCATGATAAACATCCTACAAAAAAAGCACCAGCCTGAAGTGTCCCACAAAACATCCTCTGGTGAGAAACATCTGAGCCCAGCTCACCCATGACAACTTCCTGCCCTCCCTCCAGGACTTCCAAGCAGGATAATGCTCAGGAAGGACAGAAATGTGCAATATTTGCTGTTTATCCTGCGTTGTTGTGAAGCCCAAGCTCTCCAGGAGAAGCTGGAGCAGCCGTGCTCAGCTCAGTTTTCCAGGCCACCAGAGGCAGCTTCAAGTAGCCCAACCTGCCCGGGCTGTGGGCAGGAATATTTTGATTTCTGTTTCTCTCTCCCTACACAAACTCATCCCATTGACATCGATTCCACAGCCAAATGTGTTTCCTATTAAGCAGCCGTGTGTGGGCTGCAGCTCCAGAGCTGGTGTGTGGATTTTTGGGAAGCAGAGCCAGTGTTTAATTCCATTTGGCCTCTGCTGAGGACACAACTCCTTTCAGAGTGTATTAACATCTCTTTCAACTCCTGCAGTAGGAAAAGTGCTCCCATCCCTACTGCAAGAAAAGTTTTATATAACAGGAACACCAAGCTTTGATGAGGGATTTCTTCCTGTGCTGCCTTTTTGTGTCTGAAAAAGTGAAGTTATTTGGTATTTGAAGCACAAAATGCACCATTCCAAGTTAAAAATCAGATTTTATCATTAGGTATTCTCAGCTAACGCTCTGTTTTATGGTATTTAAAAGACAGGGATGTATTCTGGATGAAATTAAAGGGAAATGGGAAAATTCACTCTATGAAAGTCTAGGAAGAAGATGGGAAAACTCACCCAAATTTTTCACCAGTTTCCTCCCCTCTGTGAGCACTGGAGGGTTTGAGTGGGGGATTTCTGGTTTTGAGTTGTTGTTTTTTCTCAGCAACAATCTTGTCCCTAACTAAGAGAGTTATTTCCATGTGCAGAAATAATTCCCTGAGCAACAGATGCTGTCTGGAGCCAAAATAAGAATTTTGGGCCCAATTAGACAAGGGCACAGGTTCCCCTTAATGCAATTCATGAGTTTGGATCTCCTTCTGCCACCCAACCAGAAATTCTGCATTAAACTGGCAGGATCTGATCTTCAATCCTCTTGGAATAATTAACCAGAACTGACAAATAAGTGGGAAAATGCTTGGTGAGAGTCTGCAAAAACCCAGGTGCAGAGCAAGAGGCTTGCACAGAAATAATACACAAAGTTACACACAATAATATATAAAATATGTTATATATAAATATATCTTATAAGTAACTAATCTTGTTTTGTTTTTGTTTACTTTCATTATTTTGAAGAATAAGAACTACTGATAAATATTCTTTTTTGAGCTTCAGAAATCTCCTCTCCATTTTTTCCAGCATGCCATGGAAAATCATCTTTTCTATTACACCATTTCTTATAACTGCATAATTCTGACTTTAGGAATCTGTTTTTTCCAACTTGCTCGTGGAAATTGCTGTAAAATCTCCAAAGAGCTAAACCTGCATTTTCTGTTAGGCAAAGAAAATTACAACTGAGGATGTTCTTGGATTGTATTTCACCAGCAAAGTCTCCATTTTTAGCAGGGCTGAGGTAATGAGTTATTTAATGACAGAGATTGTGTTTAAATCATTCTGGTTTCTTGCCCAAAAACTCTCCTCAGTACCACTGCCACTCCACAAGCAAATTCCTACCACAAGTGAAAATTAAATCTTCCAAAGATAAACTTTCCTCTCTTCTTGTGGTAAACCTTGTGGAGAGCATCAAGAATTTTTAATAAACACATATCTCTTCATTTTCTATACTTTCTGCATATTACACAAAATACTTTCTCTATTAAATACAGATTTGCTTGGTGTTTTTCTTATTGAATTTAAAAAAAAAAGGATTGAATATCTTTCCACTGACAAACTGCAAGAAACTTGAAACGAAAGGAAAAATAAAATCTTTTCTATTTCCTTAGGCTCCTCTGGCTGTGACTGGCACAGGCCAGGCTGATGACATTGGATTTTTCATTTCTGGTTGAATTAAGTCATCAAAGCATCATTTGCTCAGAGCAGAAGCAAATCCCAGCGTGGGGAGCAGCACTGAGGGGGTTCCCATGCCAGGGAAACTCAGGTTTGGGGTGATTCTCTGGGAGAACACTTCAGGGGTGAAAAGCAGATGTGTGTGGAGTGGGAAGGGGGATTTGGGATTTGTGCAGGGAATCAGGGATGGAATCATGGCACACACAAACTCAGCAGGAGTTTTGCGTGGGCACAATCCCATCCTGGAGAGCTGAGAGCTCCACATTCCTCACCAGGCTGCTGCAATCCAACTCCACTCCCACTTAATTACTCCAGTGATGACACATGAGGTTATTAAGTGAAATCATCATTCCTGGACCTCTGTTCTCACTGTTACATTTGCTGCTCCATCAAGTTCTCGTGTGTTTTCTTTGCTGGTTGCCACAGGATTCTTTGTCCTTGCTGGTAGCAAATCCCCAGAAGGATCAACATTTCACTGCCCAAACCAGTCATCTCTGGCCAGATCCACACAGGGTCTATTTTCTTCCAGAAATCCCTGGTTTTTTATGGCCTGGCTCCCAAAAGAAAACAACACAGCAGCCAACAGGAGGAAGGAGTGAAGTTGTTTGAGATACCTGGATCCCAAAGCGTGCTCATGCCACCAAAGTCAGACACTGATTGCTGCTCAGGATCCCTTGCTCTCACATCTGTGCCATTCCAGACCTTCTCCAGCTGCAGGGATCACTTCCATAATCTGATTTTTCATGGTCAGAATGCCTCACAGAAATGACATAATCCCCAGTTTGAGCACTTGGTCACATGGACACATTCCTTCCCCATGCTCACACTGGCAAACATCTCATCTTCCTCCACAACCACTTACAAACTGACCCATGTGATTTGTGCTCTCACATTTGAGGGATGGGAAAAGAACTGCCTGGGAATTGCTTTAACACTGGAGCAAGACCCATTTCTTAGTGTTTCTAAAAGCCCTTAACAAAAATCCACGTTTTAAAAACAACATCATTGACACTGGTGAGATCCGCAGACAAAAAGGCTTTGGAGATCAGAATTAATCTGAATTACCACCTCTCTAAAAAATACATATTTAATGTGTTTGTAAAAGAAGCCTGAAGTCTTCTGCTTCAGGTAAATAATGAAGCAAAAATTGCCCTAATGCAGCCACCTGAGTGGGTCAGAGTTGGTTTTCAATTTCCCCAAAAACAGCCTGAAAACCACTGGAAACAGCAGCAGGGAGCAGGAACGTGTTTCCTGCCATCATCAAACACCATTCACATTCCCCTCCCTGTAACTGTCACACAGCCACTTCTTCAAACATCACCCCAAATAATCCCTTGCTGACCTGTTCCTAAGCCTTACCTGGAGTTTCAAATTACCAATTCCATACAAAACTCACCAGCAGAACAAATTATTCCCACACCAGATCCACTGGTGACCTACACAAAATGTGACTCTAAAGAACCTTGTAACAAGAAGACCTCCTGGTTTATCAGCATTCAGTTCAGGGATCTGCCCAGACACCCCAACAATCCCAGCCTGTCCCTGGGAGTGGTGCCCAAACACTCCTGGAGCTCTGGCAGCCTCAGGGCCATGCCCATTCCCTGATTCCAGTGCTCAGCCACCACCTGGCAGAAGAAACTTCTCCCAGAATCCTGGTTAGGCTAGTTTCTTGGAAATAAAGCACAGGGAACAGACTTGGCTGTCCTCAGTGTGTTCACTAGAAGTCGCCACACCAGAACACGACGCTCACGTCCAGATTCCTCTTTTCATTTCAAACCAGTGGCTGTGCCTTTGTTCTACATGAAACCACATTTGATTCCTTTTAAATTAACAAATATTGTGCCTTTAACACAAATAACATCAGTTCACAGCTCCACAACAGCTTAAATAATCCAGAGACTTGTGCACATGGAGCAGACAGAAATCCGTCAGCATCCTGCGCATTCCTGCTGTGAATCCAGATTTTATGATCCTGACGTTGCCAACTTTTCCCATCACAATCTCAACAAGTCTTTTGAAAAAAGAGACATAAATAGGAAGTCAAAAACTAAGGTTCAAGACCATGCTGGTTTGAGCACTTGAGCAGCATTGAAATTTGCGTTACTAATTATTTCTACAATATTTACGACACTCACAGCTGGCAGTTACAAAGAAGTCAGAATTCAGAATAAAAGACTGAAGAACTTCTGGTGAATTAAACTGAAGTAAACCAACCCATTAGGATTTCTTCCTAAAAACCCTAAACCTTCTTCATAAACAAAAGCCACCAGAACATCTCCCCACACATCAAACTCACTCTTAAAACACCATTTAACACATCCATTCCTGCCTTCTCCACGCGCCCAACTCCCAATTCCACTCACAGCGAATCCCGTAGATCATGAGAGGATCCAGCTGCTTCTTGCCGTGCTTGCCCTGGCCCGAGAGGTTGGAGATGGCCTGGATCTCCCTGTGGAAGAGGTAGTCGAGCAGGGTCAGGGCCATCTTCTCGGCCGTGCGGCAGTTGGTGCTGATGTGCAGCATGTCAGCGGGCGTGATGGGGCAGCGCACGCGCATCTCGGGGTTGTTCTCGTCGCCCAGCCACGTCCCGTTGGGGTAATCCTCTGAAACACACAGGGGGAAAGCTGAGCAAGGTGGGTTCAGGAGACAGCTGCTGTTTGTGAGGTTTGCATCATCCCTCCCAGTTTGCTTCCTGGTGTCTGAGCTTTCCCAGCTGAGCGCAGCGGGATCGCCGTGTTGATTACTGAGAGGAGAAAACCCAAATTCACCCCAACAAGGACCAAAAATTATTGTTGTTCACGTTCTGGCCTGCAGCCAGTCCAGGTGTCCAGCTCGCTCTCAGAGAGTTCTTTTATTGAGAAACCACTCCAGGCCCAGGGCTCTCATCCCCTAAAAATGAAGGTTGCTGCAACTCTGGGATATTCTCAAAGCACAGCAAATTTCAAGCAGCCAACAGCTTTGAACCTTGTTTCTTCCCCCACCCCAAACCCATGAGATTAAAGCAAGGCTAAGCAAGATTATAGGTTTAAGAAATGATAATCAATAGTGAACACGAACTTGTTTAATCATTTAAAAGGAGTACATCAAGCAATGACAGTCATTTAGGATGTAACCAGAGATTCCAAACAAAATTTGGGGTTTTCCTCATATTTACTGGCCATATTATTTTCTACATAATAGCTTCCCAAGGAACAGGCCCAGCAGAAGGATAATTATTTAATTACTAATCATCTTCCCTCTTACTCAAATATAAGACCATCAGTAGCACAGCTATAGCCACCTACACACACACACACAATATATTAAGAAGATTTTTTATTTCTTTCCCAGTTTGTCAGGGGGGAAAAAAAGGAATACTAGGGATTTAATCAAATAAATAAATTTTAAAAATTCAATGGAATACTAGGCCCTCACTTCAATTAACCTGTGCAGACAAAGCCCAAAGTTGATGGATTTAAGACCAGAAACGGGAACAGAGTTCAGGACCAACCCCACCTCAAGTGGAGGACGGAACACACGGCCAAGGATGAGACTCCCATTCCAGACATAAACCCAACTTCCAGAATTCCTCACACTGCTAATAGGAACTGGGCAGAAAACACTGCAGCAATATTTCAGTGTCCACTGACATGGACCATTTGGATTTGATTTCCGTGTTTGCTCAGTTCTGTGGAGTAAAACGAGGTTTGCTGACCGAGAGGTCACTCAGCCCTTCCACAGAGAGCTTTACAGTAATTTATGGTCAACAACACCCAATTACAATTACATTAATGACTCTTCTTTCATTAAGTGATCTCAGAGCAGAGTTTTGTGATACAGTTCCTGGTTTCCATAACCCTTGCAGTCCCCAAAGAAGGTGACCGAGCTCAGGTCACGCAGTGTCTCCTTCCCACACTGAGCAGGACCCAGAGCAAGCAGCATCTGCATTTCCAAATCCTGCACTGGGGCTGATCAGACTACAAGCCAGAAGAACTCAATAAAATACAACATAAAAGCAACTCCAAACACTCCAAACTGCTTTTCCAGCACGACCTTTGGGTTGAGTCACCCCACATGTCAGGGCTGAGTTTACAGCTGAGTAACGACAGGATGAGGCAAACGTTGGGTTGTGTAATCCTGATTTATCACTGAGAGCAGCTGATTATCAGCAAGAACAGCCACACAACCAGGGAAAGGTTTGGGCTGGAAGGGACCTTAAAATTCATCTCCTCCACCCCTGCCATGGCAGGGACACCTCCCACTGTCCCAGGCTGCTCCCAGCCCTGTCCAGCCTGGCCTTGGGCACTGCCAGGGATCCAGGGGCAGCCACAGCTGCTCACAGGGAGGAATTTCTTCCTTATATTCAATAACTTGCAAGGAAAATTATTTATTGTTGATGTATGCAGCAACTTATCCCTCAAACTTTTTTTTTTCTGCTGAAATCAGGACTTCATGCCCTGTCCTGAATATATTTTTATACACTTGCAAATTGTTTGTATTTTTTTTTTAATTTGATCCTTTCCTTTTTATCCTGAGCCAGGATAGGTCACACTGGCTGCTTTCTGCTCCCAGTACCAGGTGCCATCTGAAAAATAAAGTGGTTTGGATGAGTTGTGCCTTATTTTGCATGCCACTGTGTCTGGCCTCACCACAAGTCTGGTTACCATTATCAGGGAAAACAACAGGCTGTTCCTCAAGATAAATGGACTGGCTTAGAAAAATTTGGGCAGATCTGGTGAAGTGAAAACATCTCCGGATCAATGTGTACGTTTTTCAAAGAAATTCTAGGAAGTCTGAATAAATTATCCTGCAGCCTATCACAGCCTTACTGCCTTAGAGCTCACAGGATTGCTGCTGGATATAGGATTTTTTATTCCTTATGGAACACCTTTTGCCTGCAGACTTTTTTAACAAACGTTGTTAACCTACATGAACCAAAGATTTTGTTCAATTCGCAAAATCCTCTTTTTTTCTTGCTGGCACAGAGTCTAGAACATACTGTTTTTACCACATGCAACTGTTCTTTTATTGCTCCCAGCCTGGAAAAAAAGACATTATCTTGTTATTCTGACCTATGACCACAATCCCCCCACTAAATTATCTCTTGCATTTTCCTCCTGCTTTCAAAGTTTCAACAGAAAGGGAATTTATTTTATAACCATTTTGCATTAAGCATGACTGAAGTTAACCATGAATCCACTGCAGCTCCGTGAGGGCACCAAAGCTGAATTATTCCTTATTTTAGATCAAACTCATTCCTGCCAAGCTGCCAACACATCTGGCACTTTGCAGGGAGCAAACACAGGACTGGCACTCAAAAATCTGGTGGAAAGAGGAAATCCAGGGCCAGTTCTGAGTGAGGCACAAATGCCCTGAGCTCTGGTGTGGAGAATGGACAAGGAGGGAGAAAACAGAATGGGAATTGGATGGAAATTCCTGCTGAGCAATTAAATACACAAACACTATTGACTAAATCTGGATCACTGGAGGCTCCCAGCACTGAAACATCCTTTAATGCATGTGGAACGGTTCAATGGACAATGTGGGGTGTCCCTCTCAGGAGACATCCCAAACCCAGCTGGATGTGCCCCTGCTGGCAGGGGTGATCTCCAGAGCTCCCTTCCAACCCCAACCACTCCCTGATTCTGGGAATTTTCCTCAGGACTGCTGCCCTTTGAGGGGAAAGGAGCTTTCTTGCCTTTTTTACACCAAATATTAGATCACCACAGAAGTGGCACCTGCTCATTTCTCCTTCCAGTGCAGAAATGCTGCCAGCTTTGTCAGAGTCCCTCTCTGCACCCACAGCCCCATTTCCACCACACACCAACTTCCCCTTCAATGTTCTTTTTCCAACATCACTAAATTTGCCTGTATCTCCATTCCACTCATCCCAGTTTGTTTTTCGGTGCTGGTTTTGACTCTTTTCTGCTGCATTTCTGTTATCTCCCAGCACAGCTGCCCATCCATCCCTGTTTGGGGACGTGCTGAGGGCTGCCATGGAATTCTCTTGGAACAGGAGCAGCCAGTTTGGGGTCAGCAGCAAGAAAAGCCCTGTCAGGAGAACAAAAACCAGACAGGGGCTGCTCTGGACGTGCTCTCCCACCCAAGGAAGTGGCAGCCACTGAGCTGTTACATTTTTCCACAGGGATGCACTCCCCTGGTCTGACATGGAAGCCTAAAAGCAAAGCCAGGCTCTGCTCTATCCCCAGGAGCTGTCAGTCATTCCTTTAAAAATAGAGAAAACAAAAGGAAACACCTGCCCACAGAAACACTGGAATTAACATGTTCCATCACTCCAAGAAGTTGTGTTTATTTTACTCTCAAGGCTGGGTGCAAAGTTGGCAGTGGCAGCAAAAGATTGGTAGGTGCAGAGAGGCAGAAAGATGAATTAATCTTTAAAAAATTAAAATAAACCTCAAGAAAACAAATCCTAACCTACAAAAATAAACCTCTATTTCTAGAGAAATTAAATAATGTTTTGGCTGGTGTATAGAAGATTCAACATCAGCATCATGTGGAGGGTTGGAACGAGATGAGCTTCAAGGTCCCTTCCAAGCCAAACCATTCCATGATTCTGTGAACTTTTAATGAGCTCCTGTCAATTAGCAAAACTTCACAGGGGCAGTGATTAATTGGCAGAGACTCCAGAGCACTGACTTTATTAATTAAAAACCATTAAGTCTGTGGAAGGGAAGGACGATCAGGCTGTAAATTCACCTCCAGATCCAGCAGTGGGATTGAAAGCTGTGCTAAAAGAAAGGTTAGAGAGCTTTAAAGCCACATCCAGCAAAACCCCCCAAATTTAAAATTTAATGCCATTTAAATGCATTTAAAATGCACAAAATGCAGTTCAGACACTGGGAATTCTGCCCAAGGAACAACACACACGGCCTGGGCACAGAGCTGGAGCTTTTCACTTGTGTGGGGGGAAAGAAAGGTTTCATTTCCTTGTGAACATCAAAGAAAAACCCCAGAATCATGGAATGCTTTGGGTTGGAAGGGATGTTGGAGATTATCCAGCTCCAGCCCTGACACCTTCCACTATCCCTGAGTGCTCCAAGCCCCATCCATCCTGGCCTGGGACAGGGATCCAGGGGCAGCCACAGTAAATCACATTTACTGATTTTTTGGAAGTTTTCTCTGGCAAATCCATTCCAGGGCCTCCCCAGCCTCACAGGGAGGAATTCCTTCCCAGTATCCCACCTAACCCTGCCCTATTTCAGCTGAAATCCAGAAGAATCTCGTGCTCCAGGTAAATATTCCACAGCACACAAAGGCTGTGGCTGAAGGAGACCCAATCCCAGCTCACTCCCAAGCCCCTGTGGATCCAGGACCAGGAAATATTTTGGGAACAGCCCCTGCACTCACAGGTTCTTCAGCCTCAGCACAACATCAGTGAGGCATCATTTGTTTGTTAAGAATAAGCCTCAGTTTTGGTGAAGTCCAAGAGAGATTCCCTTATTTTATGACTCATGGAAGGATGGGATCAGATAAAAAGTTCAGATAAAAAAAGAGCCAAAAAAAATTTCAGAAAATTAAAATCCATGGACCCAAAGGGCTTCTTAAAACCTTGGAAAATATGTTTCACATCAGAAAATCCGATTTCTAATTTGGATTTTGCCCTTTTTTCCTTGTTTAATGTATCTTTCTTACATTTGGGTGGAGGTGTGCCAGTGTTAACTCCAAATATCCCTGTGGCAGACACCTGCAAGAAACTTGTTCATCTGCTGGCTCCCAAAAAAATAATTGAAAAAAAAAAAAAAAAGAAAAAACCAAAGCAATTCAATTTTTATCATTTTCTTTGGCTTTCACAAGTCCTCATCAGTGTCTCCACATCAGCTCCACATCATTTTGTTTTAGGGTACAAAAGGTTCACTCCTGGTGTGCTCCAGCTCCTTCTGAGTGTCTGTGCCTGTCCTGAGGAGCTTGGCAGGAGAGAGCTCCAAGTGCTCATCCCACGTGTGAGATCTGATCCTGCCCTGAGCTGGAAAATCCTCTGCACAGATAAGTCTGGGCCATGGACAAAAGGCTGCTTGAATTCCCATTTGGAAAGCAATTCCTGAGTGCTGTTCAATGCTGCCATTATCAAATGACTGCTTCAGATGCCAAGTCGAGGAGACAAGACGTGACTGAGGAGTTTTCTCTGGAAAAACCAGCAGTTATCCCTTAATTAACACCCAGCCTCCCCTTATCTGCTCCAAAAATACCTTTGCATTTCCAACTGGGGATTCTCTGCTGAGAAACTGGAAGGACAGCACACAGGGAATGGTTTCACACCAGGGTTAAATGGGATATTGGGAAGAATTCCTCCCTGTGGGGCTGGGGAGGCCCTGGGATGGATTTCCCAGAGAAGCTGAGGCTGCCCCATTCCTGGAAGTGCCCAAGGCCAGGCTGGACAGGGCTTGGAGCACCCTGGGACAGTGGAATTGTCAGGGCTGGAACCGGATTAGCTTTGAGGTCCCTTCCCACCCAAAGCATTCCATGATTCCATGAGGATTCCATGTCTTCAGAGCTATGAAGGCCCAAAGAATTGATTCACAAATGAAGTTCTGTGCAGGGAGGACACTAATGAGCAGCTGCAGCATTTTAGGCTGGGGAAATCCAATTCATAATCTTCAGAACTTGAAAAATGCACAAGAACTCTGGAAAGCACAGGAAAAGAGTCTCAAAGTAACTGAACAGACCAAACTTTTCCTTCTCTTACCACCCTGAAAGTGCAAGTGCAGTGTGTGAAAACTGAAGAGGAAAATAACATTGGGCCATCACATCCATGCCATGCAACCATTATAAAATAAACCAGTATAAAATAAACCACTATTAAAGACATTTTCTCATGTTTAGTGTATAACATTTAATGGCTCTCCTGCTCCAAAAGTGTCAGTGAAACTAGAAAAGCTCTTCCTGTGCTCTTTGCTCTGCACAAGACACTGAACTGTACAAAGCTCATTGTTTTTAAGCCTAATTAGAATGTTCACAGTTAAATAAAACTCACTGCTGTGTTTGAAGTGAGAAGATGCTGCACTCCAAAACTCCCAGTAAGAACACAAGCGAGCCAGAATTAACTGGACTTTAAAAACCACATGGATTAAAGTCACAGTGTTCAGTCAGCAAAAAAACCAGCCTTGTTCTACACCATTGCTGGAGCTGGGCTCAAAGCTCCTGTAGCATTATTTTTTAGGGATAGAAAGGCAGGAACACTAATTTTTAAATGATCATGATTACATGAAAGCAATCAGCAGAGAGCAAACAGTGCCTTTATAGAAATCCATTCCCTAAATCCTGGAAATATCCACAGCTCAATGTCAGATAAACCCAACTCTAAACAGAGTTAATTTTGCTTTCCAGAGCCAGGATGGCAGAGTGGAGCTGTCCTGAACTCCTGGTGTTTGGTCTCAGTCCTGGGCTGGGATCTCCATCCAGGTTTTACCTCTGCACACCTCAGAGTCACCTGGAATTCTGTCCCAGCTGGTGGAAGCCAAGGGCTGCTGTGACTTTGCCTCTCCCTGCACACCAGCCCCGTTATTCTCCATCTCTTCCTTTATTAATAATTGAATTTGTGCCACCCTGCAGGTGAAATCACTTAGCAATTCCCTCCTGTGCAAGGGCAAGGGCAGGTGGAGGGGGGTCACTGATCTGATCCTCCAAGCATTCATCAATCTCAGCGATTTTGAATGGATGAGTGTTCCAGAGGTCTGAGGGAAATCAGATCTGCAGACATTAATGGATTAGGTGTTTCTTCAGAATTTACCTGCACATCAATGAGACAGCAGTTAACACTCTATATGGAGTTCAGAATTAGGCACTAATGCACTACAGGATTTGAAAAATATAAAGGCTAAAATCTTAAGGCACCACTGCTCCTGGCAAGCCCCATGTGATGCTTTTTCCTTGGTCCTAAAAGTTAAGAGCTAGATACAGTTAAGGGATAAAGGGTTTTTAGCTCAGTATTTATTAAGGATCCCTCTGGTGCAGCACTTTGCCAAGGTGGGATGCACCAAAATGCACACACATGACAGATTGCATTTACCATTTATAGACCTTACAAATTAGCAGATCTAACAAGGATGTCCCAGTGAGAGGTCTGAATGAAGAGTGTGATATCCTCCCATCCAGAGGAATTCCCCCCTGGATAGGCCAAATCTCTGGTTTACAGGATGTGCTCTAGAGGGGACCTTGGTGATTCCTTAAGTTTTAGATTCCATATTTTCCAGATTCTGTAGTGCATTGGTGTACAACTCTGAACTTTATAAAGTGTCAGCAGGTTCTCCTCACAGCTCAGTCACACACAACAATCCTTTTCCAGCCCAGAACCAAGGACACGCTGCAGCTTTGGGCCCAAAAAGGGCAAACAGCAGAGAACTGAGGAGAGAAACTGGGAGGGGGGGACGGCATCACCTGGAGCTGGAGTTGGACAATTAACCCCAAATGGAAATGGACTAAAATTTATAAAGTGTGACTCAGAGTCCATCTTGGATAGAACCACAGCCAGGCTCTTGTACTGCCCAAGGTGTATCCTTTGATGGCCTTTTTAATAAATCCCTACTTTATTCCTTTCACACTGTCTAGCCTCTGTTCCAGGCAGCCTCTCAAAGCATCACTGGTTTCCCAAGACACCTTAGGGCTCTGTGGCCTCACACCACGAGGCCTTTAGGATGTTTGCTCTCCCGGCCTAACACAATACCAGGACTGTGCTGAGTTATCAGCTTAAGGAATTACAAATACGCACACTAAGAGTACTGAGGACACACAAAAGGTACCTAAAAGGCAAAACCTCCCCTTGGCACCACACGTACCTTCGGAGTTGAGGGTGATGAGGGTGACGTTGTTGCCGATGCTCTGACTGCCCACCTGGCCGCTGTTGGACACGGAGTCGCTGGCCTCGGAGCCGCTCTCGCCGTCCTCGTTGTGGCTGTCGTCGTGCCCGGGCACCTTGACCACGATGGTGTTCTGCCGGCGCCCCGGCACCGCGCTGCGGGCGAGGAATGGGGTCAGCTCCAGGGAACAGCCCCTCGGCATGGAATAAACAAATTCCAGCCTTACTGCTTCAGCTCATGGCCCTGTGAGGGCCAACACTCCAGAGAACAGCCCCTCGGCATGGAATATCCACATGCCAGCCTTACTTCTTCAGCTCATGGGCCTTGTGAGGGCCAACACTCCAGAGAACAGCCCCTCGGCATGGAATATCCAAATTCCAGCCTTACTGCTTCAGCTCATGGCCCTGCACATCCTTGTGAAGGCCAACACTCCAGAGAACAGCCCCTCAGCATGGAATATCCAAATTCCAGCATTATTAGTTCAGCTTATTGCCCTGCACGTCGTTGTGAGGGCCAACACAGCTCACCTGGAGAGAACAACCCCTCAGCAGGAATGTGAGCATGGAATATCCAAATTCCAGCATTATTAGTTCAGCTTATTGCCCTGCACGTCATTGTGAGGGCCAACACAGCTCACCTGGAGAGAACAACCCCTCAGCAGGAATGTGAGCATGGAATATCCAAATTCCAGCGTTACTCAGCTCAGCTCGTGGCCCTGCATGTCCTTGTGAGGGCCAAATAAATGTGTTGTATAAAATGGACTCCTTTAAACCACTCTGTTCCTGAGAAACTCAGAGTTATCCAGCAAATAAAAATCACACTGTGGACAAGGAAGATTCACCTCGAGAAAGCAGCCCCTCAGCAGCAATGTGAGCATGGAATATCCAAATAGTTCAGATCATGGCCCTGCACGTCCTTGTGAGGGCCAAATAAATGTGTTGTATAAAATGGACTCCTTTAAACCACTCTGCTCCTGTGGAACTCGGAGTTAAAAATCACACAGAATCACCAGGTTNGTCCTGCACGTCCTTGTGAGGGCCAACACTCCAGAGAACAGCCCCTCAGCAGGAATTTGAGTGTGGAATATCCAAATTCCAGCGTTACTAGTTCAGCTCGTGGCCCTGCACGTCCTTGTGAGGGCCAAATAAATGTGTTGTATAAAATGGACTCCTTTAAACCACTCTGCTCCTGTGGAACTCGGAGTTAAAAATCACACAGAATCACCAGGTTGGAAGAGGCCTCTAAGATCATCAAGTCCAATCCATGCCCCAACACCATCTCAACTAAACCTTGGCACTGAGTGCCACATCCAGTCTTTTTTTGAACACAGCCAGAGATGGTGACTCCACCACCCCCTCGGGGCAAATGACTCCAGAACTTTATCACTCTTTCAGTAAAATACTTTTTCCTAACATCCAACCTAAATTTCCCTTGGCATAGTTTAAGACTGTGTCCTTTGGGTCACACACAGTAGAAGGAATAAAAAAATCTTAGGTATCAACTCCCTACATCTGCCTCAATGGAAAAGTCTAGGCCCCATGTGCAAAACAAAAGAAATACCCAAGTAATTTATAAAAATATATTAATTACAACCATTTTCCACCCAGAATCCCCAGGTCTGCTTGTTTAAAATTCACTTTAGATAGTCCAAGTTTTCCTTGGACTGCATACTCCTCCTTCAGCTGGTTAAATACAGGATTTTGGCACGCTCCCAAGGGATTGTGCATCCATGTAAAAATCCACAGCTATGGGAAATCCTTCTTTAACTTAACACAGAGATAATCCCAGCTCCTCCAGGATGCTCTCTCCTATCAAGAGGGAAGCAAGAGAACCTATCCAAGCCCAGGTTCAATCTTTCCACTATTACCTCGAGCATTCCTCATTTTCCCCTTCAAATTGCCTTTGAAAGTGGCCCTGCCCACGGAGGGAGTGAGGGAGGATTCCAGGGAGTGGCACTCACTTGCTGAGGATGTTCTCCAGGGAATCTGCTGCTCTGCTCAGCGGCTCCTCCTGCCCCACCATCTTGGCCACGATGGAATTCTGCCGGTCGTTGTTGAGGATCACCGTGGTCTGAGGGACAACACTGCAACAACAACAACAACAAAAATAAACACAGAGGGAAGTGGAATGTAAAGGAGCAAAGCTTATAAATAATCCATGAAGAGGGTTTTGGTTTAAGTAATCCAGGGAGGGTCTGGGCCTCGTCCCTCTCCTGACATCGCTGACGCCGGCAATCCATCGACTTTGACACCTGCAGCACCTCGAGTGCTCTGACTTTTCCAGAGGATGGATGGCTCCAATGGAATTATATAAAAGTCCACGACCCCTGGGGAAGCAATAAGGAATTCATCAATTCAGGACACACAGGGGGAAGTCTGTAAATCACAGCTCCACCAAATTCTTTCTGGGAGAATCTGAGTGTTTGCAGAGGTACTGTGGCCAATTTACGTGGCAATGCAGCAGTTTCAGTAGGATAATTCCTAGGAAAAAAGAACTTGGAAGGATTTATCGCCAAAGTGGATGAAGCATAGTTAAAGGGCATGTGTTCTCCTCCAGGGTGGGGAGATAAGCAGCACAAGAAGCATGAGATCAACAAACAGGACCAAACTATTTCTTGTGTGCATTTCACACATTAAAAAACCTAAAACCAAACACCAAAAGCATTTAATGTGGGAGAAACCAGAAAAAGCTTCTCTTATCACTCCTGATGATGATGGAAAACTGGAGACATGCTAAGTTTGCACTGGACTGCAAAAGGAAATATGAAATAAAAACTGTCCCCACATGCAGATGAGCACCTGATCTGTTTGCAGGGATTATTCCCATTACTGCCACACCATCACTCAATATTCCCAGGTGTGGATTTGAGACTTAAACTGTTCCTGCTGTGCTCAGGGACAACTGAAGGAGAGGAATTTGCCTTTAGTTGCCCTTTGCTCCCCACAGTAAACAGCTCGCTCTTGTTTTCACTGCTCCAACATCCCAAACGTGACTGGGGTCATTTCTTTGCCCTTGGCTAATTGCTCAAACACAAATTAAGCCAATCTGGGGACAGCAAGTGCGTTTCCTTCAGCTGTAGCAGATCACAGACTTGAACACTGACGTGTCTGTCTAAGCCTCAAGTGCCAAATTATCAATCATCAAGGAAAGATAAGGCCCTGTCGTGGAGCTGAGCATGAACGGATCCCAATTTTGGCACAAATAAAATGCCTGACCCCAGATTTTTTACTCCAAAGCCCCAAGCTCCAATGCCCTGCATCCCACTGCCAGAGACTGCATGTGCTGCTTGCAGCAGATGGGATTCCTCAGGGAATGCAAGGATCACTGGGGGCAGACCTGGGGGGGCTCTGCAAGATGTTTGGCTCATCCCAGGCAAGTTCAGGCTCTGCCAGAGCTCCCCATGCACGTCGAGCTCAGATTTTAGAAAGAGAGAAAGAAGAGAGAGAAAGAAGAGAGAGAAAGAAGAGAGAGAAAGAAGAGAGAGAAAGAAGAGAGAGAAAGAAGAGAGAGAAAGAAGAGATGGGGGGTTCTATTGCTTTCCTGTTATTCTCTGAAGAATCAGGATTTAGGGCACTTCCAGTCACCTGTTCAAGGGGGAAAACCTACACATTTTTATATTAAAAAAATAAAGACAACTTCCATCTCTTTGCTCTGCACCAAGCATTTAAAAACCCCACCAAACACTTGAGAAAACAGGGAGATGTGGCAGTGCTGTGTCCCAGGCCAGCAGCATCGTGTGTGTGCTCATTACATTTCCCAAATTACCCACAGAGCTGCCCTGGAAGTTCTCACATCCCAGTTTAAAATGTTCAAGTATTTTACACTTCCTTTCAGACACTGCTCTTATCACCATCTCCCTTGCAATCACTTCTGAAGGCCTCTTTAAAATGTCACTTACCAAAGCTTCTTTTTAATGAAGACTCTGAATAATTAATTTCAACTGGAGAGATAAATGCAATAAAATTACATTTAGAAAGTCCTTAGCATTTTGCTTTTATTAAGTTTGTATTTGAAAAAAAAAAAAAGCCTTAGCACTAAAAATTGGCATAAAATAAGGAACTGGGGGGGGGTGCTTTGTTTTAGGAATGCTCATTTTTATGGACGTGCTTGAAATTCTTCCTGATGTCCAATGTGAACCTCCCTTGGAGCAGCTTGAGGCTGCTCCCTCCCATCCTGTCCTGTTCCCTGGGAGCAGAGCCCAATTCCCACCTGGCTGCACCCTCCTGGAAGGGACTTGGGAGGCTGAGAAAGAATTTGCTTCCCTGTGACGTGTTCCAGTCTCTGTTTTATTTAGAAATCTGCTGAATAGACACAAAATAAAAAATAGAATTAAACATAAAATCAAAATATTGGGCCGAGCTGACAAAAATCCATTAAAATTCATTACAGCCAAGTGCATCCTTGGATTATTCCAATTCCTTTCTTCAACCTCTCCATCTCTTTCTGAAGATGAAACAACTTTAACCATTCCTTCTGTACAGAAACACAGAAAACACAAAGGAGGAGGGGGAGGAAAGCTTTGGATATTCCCCCAGATCCCAAGGGAAGCAGTTCTGAGTGCTGCCAGTACTCAGGGGGAAGATGGAAGGAAAATATTCCAGGGGTCAGGGGGAGTTTCACAAACCCAGAGCGACTGCACAGGCCCCAGAACTTTCCATTTGTGCTCAAATATTCCTTTCCCCAGAAGCATTAGGACTTGGAGAGACTGGAGCAGCAATTTGCCTCTTCTTGGATACAACTCCCTAAAAAAAATTTAAATGCAACCTGCAGATATTTGGGAATCTTTTAATGCAGTTTACTGAATAATCTGTCAAATTACAGGTGAAAATATTCCTAAAAAATCAACATACCAACTAATGATTGCATATTTAGCCTCTGATTTTTTTTTTTTAATACAAAAGGCCAGTCTATATTTCACATAAGGAAATTGCTGCCAAAGGTCATTTTCAGGATGGAAAATGTGTGAGTCAGATCTGATCATTCATCTTAAAGGCTGGGGTCCCATTGCCAATAACCTGCCAATCACCCAGAGAGCAGCCAGAGACAGAAAAGAACTTTTGGCAGTGCCAGGAGCATCCTCTCCTCCTCTTCCCAGCTGAGCTTTCCATTTGGAGAGAGAGAAAAATCAGGCAGAAGGAATGAACTGACAATTCTCTCTTCCACGAGGATCAAAAGTGTTTTCTAAAAAACTGAAAATGACTTGGATTTTCAGACAGGTTCTTCCCTTTGTCCTCATTCCCATGAGCAGTTCATGGAGAAGCATTAATGGGAAGAGGGACTGGAATTCCTGCTGGAAAACTCTTCAGCCTTAAGGAAAGCCAGGCTGGAAAAGAGCCCTTGAACTCTGGTATTTCCCAGTTGAAATTAAGATTTAAATGTACAGTTCATGTGTGGAAGAACATCACAATTATCCCTAGCAGGGAGAAAATCTAAATATAACAAATATTGCTGTACAATGGTGCTGCTTTCCTTATTTTTTCCCTAGTTTATCTTTCACTAACACTCGTGTCCATCCCTACCAACAGCCCCTCTTTGCATCTTTTCATCATTATTTAGGAAGATAATGTCAAAATGCTCCTTCCTCCTGATGGCCACCTGCTTCCTTCCTCTGCTGCTCACAGAGTTAAGGATCCCCATCCAAAAAGGAGTGAGGAACCCCCTCAGGATCTCACAAAGCCACAAAGGGCAGAGAATCCACGAAAGGACGTTGGGTTAGAGCCCCAAAACGAAGGCAGAGAACAAACCTGGCAACGGGCAGGCTGCTCAGGCACCTCAAAATTCACATTTCAATTCCCAAATTCATGCTCCAGTCACAGGCAATTGCCAAAAAAGCAGCAGTGTCATCCATCATTTTCAGTGAGAGCTCAGGATTAAAAATTCTCTTTGGGTTCTGAGCATCCCCCAGAGCCAGCCCAGGGTGAGGTCCTGGAACAGCCAAAATCCACCAGGCACGGCTGGAAAAGCTCCTGGAGCTGAGAGCTGACAGGGCTGGGAGCGATTTGGAATAAAAGATATAGCAAATTATGCTTTATCCAAACAATTTAAACACAGTCAACATCGAATTTTCAACTCAAGTACAAATCAGAGATTTTCCAAGTTACAAAATCTATCTTGACCCACAGAGGAGCCTCTGGTTGGCTGGAGGCAGGAAAAAATCAATTACCAGCTTTAAGATTAATTTTTAAATTATTTTTTTAAATTTAATTTTAATTTTGATCCAATTTTCAAAGCTGTTAAACTCTCCTGGGAATTACTGTGCTCTGAGAAAAGCTGAAGCCACCTGGAGAACCAAATTCCCAAATGCCAGCACTCATTTCCAAGGAGTTCATCAACTGCCCAAGAGCTCAAACCCTCCTGTTCCCAAGCCAGGCTGCTCCTCCAGGGATTTTCCACCACCTTGATGGGAACACAAATAATTTTAGATCTTGGTTTAAAAAAAAATACAACAAAATTCAAAAATCTCTCATTTTGAACACAGCTGAAACTGTAAAAATTAAGTGTGGTGACACAGGGTCCAAGGAACTTCTTGCCTTTAAGAAGTGCACAAAACTGAGAGAAATAAAAAAAACCTGAGGAAAATTAGAAAAAATAACCAAAAAAAGCGCAAAAAATAGGGGGAAAAAAGAAAAAAATGGAAAAATATTTTTAAAAATAAAAAATAGGACAAGACTTTTAAAACATAGAAAAAATGGAAAAAATAGAAGAAAGAAAAATAGAAAAAATGGGGAAAAAGGAAAAAATGGGGAAAAATGGGGAAAAAATTGGGAAAAAACCCATCCAGGCAACATGTGACATAACCAGGACTGAGAAGTGCTAGAAATTCCATTAATTATCAGCCTTCTACTTTTGATTATGGCCAAGAAAAGGCCGGGTCATGCCATAAGCACCAGGTCAATGCCACCCTTTTTGAAGATAAATGGACTCATAAAAATACAACAGCAGAGATATCTTGTTTTCAGGCAGTCTGGAGAGAAATTTACAGTTATTACCCTTCTTTGAGCCTTAACTTCCTGAGCCAGATAAGGAGCAGCACTGCAGCAATGGAGATTGTGCTCAGTGGGAAATGAGGCAGCTGCCTTGATCCTCAGCAGGGCCCAGGAGTGAAATTCTTGATTAAAATAAAAAATTCTGGATGTTTAGAAAACACAGTTTGAATCAGGAGTAAAGACTTGGAATCCTTCATTATACAATTAGTTCCTTGGAGATGATTTTCCTGATTTTCTGACAAATTCTGATCCCAACAGAAGTCTGATTTAAGCACTAAAATCTTGGGGGTGGAGGAGGCAGGGTTATAAATTGGATTTCAAAATATTAATTACATGAAGTGAAGCCTCACTGATCACCAGGTAACAAATAAATACAGTATCATTTTATTATCATTTATCATTATTTCAGTAAATAGAAGTCCTGAGTTCTTTCTGAGGGGTTTGTAAATAATTCCCACCAGGTAACTTTGCTCTTCCTGCTTTTCCACGTTCCCAGCCAGCTCTGTGCCCTTGCCACCACCACAGACATTTCCCAGCCATTCCAAGGATGCTTGGAACGAAATTAGGGATTCAATCTCAAATTTCCAGATCCCCTGAGGGCACCTTGAAGAAATCCTGCTCTTCCCTTGGTATGAAAAACACAATTTCAGGAGTTATTGGGAGCAGGTTTCCTGCTCATGGAACAAAGAGATGGAGCTCAAGATATGCAAAAATGTACAGTTCATTAAAAAAACAAAAAAGGGGGGGGGAAATGCTGTTTGGAAAGACATTCCAAGGGTTTTTAGGGGTGGAAATGCAGGAGTTAAGTGCCAAGGAAAGCAGATGGAACAGGGGCTCCAAGCCCAGAGAGATCTGGGAGCTACAAAGGTTGGAAAAGAGCTCCAGGATCAGCAATTCCAACCTTTCCGGTTGGTTCATCCTTGGGAATCCCTCTGCTGCTCCTTTCCATCCTGCTTCAAGTAAAACTGGGGCCCTCCAAACCCACTGAAATAAAGAAATTATTTCTTTTTCAAACTCGAGTGTTTTAAATGACTGTAAATTTCAATTATTAGATTATTTTCCAAAAGCAAGATTGGTAGTCTCTGCAATTTTTAAAAATAGAATTTCTGGTATTTTAAACTGCTCTAAACTGGTACACAAATGATTCTGGGACACCACTAAATCCCTGCTATTTCCAAACCTTGTCCCTTTAATCACTAACTGATTACCTGCTCTCCTCCTCATTCATTTTCTTGCACTGGCAGAATAAACTCCCCAACCTACAGGAAAAGTTTCCAGGGACTGCTTTTACTGCTGGATTTTCAAATTCCCAACAACTGTACCATTCAAAATATTAAAATTCTGCCAGGCTGGAACCCAAAGGAATAAATAAGGCTTTTCTGCCCCCTTCTGTTTATTGTCTGCTCAATAAATCCAATATATTGTGTGTAACACAGGCTTTCACTACCCAGTGCTCTGCTTCACTCAGATAAAGATTTTTAGAGTTTCACTGAACATTATCCCATTTTCCAACATCCATGAGGTAAAAACCTTCCCACTTTTCTTAAATAGAATAATTTTTAAATTGTTTCTTTAGGCAGAAAGGAAAGAGGAGCCCCAGGAGGGGGTTTGGCCTAAACCAAATTCCATGTCCTGCACCTTTCCATTTATTCCTGGAATAAAAGGGAAAGCCATGGAGCCATGGAATTCAATGTTCTGCTTTCCCTGGAATTCATCCCATCCATGGGATTTGGCAAGGGAGGAGCTTAACCCATATTTTAATATGTTCTAATTGATTTTAAACGTTCTTAGACAGTAATTAGTCTGGTAAATGTCCCCCTAATCTGGGTGTAAATCCAAATCCTGTTTGATTCCCATGTATTTCTCTTTTTCCCCTTCCCAGAAACCCTTACAATTAAAGGATGTTGATTCTAAATGGAACTGAAAGGATTCCCTGAGGTCTCTGACCCAAAGTGTTTCAGCTGAGTGGGAATAAATAAACTGTTTATGCACATGTGGATGAGAGTGAACAGGAATCCTGCAAACCTCCCAAATTAAAGGATTTCACATTTATCCTGAGCTAAGTTAACAGGGAAAATGCACAACTTCCTAGCAAAAAAGTAAAATATCAAACCTGGTGACACATCTGAAACCTTTGCCTAAAACCTGAAGGAACTTTATCACCTAAAATCTGATTTTCAGTGTAAATTCTCATCAAGAATTCAAAACCACCTCTTTCTAAAAGTTCATTTTGGTGTTTTAAGCCTGGCAGGCACATTTGAAACAGCACCACTACAATTAAAAAGATCCAAACCACATTTTTCCATCCTTTTCTCAGCCCTAAATCATCAGCTGCTACTTGCTCAGCTCTCACTTGAATTATTGGACTCTCAGAAATGATATTTCATCAGAAACCATTAACTTTAGAAAAATTGCAGTGGGGAGAAGGAATCCACAGTTCAAACCTTGGTCAGTCTGAAAAGTTTTATAAATTAATCCCACCCCATCCATGCAGGAATTATTGAACTCTCCAAAACACAGCTGAAAGGATGATGGTAAATTATTGGTTTAATTCCATAACTGACCTTTCCCTCTCCCCTAAAATGCTGAAAGTCAGACATTCCCAATTTATCAACAAATTCCTGGGCCCTTGGCTCCCCAGGATCCAAGTGCAACTGGAATGTGAAATTCCACATTCTGCTGTGGGAGCTGTTCAGTGCAAGATGCCACTTCCTCCTCATCCTGGGGGAATTTGGAATTAAGAAAAATCCCAGCCCTTTTCAACAGCAACTTGTGTTGCTGATAAATAGAACGGATCACAGGAATCTTCTCCGTGAAATCCACATGGCCAGGAAGGCAAAATAAAATTAAACCTCAAGAGGTTGAGGCTGAAAAGTTTTGTGACAAATTAGGAGATTTTGGAGAGCGCTGTCATGTTTTCCAAGGAATTAAAGATGTCAAGTTTGGGAGGCTTTTTTTTTTCTTTTCTTTCATTCCACAGCCAAAGAAACAACAGAATCCTGGATAAAGAAAGAGGAGCTGACAGATAATCTAATAATGCCTTTATTTCAGCTCTTCTGTTTATAAACTCAATTTCTGAATGCAGAACAGAGCTGTAATTTTCAGACCAACTTCTCTCCTACACCTCAAGAAGGAATTTGGGGTTTTCATCCCATATTCCAAGGCACAACAACTCCTCCAGGCTGAAACACTGCTCAGTGCTGGCATTAAGGTGACAGACACTGACTTCCTTCATGTACAAAACCACACAAAACCAAATTCACAAACTCAACCTGAAAACAGAGTGTTCATACTCAAATGATGTGTGAAAACTCCTTGGTGTCTTTATCAGAGCTGAAAACAGGGGCCTCAAAAGGCTGAAAAAGCAAATATTTTGTGGCCCAATCCATGAAATTATGAACAGCCATTCAAATTCTCACCCCCTAAACTGAAATTTCACTTTACCAAATTATTTTGCTCAAAAATATCCAAATTTTGCTTCCACTTCTTTGGTACTCTTTAAAAATCTTGTGACTCTAAAGAGAATTTTTGAATTCATGATGTGTTAATGATGATTTTCTCACTGTCAATACTGACTCTGTCCCCCAGCTGGGAGTGTAACCAAAATCAATGTGGTGAGAACAGATCCCAAACAATTGTGCCATTTTCCTGCAGCTCTCCCCTCCTCAATCCTTCAGGAAAACAGCCCCAGAATTCCTGGGAGAATCCCCAGCCGTGCCCCTAGAACTCAAATATTCAAAATGATTGTTTGCAATTATTTATGGAATTCAAAATAAACCTTTGCTCCCGTGCCAGAGAGTGCTGACAGCAAGGGAAATTGGGAATTCATCAATCCCACAGGGTCCATCCCAAGCAAGGACAAAAGTCCAGTTGTGGTCGTGTCCAAGCCTCCCAGAATTCACTGTCTGCACATTTGCTGCTGGGTGAGGAAAGGAGAAATAAAGGAGAAATAAACCTGGATTGCTGCAGAGTGACAGAATTCCTGAAAACCTGGGCAAGCAAAGCTCCCCCAGATCCAACCTTGACGACTCACCCCACATTTCTGAGTCCCTCTCACCCCCAGGCACTGCTGAGTTGTGTCCAGGCCTGAATCTGCTCCCAGGGAAATGTTTTTGCAGGAATTCAGTGTGTGAGCTCAGGCTGATTCATGGAAATCTGCATTTCTGCACCTTGAAAAGAAACCCTTCACCCTGCCTGATCCTTTGCTCCTCAATCCACGCTTTGTTTCCAAATAAATCAATTAAAATCTTCCTGCAAATCCAGGCTCTTCAGAAGCAATTCCAAGAAGGAACAATTAGCTCTTAAATTGAGTTAAAACCAGCAAAAATCCTGAAGGTTCCCAATGGTAATTTATTTATCACTGAGTGAAATAAAAGGATCTAAAGTGGTTTACATCCCCTAATGAGTTATAATATCAACTGCAGTGAACACAGGAAAGAGACTCAGCAGCCACTGCTCACTGATAAGGGCTGAGGAATTATTATTCCTTCTAAAAGTCTGGATTAGCATAGTGGGATAGTTTATTATAATCTGTAAAAATCCTCCTGATAAAAACGCAATTAGGTTGGCCAAGGGGTTTGTAACTCACAGAAGGAATAAATATATAGATCTATATAAATTTAAAAAATAGAATTCTGGCTGGTTTAGGGTTTGTACACCAATACCTTGATTATATTTCTTTAGGTTTGTTTGTTTTCCTAAAGGTTTTATGCAGAAGCAACAGTATTTTTACTAAATCTAGAACAATCCCCCTACAATTCATTCCACACCACATTCCCTGCTTTACAACCTCATTTAAAATCATCCCAAGTCCCAGTTTTGCATTAGTTGACCGCAAACCCCCTTGTAAACAAGGAAACACTCAGCAGAAACACAGCCCTGGAATTTGGGGGATGTGTGTTTGCCAATGGCACATTGCAGAGTGGGTGGACAAATCTTGTTCTCCAAATTCAATCAATTGTTCTGCTGATTCAATTCAATGGTAAAACAAACATTTTAATGATCCACACCTACAAAAATACAGCAAATTCAAACATCCCATCTGGTACAAAGCTGCATCTGAGGAACCTCCACATTAATTAGCCAATGTTCAACCCCCAGCGAGTTTTGTTCAAGGACACCAGGATGGATTTGGGCTCCTTAATTGAGTGCAATTAATCTACAGTTGCATTTAACTGTCCCACTCTCATTAAAGACAAAAATACAAACTTTTTTTTATCTCTGTGCTTGTTATCAATTAGCCACAAATGCATATGGAACAGAACCAGATGTTTGTGGTCTGTATTTCACCTGTAGCAAAAAAATGGTTCCAGGAAAATACCTGAGCTCCATTTACCCCTGGATTTCCTCCATTTACATCTGAACACCTCCAGCCTGGCCTTGGGCCCTGCCAGGGATGCAGGGATGCTCTGGGCACCTGTGCCAGGGCCTGCCCACCCTCCCAGGGAACAATTCCTTCCCAAAATCCCACCCATTCCTGCCCTCTGGCAGTGGAAGCCATTCCCTGTGTCCTGTCCCTCCATCCCTTGGCCCAAATTCCTCTCCACCTTTCTTGTGGGCTCTTTCAGGCCCTGGAAGGCTGCAATGAGATCACCCTGGAGCTTTTCCAGGTGAACAATCCCAGCTGTCCCAGCAGAGCTGCTCCATCCCTGGGATCCCCTGGAGCCTCCTCTGGGCTCTCTCCAGCAGCTCCAGCTCCTCCCAGGGCTGGGGCAGGTGGGCTCTCACCTGAGGGGCAGAATCATGGCCAGCCCCCACCCAGCAGCACCCCCAGCTCAGGGAATCCCACAGGCCCAATTCTCAGCCAGGATCCCGAGGTATTTATTTGATTTATTCCCTTTTTTTCCAAGAGCTGCTCTCCAGCAGGGCAGCACCACCTTCCCTGACAGCCTCTGATAACCACAACTTTTTGTTACAGCAGCAAACCCAGCTTGAGTTTGGTGGCAGGAGGAGGAGGAGGCTGGAGAACCCCATTCCTGTGAAGAATCTGAAATTCCTTATCCCAAACTCATGGGAAATTCCCCATCCCAAACTAATGGGAAATTCCCCATCCCAAACTCATGGGAAGCTCTGCCTGCTGCGATGGATGGGGAAGAGGGAAGGACACAGAGCTGGTACAATGGAACAGCCTTTAACTGGAAGCAATCAACAAGTGATAAAGGGATTTCTGGATGGAAGACAGGGAATTCAGGGAAACATTTTGTCCCTGTGCAACTGGAGTGTCCCCAGTGCCAAATGAAACACATCCAGCCCTATTTCTCTCAAGTCCCAGAGGCCACAGCCTGCTCCAGAACAAAGAGCCCTCAGTGCTGCCCTGGCATCACACCTTTGATAATGTGCAACCTCAGACCAACAGCAACAAACACTTGGGGCAGAGATTCCTGCTGTCTTCAGGACTTCTATCTAAATGATGGTCACACTGGCTGAGGAGCTGTCAGCAAAAATTTGTAACCCAAACCAAAAAGATGAAGCACCATCAACAGCCAGGACAGATTTCTGATGCTTGCAGAGATTTAAAAACAAATCAAACCAAACCAAGCCCCTCAGGTCTGACAAATCCCTTCAGAAACTCAAAAGAGTACAATTTACAGAGGAAAGCATTCAGTGAGCAGGAATTAATAGGGTCCCAAAGGGGCCATGGGTTCCTGAAAAGGTTTCTGAAGCCTTTTGTGCACAAACCACAGTAAAAAGTTCAGCTCGTGCACAAGAACTTGAATATCTCTAAATTAACAACAACAAAAAAATCAGCCCAGATTTCAAGAAGATTCTTGAAGAAACAATTATTGAGAAAAGAGAATTTAGCAAAGGCCCTGGTGTAAAACTCTGGTTACTTCCTCTATGATCCAAGTCCTTATTCCATGTACTTTGTTTCTGTTGTTACACAACTCAGCCATAATTAATCTTTTCAGTGTATGAAGCCCTCAAAAGCAGAGGTAAAAGCAGACACAGCACCTGCTTAAAAGAAAAATTAAATGCCTGCACACCTTTGTAATGGAGAATAAAAAGTAGCTATTTGGAGAAGTATGAAGTGTTCTCCAGCTACAAAAACATGAAAAAGAAGGAAGAAGTGTTGGAGAAAAGTCTTTTGTTAAGCAGATTTCTCTGGCTGGGATCACCTCGATGATAAGATGACAGACACATCAAGATTTAGGTATTTAAAACCACATTAGGGGAGTGAGACACAAAAGGACTGCAGGTCAAGCCTGCTCTTTCAGCAAAGTGCATTAGATTATTCAACAGATTTTCCATCTCCAGCTTCTAACTCCAAAAGAAGCAGAGATACTTTTCTAGCAGGATTCTTTAGCAAACAAGCTCATAAAACACACTCCATTGTACTTCTGGTGAAGAGAAGCGAAATGAGAAGCAATTAGAATGATGATGAACTCATTAAGTCAAAACAGCCATAAATAAAAGCAGAGCAAGTCTCAAAAACCTGTCTGGAAGAGCTGCCGAGGTTTTTCCAGGGGATGGATGAAGGAGCCTGGTTTAAGTCAGGATGAAATGTGGGAAGAGCAGCAAACTGTCCCTGGATCAGCAGTAACATCACCAAACTGCTACAACCATTACCTTCGAGAAGATAAAGGAATTCTACCTCCATCACAGCCTCTTGCCAGCTGTGCAGAGAGAAGGAGATGCCCAGACCCTGGATTTAGGGGGTTTTTAGGGCAGTGGGGAGTGCCAGCTGTGCAGAGAGAAAGAAATGCCCAGCCTTGGATTTAGGGGGTTTTTAGGGGCAGTGGGGAGTGCCAGCTATGCAGGGAGAAGGAGATGGCCAGGCCCTGGATTTAGGGGTTGGGGCAGTGCCAGCTGTGCAGGGAGAAGGAAATGCCCAGCCCTGGATTTAGGGGGTTTGGGGCAGTGGGGAGTGCCAGCTGTAAGGAGATGGCCAGGCCCTGGATTTAGGGGTTGGGGCAGTGCCAGCTGTGCAGGGAGAAGGAAATGCCCAGCCCTGGATTCAGGGGTTTGGGGGCAGTGCTGTGTCCTTACCATCGCACTTTATTGCAGGTCTGGGTGGCTCCCAGCGGGGACCCGGCCACCATGGGCACCTGGATGGGGCTGTGCTGCTTGTTCATCACCAGGTCCAGCTTCTCCTCCAGGGATTTGCAGGTGGCCTCCAGGGCCAGCAGCTTGGCCTCGATGCTGTCCAGCCTCAGGCATATGGTCTGGTTGATGGAGTACAGGAACGACTGGGGAGGGAGAAGAACCTGCGCTGAGCGCCCGCAGCTCGTCCCCGTCCCGAGGAAGCTCTGCAGAAACGTGACTGGGAAGCAATCCTAGAGGAACTTGCAGCCTGTCTAGTGACAAAATCCACCCCTGATGACATCCAGGAGTGTTTCAGCAGGCTCGGATTCTTCCAGATCTTTATTTGGGAGCCAAAAGCAGCCCGGCCAAAGCCATTTTCACCTAAGCACTTTGTCAGGATGATTTCATCCACTGCAAAATCATTTCTAATGACTTGCCAAAGCCTTCCAGTCCACATGTGAAAACAAAAGGATTATAAATCTCTGGATGCATCCTCCTGGATAAAGTTAGTAAGTTTTTTTCCCTGTCCAAACAGATAAATTGCAGTGGAAATTGTATCAACACAGAAAAACTCAGAGACAATTAATGCCACTCACTTCAGCTTCCTGCTGAACAGCAAATCAAGAAAAGCAAATAAATAAAATCTGTTTTGCTAAGCAATGTTTTTGAAAAGAAAACATGTTCCACTTGGGTTCTCCTGGGAAAACAGACCATTAGAGGGAAGAGCTGCAGCCTGTGTGCTTTGCAAACAGCAGCTGTGCCATCTTGTGGCCCTGCAGTCCCTGAGCACCCCAAACCCTCCTTCACAGAGCTCCAGCTCCTGGCATCACCCAAAAATACACAATTACACTGGACAGTGTCTGTGGCACTGAAACACTCACACTGCAGGGCAAAAACCAACCCTAAATCACAGCAGGGCGACTTCTGAGCTCCTGAGCCAGAATTAAAAATTAATTACCTATCAGGAGAATGCTGCTGCTAGCCTCAAATAATAACTTCAAACATGCTGAAAGTATCTACAAATTGTAACACAAATACATCCTCAAGTTCATCTTTTTGGTCAGCTTCATTTACTTTATCCAAAAATGTCCCAATACTGATGTTTTGGGGCAGTGGAATTAATTCTGGTGGTATTTTATATTGAATCTGAAATTCTTGCTACTAATTATACACTGGAAAATTAGACAATTATCCAGATTTTTAAATTTATGTCTAAAAATTCACAAGTATCTACAAGAATAATTCCAGTGTTAGGTACAAACAGTTTATTTTACATTCTTGTAATGACTTTCCCTAAACTTAATTGGCATTAAAAATAAACCCAGGAAAGGGCATTAAATAACCTTAATAGAGGGATCCTGGCAGTTGATTTCTATCCTCTGACGTTTCAAGGTAGGTTCCACATCATCATCTGCCACCTCATGGTTCTCCAACACAACTGCAAAGGAAAAAAAAGCAGAGTTTAGAACCCAAGAGGACAAAGCTCAAATTAAAAATACAGTAAGTGGAGAAAACAAAATCATTCAAATTAAATTAAGATATTTAATGTGTTCTTTGACACTTGATGGCAGTTTCTCTCAAATATCTGACAGTGGTGATGGGACCAGGTTTGAGTTCCTCTGCCAAGCTGAGCAAAGACTTTTGAAGGCCTGGCAGGTCCCAGCTTCTCCTCCAACTCTTTGGGACCATTTCTCAGGTAACTTTTTCATTCTGTATCAGAAAAGCAGTTTTTTAGCCTGTGCCTCTCATTTCCATTACTATTCTTTCTTGCAATGGCCATAGAGGACCAACATCTCAATATATTTTCACTTAGGAAGTCAATTTCTGAAAAAGTGATATCCAAATATTTGCTTTCAGAAGTGTTTTTCAATTTTACTGTCCAAAGAATTTTAATAATGGATGAGACAAAGTATCTTACATATAAAACAATTCCTAATGGATGGGGGACAGTTTCCATTGGAGGAAAAGCCTAAACCATGGAGAAAAACACGACTGCAGGAATATTTCATTGTTTTGGGGGTTAATCTACCCCTGCACAAAAAACAAACAGGCAATAAAGCCTTTAAGAGAAAAGTGAAATAAATAAAATAACCTGATCTAAAGGGTTTGGAGACACACAAGTGAAGCTATGGAAAACATGGGATATGGGCTTCAAAAGCACCTTTTGGAATAAAAGCCTGGTTTGTATTTCAAAGAAAAGCTCAGCAGTGATTTCCACTTCATGGGCACTGCTGTAAATCTCTTCCTACCTGGGTTATCAGGAGTCAGGTCCTCGACAGCAATCTGAACCACATCTGCCAGATCCTGCTCTGACATCATTCAGAACCAGCAGCAAAACCCCTCAGGCACCTCTGCAGCTCCCCAGGGCAGGAGCTGGCCCAGGCATGCACTCCTGCAACACAGCAGCAAGGAGAGGGTTAATATTGTGAAATATCCCACAGCATCCACACCTCCAGTTCTTCATTCCTTTTTTATTCAGTTCCAAGAGGAATGGCCTCCCTAGCAGGGGCTGTCCCTGCAGTGGCACCTCCAGCAGGAAATGTCCCTGCCCCGGGCTGGGACAGCAGCTGAAGCTGGCCCTGCTTCCCCTGCACCTCCCCAGGGACAAGGAGAACTCGCAGGTTCACACTCACAAAGCTCACAAAGTTCCAAACCACACCAGCCTTGCAAGAACTGCAAATTCTGCATCTTAACAGGCCTCTAAAATCTTCCTAAACTCACTGAGAATCAGGAGTTTCCTCACATCTTGTTACAACTAAAGCAAAACTTAACTTCTTTTCTTCAGGGTGAACTTGCCTGGTTTTCCTACAGCTCAGCTCTGATGAAACCTTTTTCAGGATTTGGTCCTGATTTTAAAGTCAAAATATTTCTCAGCCTTGCTCCCCTGGAATTCTCAGTGCAGGTTATTTATTAGTGTTTTACAGAAACCTTCAACCTGTAAAATTGAAATAAAATCACTGCAATCTCTCCTAGCTGTGCCTTCTCCCAGTTTACAAAGGGCTGGACAAGGAATACAAAGAGATCAGTGGATTTTTTTTCCTTTTTTAATCTGGAATAAAAAAACACTGGAGAGATAAATGGAGATTTACTAATGGAAATGATAATTTATCCATTAACACTGACATAGAATCAAATCCAACTATGCACAATAATTTTCCTCTTCCACTTGAGCCCAAGAAATCCATTAAGCCAGACATGCAGAGGATAAATTTTTAGGAGAGCGACACAACCTAGGGAAGGATTCTGAGGAGGCCTCCCCACATCTCCAAATGTTTACCCAAAATACCAGCACTGCCAGCACTGAATCACTTCAAATTCTGCTCATGCTGAAAGACTTTTGGGCCAGCACACAGTGTGGCAGCAAGCCCAGAAAACCTGGCAGCCCTTCTGTGCTTGTGGATGCCATTTTGGCAAGTGAAATTTGCCATTTCTGAGAAGTCCTGGTGCCCGGCCAGGCTGAGCAGAACGAAGCAGCTGAGCTGTTCCATCCTGTCACACACGGCCTGCAACGGGGACAGCCCTGCCCTCGCCTTCAGGGGACACAGCCACCACTCCAAGCACTCAAAAAGGCCAAATTAGAACAAAACCCAACTGTTAAAAAGCTTATTATTTACAGGATTCGCTGTAATTCGCTTGGTTGTTACTCACTCACTCACTGATGCTGCATGTGTTGCATTGAAATCGCTCATAGCTACAAATTTCTCCTCTGAAGGAATTGCAATAATTTTCTTGCAATTAAATTGCAATAAATGTATTAATCCACTTTAATGCTTCACATATTTAGCACAAAAAATCCTGAGTTTGAAGGGACCCACATGGATCATCCAACTCCTGGCCCTGCACTGACAACCCAACAATCCCACCATGTGCCTTCAAAATTACATTTAAAAATCACTACATTCAACCTTTCTTCAAATGATTTCCTGTTTCCAGCACTCACTGTTCACAGGCTGAAAGCATTCAGCTTCACCTCAGCAACACCCAAATATTCTGTCCCAGAGCCTTGAAACAAGAGCACAACCACCAACCAAAAACTGGCAGAGCAGCTATGACACACAGAGAAACGTGTGTTCATAACATCAGTATTTATTCCCATTTAAACTAATTTTATCCCAATTTCACTATATCAGACAGCTTGGAAGAAATCAGCCATAATTCTGCCTTTTCAAAGCCAGGACAAAATTCCCTTCTGCTGCCATGCTGTATCAAAACATAAAAGGGAAAACAAATAAATTTGTTATCAAGCCTGGGGATTAGGAAAGCAACACCCAACAAGGCTGCAGCCACTGCAGTTATCACACCTTGAATAAAGTGTCCCTCTCCCAAATTCACCATTTCCATTTCTAACAGGAAATTTCACCAGTGGGCTGACCTTGCTTTCAGAACCAAGGGGAAAAGCCTGATAAAATTTAACAGGATGGGAGTTAGAGGAGTTTATCAGCTCCAAAAAGCTTCAGTCAAAAAATGCAGAGTAACTTTGCCATTATAGTTTCCACGTACTTTACTCGGTGAAGCATTTCCTCACGTAAAACACTCTTTTTCTTGAAATTTGCTCTATTCCCCCTTTCCCCCCCTAATTTCCACCTCCTGTCTGAAACTCTAGTCCCCATTAAATCTAAATTAAGTGTATGTACATTGGCATCGAGCCACCGGTGCTGAACTATTCCCAGGAACAAATTTTAAGTTATAAAAAAGAAATATTAACAGAAAGCCAGGAAGCTGGGGATAAACCACAGCAAGGCCAAGGAACGTGCCCACTTTTCCTCCCCCAAGCAGCACGTGGAAGTTGGATCAACACAGGAATATTTTATGGTCACTTTGCCATTATCTGAGGGAGGAGATGGGGAGGAAGGTTCTACCAGGCAGTGGAAAATATTCCATTAAATGAGCTCCTGGCCAGCTAGGCTCACACCAATTCCAGCCCAGTGCTTTTGGTGGATCCATGCTGCACTTTTGGATTCTCCCAGAGAATTCCAGGGGCTTCTCCAACTCTTAAAGTGAGGAACAGGTTATGGTGTATCCCAGAGGGATTTCCTCACCCTGCGTTCCCAACTTTCTGGATCCATGAGGATCCACTCACAACAAACCCTGGAGCTCCAGGCTGGAAAGCTGGGAAAGGACTGGGGATGCTGGGGACAGTGGCTGAACAGGAGCTCAGGTGGGCAAGAGGCCACTGGCACGTGGCTGGCACCAGCCCTGGCATGGCCACAGCCCCAGGGCAGGGACTGTCCCTGTGCTGGGCACGGCTGGGGACACACCTGGAGCTCTGGGCAGGTTTGGGCCCCACAAGACAGACCTTGAGGGGCTGGAGCGTGTCCAGGGAAGGGAACGGAGCTGGGAAAGGGCTGGAGAATCCTGAGGGAGCTGGGAAGGGGCTGCAGAATCCTGAGGGAGCTGAGGGGGCTCAGCCTGGAGAAAAGGAGGCTCAGGGGGAATTTGTGGCTCTGCACAGCTCCTGCCAGGAGGGGACACCCAGGGAACAGGGACAGGAGGAGAGGGAACGGCCTCAGGCTGGGCAGGGAGGCTCAGGATGGCGCCAGCAGGAATTTCCCCATGGAAAGGGCACTCAGGGATTGGAACTGCCCATGGAGGGTTGGAGTGCCCATCCCTGGAGCTGTGCCAGGAGCTCCTGGAGGTGGCACTCGGGAATCTGGCCTGGGGACAAGGTGGGGACGGGCACAGCTGGGTGATCCCAGAGCTCCTTTCCACCCTCAATAATCAATTCTGTGAAATCCCAGTTTTCCTAAACATTTCCAACCCCTCAGAGCTCTTGCAGCCCATTACCAGAGCAGCTCTTCCACCGTCCCCTCTTTCCCCAGCCCAGGCCAGACCCCACTTTGCTCCTCTGGTTCAATAATCCCACCAGACACCTGCTCCTGCTGGATAAATGAAACTACAACTAAAAATTAGCTCATCTTCCCTCAAAAATGGGAGCAAAAAGCCTTGAGCATCCCTATAAGCACTTGTCTGGAAGTGGCTCCAGTACTGGAATACTCAAAAAAACTCATCACAGACAACTAAAGATATAAATTTAAAGCTGATTAGATAAATTACATTAAATATCTCTACCAATACTCTTACTCAGAATTGATACACTTAACAGAGAATTCAATCAGCCTTTGTTTAATTAAGTAAATTAATATTTGTAAGCAACTAAATTAGATTCACCTGAATTCTAGATTAGCTTTTCCACACACATGTTTAATGTAATTTAATTAATCTATTTTCAAACATTAATTCTGAATAATTCTTCTGAGCAGTGCCTTGTAAACAAAGCTATTTACTGAAATATCTGATGGCTTCCCCGAGTCATGGGGCAGCATTCCAAAGTGGATAATCAAACCCATCCAATGCCTTGTTAATACAGGAGAACACACAGAAAACAGAAATCTTCTCTCTCATTAATTACCAAGGGTAAACATTACCTTTAAAAAAATAAAACCATATTCCAAAGCTCTGCTCGGAGTGTGGAATTGCACTGCTCTGGCTGGAGCAGCTGAGCTCTCTTGGGCATTTCCCAGTGAAAGTGATAAATGGAAAAACTTCCCTCACACTCCAACTTGCACTGTGGCAAATATTCCCAGCTGGCTGTGTGGGAAAAGCTGGAAAATGCCATTTCCCTCTGCTCAAGCCAAGAGCCTCAAATGTTCTTCCTCTTCTTCATTCCACTTTTCCTTCTAATCCATTAAAGGCAATTCTCAAATATGGAATTTCTGTTCCAAAAATCTTTATCCAACCACATTTGGAATGGTTTGGGTGGGAAGGGACCTTGAGGATGATCCCATTCCAGCCCAGGGACACCTTCCACTGTCCCAGGCTGCTCCAAGCCCTGTCCAGCCACAGCTGGGTGGGAAATGCACCCCAGGGCCTCCCCACCCTCATTCCTTCCCAATATCCCACCTAACCCTGCCCCTGTCCATGGAAAACCATTCCACTCGAATGAATTTAGTTAATTAACTGAGCCCAGCAGCCCAATTTTCTGAGCCAGAGGTCCTTATCCTGCAAAAACTCTGATTTAGGGAGACTTTTCAGGGTTTTCCAAAGCAGGAACACCAAGGCCAGCCCAGTGACAGAAGAAATCCAGCACAGGCCAGTGCTGATGTCCAGGAGCAGAGAAATGACCTCAAGCTGCCCAGGGATTATGGTACAAACATCATCCACACTCTCTAAGGAAGATGCAGAGGACAAAACCCTCATTAATTCAGTTTTTATTTAAATCCCTGAGGTCTCATCCCTGCAGGGAAGCAGCCCAGAGGGGCACTGAGCTGTCCCTGGGCAAGGAATTATCCACACTCAACCCCACCTGGGAAGGAAACAAGGGAACCCAGCAAAGCTGTACCCAAGGACAGGACAGGACTGGCCCTGTGAAGCTCTTCAGGAAGAAGAATCCCCCTCTGGAGGCTCCAAAGCCCTGGCACAGCTGGGAGCAGCCCCAGGGACACACTGGCAATGTTGGGATAATTCCACACGGGAGTTATTCCCAGGAGTTGCACAGCTCAGGACACAACAATTCTCCCTTCAGTCTCTCTCTGTGACTTGCAGCAATTTTCTAACCAGAGCCTGGCTTTTCCTCCATGATAAAATCACTCTGGTTGGCAGCTGGAACAGAGCCTTCCTGCACTAATTCCCAGTTCCCAAAAAAGCCACACAGTGCAAATGTAACACAATAAAAAACAACAATTTAAGGGCGTGCAGGGTTCAAAGCATCCTAAATCCCAGAGCCTCTTTGAGCCCCAGCTCTCTGCAGCCCATCACAATGTGAATTAAAACTCATTTTAGGAGGAAGAGATCAGATTTACACTTCCTTCTTACTACCCAAAACTACAAGAGAGAATAAATTTTCTTAGCATCTGTTTGGCTGTCACACTTATCCTAAATCCACCTTTAAAGGCAAGGAAAAGCATTGTGTTTCAATTAAATTTCATAGCAAAACCACACAAACATTTCAGTTTAACAGCTTAAAAATCAGTGTAAGAGTAGACAAGGAGCTTTGATTCAGCCAAAGATGAGGAAAAATGTCTATTCTCAAAAAAAAAAAAAAAAAGACAGAAATATTCTCTATCTGGGAAAACCCAGACACTAATCACAAGATTCTGGAGATGGATATATCAAATAAATATCACTCACAGAGGTGTTATGGCAATGGACTCCAGTGCAAGAGGTAAAATTCGGACAGCAACCAAAAAAAGGAAATGGTTGCTCCAGGAATAAAGGAGCTGGAAACTTTCTGGAGTAGAAAACCTCCCAAGGAGGCAGAAATTCTCAAGTATTACCACAAAATCTCCCATTATTATTGTTGGTTTATTGTTTTGCCTTCAGAAATATTCCCTTTTTATGGTTATTTTTCTCATTCCACCTGGTACAAGGCACTGTTTTGCTTGGCTGTCTTTTCCCAACTCTCCTAAGCCTGGCACCAATCCTACCACAACACCCACCAAATAATCCAGGAATGCCTTCCCTGCTTCCCAGCATCCTCCCAGGCACTGAGCACTGCAGTGCCAGCGGGTGGTCACACAAAGCAGCAATTCCAGCCCAAATTCCCTGTGGATCTTGTACAAAGCCCCCTCTGGCCCGGCCTGCATGGGATGGTTCCCCTGGAACAGGAAAGGAAAGGTTCACACGTGTCCCAGCTCTGTTCCAGGTGCTCACACACACACACAGGCCTGAATTCAATTTACAGCCATTTAATCCCATTGAACTCCAGCAGCCCACCCCGGGCAAGCCTCTAAGTGCTTGCAGATTCCAGGCCTTAAGGCAGAGGCTGGAATTCTGGATCCTGGTGGGATTATTCCCGACAGGGATCGTTCACACCACGCACAATTTGTACAGTTCGCTGAAAAGCAGCAAATGTGGGAGCGGAGCTGCCCAGACAGCAAATTCCGTCCAGTTGTTTTCTTCTTTTCAGCCACTAGATGGAGGATTTTTATTGGGAACAGCTCCAAAAATCCTGCAAGGACTTCCAGGCCAGGTTTAGGGTGGATTTCAGGGAAAGGTTCTTCCTCCCAGAGGGTGCTGGCACTGCCCAGGCTCCCCAGGGAATGGGCACAGCCCCGAGGCTGCCAGAGCTCCAGGAGAGTTTGGGCATTGCCAGGGATGGACAGGGTGGGATTTTGGGAACGTCCTGGACTGGATGATCCCTGTGGGTCCCTTCCAGCTAGGGTATTCCATTATTCCAGGGAATTCAAAGAACAAACTTCCAGGATTAGTTTCATGACCTCCCACTGCCAGGGTGCTCCCAGCCCGGCCTTGGGCCCTCGCAGGGACCCAGGGGCACCCACGGCTGCTTTGGGCACCTCACGGGCAGGAATTCATTCCCAAATCCCATGGGATTATCCCTCCTGAGCTTAGGGCCATCCCCTCTTGGCCTGCCAGTTTACCTTTAGCAACAGAAGAGGAGAGCAATAATAATTTATAGTTTTTGCTCATTTTTTCCCTAATATGTGCACTGCTAGCCCTCAATACACTGGAAAAAGTTTCTGATGCAGCAATTCCAGAGGAGACAGGGACAGCCCCCACTGCTGGCCCAGGCTGCTGCTGCTACAAAACAAGCAGGAAAGCCAACATCAAACACAACCTGCTCACTCCAAAGTCTTCTAATGGATTTTCATGCTGTAGGCATCAAGGAAAAGAAACAATTCCAGCTGTCAAACCAGGCCTTAGCTCTGCTTTATAACAGAGAGATAACAGGATTTTCAAATTCTTGCCAAAAAAATTAACAAAAATTAACTGCAGAGTGTCATTTCAGTAGGGAAACACGAACTGAGCAGTTCTGCAAAATCTGAATTATTTTCATAGGATTCTTTAGGGTGGAAAAGAGCTCTGGGATCATGGAGTTCACCCTGTGCCTGTCCCCACCTTGTCCCCAGCCCAGAGCCCTGAGTGCCACCTCCAGGAGCTCCTGGCACAGCTCCAGGGATGGGCACTCCAACCCTCCCTGGGCAGTTCCAATCCCTGAGCGCCCTTTCCATGGGGAAATTCCTGCTGGTGCCACCCTGAGCCTCCCTGCCCAGCCTGAGGCCGTTCCCTCTCCTCCTGTCCCTGTTCCCTGGGAGCAGAGCCCGACCCCCCCATCCTGCCTTCAAAATTTGAATTTTCATTTACACCACCGGATCCTACCTTGACAATTCCCCTCCCTGGAGTTAAAAAGAAAAATCTCAGCTAAATTCAGCTTTAAATTCCCCAAACCTTCAACTCAGAGACGATCAGGTTGGTCTGTTTATACCTGAGGAGCAGGGATGGAAAGGGGAACTCCCCAGCTGCCACCAATTCCCTCCATTCTTCTCCATGATAAAACTCACATTTTCAGAGGTTTGACCTGAATATATTTTTCCCTTAAGTGCTCTAAGTCAGGGGTTACAAACAGGAAGCAACATAAAATGATTCTGTTCAACAGACAACACCACAAATTATTTTATTTCAAGTCCCACATACCAAGGGTGTGATGAAGTTAAACCTTTTGTATATTTTTCAGTCTAACTGGTGGCAAAATTCACTATTTTCCAGCACCTTTAAAAACCTAAACCTGCAAGGAAACAAGTGGTTTATGTGACTGTGAAAACATTTTATTCCTTTTATTTTACTTGGGGGAAAAAAAAATAAAGAAAAAATTATGATTATCCTTTCAATGAATATGGATAAAACAGAAAATAAGATTATTTCAACTGTCAATAACTAAATATCGAGTTTTAAACTGAAATCAACCTGTGACCAAAATTTTATTGGCAAAGTTCTTTATACAAAGACGTTTTCTGGTTCTAATTCCAACCACTGGCTTTGCTCTGTCTCCTCCTACAAGTGGCTCAACCCCAGCAATTCCAGGGTTCCTTCAAGGAAAGAGATGAAAACCCTGGAATTCTGACAAAAGAAAGGAAAACCCTGGAATTCTCACAAAATAAAGCCGTGTGTTGTTCCTGCACCTGCAGAGCTTTACAAGATGAGGGGAAAGCTCAAGATAAAAAGCAAACTCAAGTCCTTGCAAACAGGAGCCTCTCCCCGGAATTCCCTGGCTGTGAACCCCACAACTCCTCCCCAAGCCAAGGAATCCAGAATCAGCAGCTCTGAGCTGAGACTAAAACTCATTTTTCCTTACCTGATCACCCAGAATTCCAAAAAAAGGATGTTAAAACCAGCACAGGCAGGAAAGGAGCCTTTTCCAAACTTATTTATTGGAGCAGGTGTCTCTGGAAGCTGTGAGCTTTGCTAATTAGCACCACACCCTTAATGGTTTTATTAAATTACTCTGGGTGTTATTAATCAATTAGTCCTTTAAAAGAACCTTAATTAACACCTGCTCTGCAACCACACAACTTTCACATGGCTGGGTGATTCAGACAGAAAACTCAGCTGTAGAAGAGATGATAAACTGAAAAAACAAAGTTATAAAATGTTTTTGTCCTCTGGAGAAGATGGAATGTTTCCCAAATCCAACCTCCATCTTTCTACTCTCTCAATAATTTAATTAATCTTTCTTCCTAACATCTATTACTGAAAATGGAACCACTTCCATTTACTGATGGGAAAAAGTGCTCAGGGTTTCAAGAATGAAAGTCTTGTTATTCTGGTGCAATTCTGTAAACAACTATTTAAAATTTATATATATATATATATATATATGTATATATATATAAAATTATAT
>VWZP01001162.1:232794-329950 GCA_013396995.1 Dicaeum eximium
GTCCCCTCCTGGCAGGAGCTGTGCAGAGCCAGAAATTCCCCCTGAGCCTCCTTTTCTCCAGGCTGAGCCCCTTCAGCTCCCTCAGGATTCTGCAGCTCCTTCCCAGCTCCCTCAGGATTCTCCAGCCCCTTCCCAGCTCCCTCAGGATTCTCCAGCCCTTTCCCAGCTCCCTCAGGATTCTGCAGCCCCTTCCCAGCTCCCTCAGGATTCTCCAGCTCTGTTCCCAGCCCCGTTCCCTTCCCTGGACACGCTCCAGCCCCTCAGTGCTCACTGGGCCAGCAGAGCCATCAGATTAAACATGAATCTGCACCTCCAAAATCCTTCACACCTTTCCCACCCTCTGCTCCTTCCATCAGATCCCTGCCCCTCCGGCAGCTCCTGAGCTGGGATGAGCTGGATGTCACTGCGGTGTTCAGGACGGAAATGTCACTGTGCCCAGGGACAGCCGAGCAGGCAGCAGGTGGGAATGTGATAAATGAGCTCAGCAGCCTCGCTCTTCTGTCACCTGTGCTCCTCCTGTGAGAACAGGAGGGCTGGGCGAAGGTGGGGAACGCGCCGGGAGCCTTCTGGGCATGATAAAAATATCCTAAAAGCCCCCAGAAAAAGAAGCACGGAGGAAGTGTATGCAAATGGCTCTGAAAGAGGACAAAGATGAGATGGTTTTATGTCTTTATATAGCACAGTGTTGCCCAATAAAGAGCAACCACACTTCACTTTTCAGCTTTACCGTAGCCAGCAGTGACTTTCAGACTTCTGCATTAAAACATTCCTTAAATAAGATAAAAATTCCTAAAGAAGATGCTCAGTGGGGTTCTCCAGTGTCGTACCTCACAGCTGAATCCACTGTTCAGCTGTAAGTGCTTCTCCAGACACCTGCAGGCCTGGTGTGTTGGGAAATTGCTCCCTCATGCAGGTTGGGAAGTGCTCAGCTGAGCCTGCTGATTTATTTACCCTGTTCTCCCCTTCACTGGCAGATTAGGCAGTTCAAAGGTTAAACTACTTAGAATCTGACTTTTCACACCGGATTATTTTATGCTTTGCTGCACCAATTTGCCCGGCAAGATTTGCTAAAGAGTTTCTGCTGGGCTCAGGCAATTGCAGGTCCCAGCTGGAAAATCAGGGATACAAATATCCGTGTTCCAGCTGCTGTGCCATCCTAAACCAGCCCAGTGTAAAAACTGCCCTGTGTTCTCATATTTTCATAATATTGCCATCCCAAAGGTTATTAACTCGTGTTTGCTGGAGGTGTGAAGTGTTTCTCCTCTGGAGAGCCATGAATCGTTTCCCAACACAAACACAAAACCTGTCATTGTCATAAACCAGTTACAGTATTTACCCAAAGTTAATTGATCTCAAAATAACTGCAGGAAATACTGGCGGGATCCAACTGATGTCTGCGACTCTGATCAGAGATAAGAGCAGAATAAACAAATAAAACAATTTATCCCCGAGGGAGGCTGCAGCACCTCCTCCTACCACTACACTCTGATCCAAAAGCTGACAATCCACAATTACCTCTCCCCTTGTAAGAATTTTTCCCTCTTTACCAGAGAAATGAATTTGGATTTTTTTTTTCCAGACCAGGAGGCATTTCTGTTTAAAATTATGGATGACACCAAGAAGTCATGGAAGGAGGACTCTTTTATCATGGTTTATCCCGTGTTTCCTTCAGACTGCACAGCCAGAAATTACAAACACTTCATGCAGCATAAAGTCTGACTGAAAACACTGGGAAACAGCAGCAGGAAAAGGATCTTTCTGTTCAGTCTGAAGGCCCAAATTTGGCTCTTTAGTCTCTGATTCCTAGTACCAATGAGTGACTCTCCAAAGGGTAATTGCTTCCTGTGCCTCACAATCTCCTGAGCTTCAGGGGCTGCCAGAACTGAGCTCCCGTGACTATTTCTGCAATAACTGAAAGAAATTCAGTGTAATCCCCATTTAGTGAATGAGGGCTTCACTTTACCCTGGGAAAAGTCTGCCTAGGAGTAAATGCCAAGAAGAACTTGATACACTGCAAGGTTGATTCTGATTTAAGCCACGATAATTTGCTCAAGTGCCTACATCAAATGCATTCTTAATTTCTTGTCCACATATAAAAGCAACTGAGAACTTCAGGCTGCTAATATATAATGATTTTCTAATTTTACAGGAGAAAATACCCCCTGTTGCTCTGTTAGTCTGCTGCCCCAAATAAAACAAAGGATTTCTTTGTTGTTTTCTTTCCTCACATTTTCATGCTCTTTTATTTTCAGTCTCTTGCATTTTGTGTTTGTGCTTTGCCGTGTTATGAGGAATAATTTGCTTCCAGGAAGTATCCAGCTTATTTCACCCTGGTCTCAGCATTCATTTACTATTGTTTTCTAAGGAAGTTGCTGCTTTCACATGTTTTGTGTGGATCAGGAGAGATTGGAATCTCATTCATTGGTTTCCTTTTTTTTTTTTTTTTTCATTAGGGAAAAAAAAACCTTTCCCATAGCATCAAAGGTAAAAAATTAACACACTGTGCACACAATTTTGCAGCTGCAGCAGAAAAATAAAGGTTGCCAAACAAAGCTTTTGTTTAAACATGTGACAGACATCTATAATTATCCTCAGTGGTGAGCATGAGGACATGGGGAAAAGGGGTGGGGAGGATGTGAGCAGGGCACAGAAGTCACTCCAGAGTATCTGCTGGAAGAATAATTTTGTTTCCTAAAAATAAAATCCTCAATTACATCCAAGTAAAAAGAGTACTTGAAATCCCCTGTTTATTCATGTCTTTCTGTTTGGGTTTATTCATTTTCTCTATAATATCTCTTGTGTCTGGAGAGGGAAACAAACCCTGCCCTATACACACAGCCTGTTCTATACTGTGAGTGATGCTTGAGGAAAAGTTACATAAAATACCTCTTTAACCAAGAGAATATCGATAGGATTTGTAAATGTGCTGTAGCAGCATATGGGGAGAAGCTTATCATTTAATTTTCAGATGCCACATGCATTTTCAATCCCCTCAGAATTGTTCTGTGGTTTGTAACACAAAACAGGGCAGCATCAAGTGGGTTTTGCTCCTGGATGTACTTCAGCTACCTCTGTATCAATACTCTGATCTCATTTCTGCTGAGTAAATTCTATTTTATTCAATGAAAATACTCCTAATTTTTCATGAACAGGGATGGAAGAAAAGGCCCTGAATCCCCTCAGCAGAGAGAAAAACACTGTGACACGTTTTGCCACCTGTCTGGTCAAAGTCCATGGTCCTGTAGGGTCACTTCTGCCAGCCTGAGGAACAAGGTGAGAAGGGTCAGGCACAATCTCCATGTTCTCTTATTTATTTACAGACTCTTCCATCTCCCTGGGCACATCATGTTAAAATAAAAAAATGATGGGAGGCTCCTTCCTGAGAAGGAGAATTCTTCTGAGAAAAGTGCCCCTGGCACAAGCCCTGTGTTTACACTTTTCCTGGGGTCTTCCAGGATCTCTCACAGCTTCTTCTCTGCCCTTTTACCTCCCCTACACAGCTGAGATTTGCCCAGTTTGCCCAGCTCTGGTCAGGTTTGCCCTAGACCACATTTATTTGGTCAGGTACCATCCTCATCTGAGTATTTTTGAGTATTCCGATTATCAAAGCCTGAAGGGGATTCATTCCACCTCCAGATTTTAGAGGATTTTTATCCTTCTGTGATTCTAAGCAGAACTTGACCATCTCCTCATTCTGGACATGCATCCATTTCGACACATCCAAAATGATTTGTAACTCAAACATTTAAACTGAGTGGAGATGTCCAGCTGTGGCCAGGCTGGCAGAATGTCCCTGAGCAGGTTTCCACACAGCTCCACGTGGCAGAGGCAGGAGGGCAGGGCTGCTCATCTGGGCAACCCAGGTCAGCCAGGACCTCATCCAGGGCAGCAGAGGCAAATTCCAGCCCTGGGGATGGTGAAATTCTGTGTTTCCCTACAACCTGGGCACTGCAAAGCTCTGGAGACAGAGTTTATCTCCCATTCCAGGTGTTCTCCAGTAGATCCTGGAGTGCACCCTGGCAGGGATGAAGGACCGTGGGCTGTATCAGACAGAGCTTTCCAGCGCACCTCAGGAATTCCCCCTGCTCAGCACTCATGGGGACAAATCTGGAATGTTCTGTTCTGTTTGGGGACCCCCATGCAAGAGAGAGAATGAAAAAGCAGAGGTGGTTCCCAGGCTGCTGAGCTCAGCTGGGTGAAGTGTCCCAGCAAAATGTGGACATCAAAAAAAAAGCTTCTTTTACTTCCCTCAAGTAGAATCTGCCATGGGAAGGGTGAGCCAATCCTCAGGGAACTGAGGGGCAAAGCCACCCAGGAATGACCTGTGGGGAACCTGCACTAAGGGACATTTTTAGTCACTCCACAGAGGTTTCCACTCCTCAGCAGCAAAATTCCCAGGCAGCTTCTCAGTGGACTGACTGTGCTGCCAATTAGACAATAATTAGGTGAGGAAAATGTTCATTATTAAATCACTTCCATGATACCTAATTACAGTAAAGCTGTAACACTGTATTTTCTGCTGAATGACTGGGTTTGACTTACAACTGAGGCAGCACTAGGGCAGGAACACCTTCCAAGCAGGATGCCTGGGGATCAGATTCCTTGGACACACTGCAGTGAGGAGCTGATTTTCCCTCTGCAAGTAACACAATTACTATGAACAATGGTAATAAAAAAACAACTAAGTACTGGCAATGCTCTAGTAAAAAAAAAAAAAAAAAAAATATTGATCCTCCCTGCTCAGTCTGGAGGCACTGACAGCAAAAGTCAGATGGGTGACAGCGAGAAAATTCTAAATTTTCACTTGTTTCATTTCTGTGAAGAAAAATAAGCCCATTTTCATTGTGTACAGTCACACTCCTCACCCACATTACCCAGCTGTGAAGAACAGTAGATGTTTTACTTCTTTGGGCAGAACTCAGAGCTGACAGTGCTGGCAGCTCTGGGAATAAATGACAAGCAGGAAGGAAGACTCTGCTAAACAGGAGGGGTTGGAATAATAAATAGCACAGCTCAGCTGGCCACTTCAGGCTACCAAAGAGGATTCCCTGAGCCTGAGCCCTGCCCTGTGTGACAAGAGCTGGCAGACAGGCAGATGCTTCATGAAAATACCACCAAGAGTTTCTAATTCAAAACAGCAGTTTGTGAAAAATAAATAAATAACCCCAACAGAACACAGATCAAAACCATTGAAAATATTTCACAAGTTTATGAATTAGGAAAAGAGTAGTGTTTTATGGCAGAATATTGAGAGTCTTATCATTATCACTTCTTGCTCTGTCATTGATGGATCCTGTTCTTTTCCAAGTATACCCATTCATGTATTTAATGGACAAAAAGAATCACATGGGTTGTGCAAATACTTTCATTTTGCCATGAGCCTGAAGGATTTTTTAACTAAGTTTTAATGACCCTGATACTCCTCACCTGCAGCCTCCACCCACCAGGATGGGCCTGGAGCCCATTTAAACCTCAGCTCTGGAGCTCTGGCTTTCAGGTTTGTCCAGGTTTCTGTCTCAAGGAAGGGCCTGGGATGTTTTTTGCTGCTTGGCTTTGCTGCTTTTGCTCTTTCTGGTGCTCCTGGGTTAGACCTTGGACCTGGTTTGTCACTTTGTCACTCACAAGGGCTGGGAATGCCAGGGGACCCTTTGGGTCAGGCCCTGCTGTGCTGGGTTATCCCTGACTCCTTATCCTTGGAAAGGATAATTCCATCTTCAGTGGCTCCCCATCTTCAATCCCATTTGGCTGGTAATAATCTGAAATATTGAGACATTTTTATAGGAATAATTCCTTTCCTCTGTTTCTGTGCTTGGCTTGAAAAACTGCAGCTCTGCCTTGGATGCCTGTGTGTCATTGATGTGAATATTTTCACTCAGAAGAAAAGAAAATATACCAAAGAAAATTAAAATGTGGGATTTCCAGGCAGGATTTTCACATAAGGTAACAAAGTTACTGGAAGCACCCCTGGAAACAGCAGGAGAGTAACATTCTTGTTCTCATCTCTGAGAAATATGGGTCAAGAAAATACCTCCCTCTGTCCTCTCCCAAACAAAAATTTCAGCTGGGTCCAAGTGTGAGCAGGGGAGCAATTACGGGTCCTGATGTTACTCTTCTTAGTTTATACAAAATTAGGGGATATTTTTGTAAAAAAACCTTGTTGTTGGCATCCCTTGTTCTGCAGCTCCTCACTGGAGGCTGCAATGCTGCTGTAGTAAATGCTCAGAGCTGAAATGTTTCCTTTCCTGGGCTCAGCCTTGCATAGCTGCAGGATTTTGGGAATTCCTCAGTTTGAGCCCCAGCTGGGACATTTCAGCTGTTCCTGACAGCATCTCTTGGCTATCAGTATTCAAATATACAACTACTCAAATTCACAGCATGTATGCACCAAGGAGTGATAAGAACTCTCTCCTTGCATACCAAAGAGGAGTTTTCTACAACCCTTCTTCGTTCTTGGAGCCACATGAGGGGGCAAAACACCTCTGGGAAGCACAAGTGGAATAATCATCAACCAGCCTCTGGAGAGAATGGAGAGCCAATGAAGAAGACAGTGCAGGGACAAGTTGAAAATTAACTCCTGGCTTGGCTCCACCTCTTACCCAGCAAAGGGTGCTCTCAAAATTATTTATAAAGGAGCCTCCACCCCTCAGTGGAGCTGTACATCGATGTGATTTTTTGTTCTCTGTGATGGGTTGTTAGGTGGGGGTGGCAGCGATGAGCGGGGTGAAGGTGACAGCCCTGGGACGTCTCTCCAAGCAGCTGAGGACCCTCCTGGCTGTGCCAGCACGGCCCTGCAGCCTGGCTGCCTGCTCCCGGAACAGCCCCAGGAATGCTGCCTGTAAGTCACCTCATCTCCTCCAAATGGGTGAGAAACGGGAGATGCTGCGCTGGGAAGAGCTGGTGGGGTTGAGTGGTGTTCTTGTTTATTAGCGAATTATAAAGGGGGATTTGGGGATGTGGCTGAAAGATTGAAGAAAATCGTGGATAGAATGAAAGAAATGAAAATACTTAGTGGAATTTCAGGGTTCCACCTTGTTCTTTATTTCTGCTGTCAGTGGCACCAGTTTTGTTTTTTTTTTTTACTCCACCCTGTGGCAAAAAGCAATCATTACTTGGGAGGCTTGGCTGTTTTCAATGAAAACTGTATTCATGAGCATAATTCAAAACACATTTAGCACAAATTGATTCTGACATGGAATTTCACAGCCACTGCAATGTTTGATTTGGAAAATGAGGCCTAGAACAAGCCACAAACCCCTCCAAATGTGCTGTACAGACCTCCAATAAATCACTTTGAGGTGCAGGATACTCCTGGAGGATGTTAAAGATTTAGTTATTTAAAATACTGATTAACTTACTTTCAGATAAGATGGGGCCAGCCACAGATTGTCTGCTCACTCCTGTGCAGATAATGTCAGATGGAGAATAGTAATGAGTAATTTTTATAGCTGGAAAAACCTTTTGTTTCTTATGTTTTGCTCTGTGAATTTATTCAGCATAATAACTCCTCCCAAAGAACCGAGATGGGTTCCTCCTCCAACATTTCATGGTTACCCAGGGTAAGAGGGGATCCCATTCCAAGAAATCAGACCAGTTTGTTCCATCCAAGCACCACTGCTGATTGAATGAGCCACAACTGGTATCTAATTTTACTCACATTCCTCTTTTCAATTTAAGACAGATCCTGTTTATTCCTTCTACCTTTGCCTCCTCTGTGGCATTCCTGCAAGAAATGCCAAAACAAGCTGATTTGGGAAACCCCTGTCTTTGGAATGGCTGGTGTGGGCAGGAGCTCTGAGTGAGGCATCTGAGGGTTACTCCACACTTACACCAGGCTTAAACAACTCAAAGGCTGACAATTTCTGGAGCTTTTGGATTCCCCTTGTGACCCTGCAAGGACAAAGGGCTTTTCCTCCACTTCACTGTAGGAATACTGGAGAGAATTGTGACACGGATGTCAAAATTCCCAGAGGTGTGGAGGACCAGGGAGTGTCTGTGCCAAGCTCTGAGGTATCTTGTAATGACACATGGAGCATGCATAATTTCAGCGAATCTTTTTAGAATAATTGCTGGAAATGCTCTCCGTGGGGATTTTAAAGCCTAATTTAGTAATTGTTAGCAGAGTGTGCCTGAATGAATTTTTCCTTTCTTGCCCTTCTAGAAGTAGTTACAAGAAAAGCAGAGTCCTTCAAGCTTTGGGTATTTTTTCCAAAGAATTTTACAAGTCCTGCAGAGCCACACAATCCAGGTGTGCCATCTCCAGGCCTGAACATACAACTGCAGTGCCTCCCCAGATTGTCCAGGAGTTCTCTTCCAAGCCCTGCATGCATAATTTCAGCGAATGTTTTTTATACAGGAGAAGATAAGGCCTCTATTTGCTTTAGCTCGCCAGCTGGAATTACCTCCCCCTTATCTGGGCTCAGGCACTGCCTCCTCAGCCAGGCTCCTATCTCAGCCAAACACTGTGGGGGCAGAGGAAAACTCAGCATTTCCCAGGCTGCTGCTGCTGCCCTGTCGAGCTGGGAGCACCCTGTCAGCTCCATCTGCTTGATAAAAATCTCTGGGCTGTTTGTCAATAAACTGGCCTAAATCACAGCCCCCATCTGACATCAATTCAGCAGAACTTTCACCACCTTGTCACCATGGGCCTGAGCCAACCAGCGCTGTTATCCTCCAAAATCTTGATTCAGACAAAAAAAAGCTTCAAGGAAATCAACCTGTCTTGGGTTTCCTCTGCAATATTCGGCCCTAGTGGCTGAAGCAGAGCTGCGGTCCTTTAAAGTTTAAAATGGTTCTTTACTGAATTTCAGCAATGTGTGTATTTCATTTTCTTGTTCAGAATGTGTTGCTATGGCAAACAGGGCCTTGTTTCCTTCCCCTGGGTGGGGTTTCTCAGCTCTTCCCACCACACTGTCTGCCCTGGTTTATCTCATTTGTAAAGAAATCAAAGCACTTGATTCAACAGGTATTTTTCTTTTCAAAGATTAAAACCTTCATTTTCATCTGGATCTTTGTTCTCATCCTGAAGCTTTTGATGCTTGCATCAATCCTAAATGGACTCTTTAGGAACTACTTCAAAAGCTGCAATCAATTATAGAAAATTATTCCAAAGATTTGGAACTATTTGTATGGCTCTATGTAACAGGGTAAAGTGGGAAAAAAACACAGGGCAAATGTAAGAAGCCCCCAAACATTATACAATTAAATTAAGCCCCAGTATCTCTTGTTTATGCTGAATATAAAACACCTGCAGCCCCGCTGGGCTGTCCTGATGACCAGGAGCTGCCTGTTGTCCATCAGTAGCTTCAGCAAGACAAGTCTGGTCTAAAGAGTTGCCTAACCATGATCAATAGGCCGTTAAACTGTGATTAAGCCTAACTGAATCATGATGTTTGTGGGCAGCAGGTCTTTTCAATTCCATTGATTATCCATCTTTTTAAGCTACAGGAAGCATTCTGTTGAGAATAGTAAATTAGCCATCCTAAAAAACCTTGGGAGTCAAACCAATAATTCATTTTGCTTGCAATTGAATCCTGCTACACAAAAAAGGCTCTGCAGGGGGGAAGTAAAATACAATTTAAACCCAGTTTAACTTCCTGACGTCACAAGCTGTTTGTACATCTCCTGATGATCTGTTTGTGGTCATGCAGCTGCTCAAAGCAAATCGTGTGCCAGATTTCAACCTGCTCTTACTCAGCTCAGGAGTGCTTTAAACATTTATACTGTAAATGCAATGGGAACTTCTTACATCATGTTGGTAAAACAGGGCAAACACCTCTTGGTCGACTCTGGTTGAGTATCTGGTCCTGTCTTCATTTCAGTAAAACATTCTCAATGTTACATCAGGTTCCTTGTGAAAATTCTAAAGTACTCATATGAACAAGATAAAAAAAATCCTCAAAAGATAAATGCAGAATTTCAAAATGATTTTAAGAGAGTAACTAAGAAATATGATTGTACAGCAAGATGACAGGAGCTGAGGGTGGTGTTCTTATCCTGGCTGCCCAAAAGAATGGGCAACAATTAGAACTCTTGCTTTATATCTGTGCTTTCACCAATGCTTTCAGCTTTCTAAAGATTTTTTAAATTTTTTTTTTTTTACTACGTGTTCCTTATGGGCAGCTGGAACAGAAGGGTTGGAAGGTTTTAACCAGTTTCACTGGTATTTCTGTGCCTGAGGCAGTGTCAGGTGAATACTGAGTTAAGTTGAGTTGACCCTTTCACCATCCAAGGTGGGGCTGTTTTGGCCTCCTGCCCTTGTGACAGCCAAGGAAAGTAAACATAATATTAATTTTTCAAATGTGGCTTGGAGAGGGTATCCTGCTGTGCAAGGGCCACCCACCTCTGCATTTTTTGGTGTGAGGGAATAAACGCGCTTTTTTGTGTTAGGGCATGCATTTGGTGTGAGGAGAAATACTTTGGCGTGATGGAATAAATACTATTTTGGTGTGAGGGGCTGCTTTTCTGGGTGAGGCGATGCCCCTTTGGTGTGAGGGGATGTACTCGATACGAAAGAGTCACTTTTGATGTGAGGTAATAAATACTGTGTGAGGGAAAACACTTGATATAAGGAGAAACGCTTCGATGTAAGGGAATAAATACTGTTTTGGTGTGAGGGGGCTGCTTTTCTGGGTGAGGCGATGCCCCTTTGGTGTGAGGGGATGTACTCGATACGAAAGAGTCACTTTTGATGTGAGGTAATAAATACTGTGTGAGGGAAAACACTTGATATAAGGAGAAACGCTTCGATGTGAGGGAATAAATACTATTTTGGTGTGAGGGGGACGCTTTTTTGGGTGAGGGGATGCTCTTTTGAGGGGATGTTCTTGGTGCGAAGGAATCACTTGTGATGCGGAGGGCCGCGCTTGGTGTGAGGGGACGCCCTTTTGACAAGGGCATGGCGACCACGCTGAGCACGGGAAATATCCATCCCCACCCTGTCCATGCCCTGCTGCCGCTGCCCCGCCGCTGTCACAGCCCGAGGAGCCGCTGAGGGCAGGCCCAGCCCGCCCCCGGGGCCATGGCGGGGAGGCCGTGCCGGAAGGGGCCGCGCCTGGGCTGGGCCGGGCAGGGCGGCGGCTCCGCGATCTCCGCCGCGATGCTGCCGCTGCTCCGCCGCGCTTGGGCGGCCGCCGTCGCCTCCTCCTCGTCCTCGTCCTCCTGCTCCTCACAGCGGGGCAGCCGCCGGTGCAGCCTCGGCGCCTGCTGCTCCTACCGCCTGCGAGACGCCCGTGAGTGCCGCTCTCCCTCAGCCCCCTGTGCCCGCCCCGCCATCGCTGCCAGACTTGGTGTAGGAGCCGCCGAGCTCTGCCTGGCTTTGTCCTCGGTGAAACATCAGGAAGTGGCGGTGTTTTAAATACGGGGAGTGTTTTGCGCCGCCTTTGCCTGAGTTGACCTCATGGAGCTCCTAAAGTTTTGCTCCTCGCTGATGGAAAACGGGGTGGGGGGAAAAGTTATTCGGCCACTCCTCGTGTGAGTGGTTTAAAGGTTTAATTTATTTTTAGTTCCTTGTTTAAAAGACCCTGAGCAGTCGTATCTAGTGAAGTAGCCTGTAAAGTGATGCTCGAAGCACCACAATTTGGGGTTCAGCGGAGGGGCGGTGTGCGGGTCACCAGGTGAACAGCTCCACACAGGCGGCAGTTCTGGTTTTAAGCAGAATAAAGTCCTGTGGAAATAATTCATGTCCCTATCCTGCTTGTGCCAGTTTGAAGGGCCCAAGCTGCCCCCAGAATTGCTGGGATTGGGTTTGACGGGAGTGGGATCAGCAGGAGCTGTCTGCACGAAGCAGGGTTGGTGTGGCTGCTGCAGGAGCTCTGAACCCCCTTTGTGGAGTAACCCCTGTGCTTGTGTTTTCTTCTAGAGGATGTTTTGCTTCCCAGTGGGAATTATCCCATGTCTGGAGCGCTCCCAGCTCAGCTGATGGTGCTGGTGTGTAAAGAAAACTGTAGAACAAAATCGCCTTAAAATCTGGCAATAATAGGAAAACATTTTCTTTTTAGTAGGGAAATAGAATAGAAGGGAAATAAGGTGACAATTTCTTTGCAGAGCATTCTGCAAAAGCAGGAAGGTATTGACATGGTTCTAAGTCAAATTACTGCGCTTCCCTGTGCGGCTTTGAGTCATGCAAATGGAATGTTTTATTTTTCTTTTGCTTTCCTGGGCACCAGCTGACTCGAATTAGCCTTTGGTGACACAGCACCTTCCCTTTGCCAGAAAGTTCTGTATCCTGCATCAGAGCCTGACTCTTCTCCTCATCTTGCAGTGCATCCGCTGTGGCAGAGCCCGCTGACAATTCCCGGAGGCACCCGCCAGTCTCCCATCAACATCCAGTGGAGGGACAGTGTTTATGATCCCTTCCTGAAGCCCCTGAAAATCAGCTACGACCCCACCACCTGTCTTCACATCTGGAACAATGGCTACTCCTTCCTGGTGGAGTTTGATGATTCTACTGATAAATCAGGTAAGGAAAGACTCAGGGGGGAAAAGTCTGTTTAATGTCTTGTTAATGCTGAGAGAGGAGAAATACTTGTGGGATGTAAGACCTGATGTTGAAAATGAATGTACAGTAAAAAAAAAAAGCTGAGTTTACAGTGGTGGGCATCATGATGAAGGAATTCTATACAGACTTCACATTTACAGTGTTTTCATTACCATGGGCATTGTGCACAAATCCCCTGCTGTGTGTTAAAACTCCTTTCGCAAGCCTCAGCGCCCTGTCTTGTAGGTTTTGTAATAAACTTCACCCACACGAGTCAATCTTCAGTCATTTATACATTTATGTGTGTACCTACTCAGTTTGAAACCTGATTCCCTCACTGCTCTTCATTGAAGTAATCTGCCACTTATCTTTTGTGGTGTTAATAGAGATATTTACTGCATTTGAAATAATCAGCAGCCAAATGAAAGCACACACACTTATCTCCATGGGGTTTTAGGGAGTGAAATAACACTGAGCTCTGCTCTCTGGAGCAGGTGTGTGTGTCCCTGTTGTTTTAGGGGAAGCAGGAGTGCCTGGAAAATCCAACCATGCATTCCAGCAATTCCATGTGAATAAACCTCTGAGCAGCTCAACCTTTTTAAAGGCTCAATAGACTAAAAAAATGACTTAAAAATCAAGATATTGCTCCCAAATCCCAGATTTTCTGTCCACTGTTCCTTCTAGAAGTTGCCTTTACCCCAAAGGGTATTGCAAAATATGAAGATATTTCATAAGGGCAGGTGAGCTGGTAGCAATTGGTCAGGGCTCTTGTGAAGCACATGATTGCCCAGCTTGTCCTGCAGGGAAAAATTGACGGACCCTGAGCAAGTTTGAACCTGTAGGATTGGAGTAATTTATGTTTTAAATGGCTGCTCACCATGAGAGCTCCTCCAGCTTCCTGAGGGATTTAGCAATGCCCTGGGGGAGGGAGCCTCCAGCACACGAACAAACACTTTGTCTTCACAACATGACATTTGTGGTTGATGTTTGGAAAGAGGCTGATAAAACAGTAAAGCAAAAACGGTGGAATGCAGGGATCTTGTGTGATGTTTGGGGCTCGTTTCGTTTTTCTTGTTTCTAGCTGTTCACTGGGAATAATCCATCTCCAAGAGGGAATAATCCATTTCCAAGAGGGAATATCATTGTCCTTGCTCATGTAAGCACTGATACCATGAAGTGCTGGGTTTTTTTCAGTGAGGTTGGGTTAGGGGACAGACATCACTCGTTACCTCATCAGTGATTTTAATTTACTAACTTTAGACTGGCTTTGCTTTTCATTGAACAGCCTCTTGCTTCATGAGCCACACCCCACTGTCTGTTGAGGATAAGATCCTTAAAAGTGTTTAGTGGATAACAAAATTGGATTTTTTTCTTGAATTGAGGTAACAAAGGGGAAATACCTATAAGGGGTTCAGAAATATGCAATATTTAATTGCACAGGTGCAGTTTTTATGGCATAAATGCAAGGCGGGAATCATCAGGCCTTTGAGGCTGGTGCTCACCTCTGAAAGATCTTACCTGCTTTGTCTGTAAGACTTTCCTTGAGGTAAATCTTTCCCTGTGAGCATTTGCTGCCTTTTCATCATCCTCATCTGCCTTAAATGAATTCAAGTCCATGAAGGGTAGGATGGCATCAATCAATCAGTGACAGGGCTCCAAAATGACAGAGAAGAAACAGATAGTGAGGTGCTGCTTTATAACCCACCAGTTTTCAGGTGCCTGCCTCTCTCCTCCAACTTTCTCTCTTTACTCTTGCTATTTCTGGTTTTTCCTTACTGCCAGCTTCTGTCTAACAATCATAGAAATCCAGAGAAGAAAGCTTGGGAACAAACAAAAGCACCACAGTTGAAACAGAAGATGAGAGACACCCAGGACAGACAAAAAATGCCTGAATCCTGAGATGGGGTTTGCAAGACTTGGGCTAAAGCTGAAGGTAGAGCAGGAGGAAGAAGAGGGTGAGGGGAAGGTATGTACAGCATGTGGTGTCTGTCTGTGTGTGGTGCCTGAAACACAGCCAGGGCTGCCAGAAACACCTGAAGTTCTTGTTGTTAGACCCTCTTAAACTTCAGCTTTGTTTTGAGATTGTCAAGATTGTAATTTGAGAAGAAAAGCTTCTAAAGGGACTGAAGTTCCTGTTTGTTTCCTGTGGCTTTCTGGTAGTTCCTGTTTGTTTCCTGTGGCTTTCTGGTGGCCACTACAGGAACCCGAGTCTCTCCATATGTGTGCCTGTGCCTAAAGTTATTTGTGAGGCAAATATTCAAGTGGATGTGGTTATTAACACCAATTTGTAGTCACTTGTGAGTTTGCATCATCACACACTCGGGAGTGGATTGTGTTAGAGCACAGAAACTTCACTTCTGAGAGGCTTGGCTGTGTGACCCACATGTTTATCCCACCCCTTCTCCAGCACAGAGTCCCAGCATGGTTTGGGTGGGAAGGACCTTAAAGCTGATCCCATTCCACCCCCTGCTAGGGGTGCTCCAAGCTCTGTCCAGCCTGGCCTTGGACACTTCCAGGGGTGGGGCATTGTGATTTTCCAGTGATGGGTCAGTATTGCATTCCTGCCCAGAGCTCAGCAGCAGGAAGTGAAATTAATTCAATGTCACTTTGCACAGCTCATTTTAATTTATTCCTTTATCACAGACAGGCCTGTCTGGTTAGGATTTCAAACCTGCTGGCTGGCTTTCAGGAAAAATAAAATACAAGAAAATCTCTTAATGCCTCTCATTGTTTTCTCCTTAGCATGGAAGTGATTAACTTATTTCCAAAAGCAGTGTTGGAATTAGGTGCTTTGTACCAAGGTTTGCTGTAAAACTTCCCCATGTCCCACGGTTCAGTAAAAATCAGTGGATGCTGATGGTTTAGTGCTGGATGAACCCCTGGAAAAGTTCTTTTCCAGCCTCAAGGATTTCCTAAGTGTTATTAGCCCTTGGGAAGTAATTAGGGTTTCTCATTTACCAGATGCTCTGATATCATAATTAGCAAGATGACTTTGCAGGAATGGTTTTGGTCCAGGTAGGAGGGAATGAGTGGAAGCAGAAAGCTGGGCATGGACTTGTTCATTCATGTGCTTGCAGAAGGATGGGAGGCCTTCTGAAATCAGGAGAACAGACTGAAGTTTGACCTTTACTCACTGATGAAAAGGGCATTCAATCTTTCAGAACTTGCCCAGTGGCAGACTGGATGTTTAAATCCTTCCTGAACAGCTTGTAAGCACAACAGAACATTTCTGGCTGACCTTTGCTTGTGCAGCCTGGAAGCTGTGTTGAAACAGAATGAGGAATTTGGATTTTTGTAGCTCGCAGGAGACTTGAATGTTTGATTCAATATACTGATTTGTCTGGCAATATTTGCTTTTTGAAGTCTGGCATGAGAAATGTCAACGTTTTTCACAGATCCTTGTAGGGATGTCATTGAATACATTTAATAGATGTGTCACTGCTGTGTCACCTGGTCAGGTGACACTCCTGACATTCCTGACACTCCTGCTCTGGCAGAGGGGTGAGAATGTGAAACTCATCACTGTGGCTGTGCCAAACTTGGTGTCAGCAGGGGAGATGGATGAGGAGACTCCAGCTCATCTCCAGTTTGATGCAGGGAAAACCAGGAATGTGTTTGCTTGGATAATTTGGTCATGGCAAAGTGTAGATAGGCACTGAGTTGCTCCATCTCATACGTTTTCCTGGGCAATTTTTTCACAAGGATTTACTTGTCTGGCCAATTCTAAATCATATTTATTAACATGTGTGTCTTGTTTTGTTTTCTAGTCATCGTTGGAGGCCCCTTGGAAAACCAGTACAGGCTAAAGCAGTTCCACTTCCACTGGGGAGCTATCAACGACTGGGGCTCAGAGCACACAGTTGACAGCAAATTTTACCCAGCAGAGGTATGAGATGAAATCCTGAACAATGCAAATACTTGTCTCAGGTGTGTCTGTGAAAACTCCCAAACTGAGGAATTGCAGTTTATTTTGAAGTGCTAAAGCTCATCTGCTGTTTTATTCTATAAAAATTCATCTTCACTGTGTTTTCTTGAGAAGAACAGCCTGAAAACTGGACATTGGCCCCATTACTGAAAGTTAAAAATCACTTCGTTTATGGTTACTAAATTTTTCAGAGAAACAAAGCATATATTAAGTACTCGTAAAAAACATGACTTTTATTTTCTGTTTGCAACTGTTGAACAGTTACTAAAATAGCAACAATTTGATGCTTAAGTAACTACTGAGGAAGAAAACGTCAATAAAAAGGATGAAGTCAGTGAAAATGTGAAATTGTGACAGCTTTGACCAGGGCTCTTTGCCAAAGGAGAAGAATTTGTCAAGTGATGATGGGTTATTTTTAAGGAGAAAAAGGTTTATTTTTGTTGGTGTGTTCATGGTGGTGCTTCCAGCTTGGCAAGATCCTCATTAACAGAGAGACTGTGACTAAGTTTTTGGGCTGGGGTATTTATTTCTCACACAAAACCCCTCCATGAGCTGGCTGTCAGCAGTGCAGGGGAGGATTGTTATGTGCAGGAGGATGTTCCTCAGGAGCTGCTCCTCCTGGGAAGAGAGGAAAGAGATGGAAGACTGAGCTTTGTGCCTTTGACCAGCATTCCTGGAGGCAGACTGCCACAGACTAAATCCTTTTATAGGTGGCAAATGCAGTGGGTCTTAACTATTGTTTAAAGCAAAAAAGGAGGGAAGGACCATTGTTTAGCAAGAGCACCTTGTTCGTCATTTCTGTGGCTTCTGAGGAGCTCACTGCAGTGCCTCACCCTGCCAAGGAGCACAGGCAGCCAGGATCAGGAGTCAGCAGTGGTGGTGTGCTCTGGGCAGGGGCTGATTTCTCCCTCATTCCTCTTTCAGCTGCATCTGGTGCACTGGAATGCTGTGGAGTACCCGAGTTTTGAGGAAGCTGTGATGGAAGGGAATGGCCTGGCTGTTATTGGAGTGTTCTTAAAGGTAATTTCCTTCTGTGGGAGCAGCTGAGATGGGGCCTTTCTGTTTGTATCCTCTTAAAGCCAATTCAGGGCAATTAAGGGATTTGGATCCTGAAAGGGGATCCCATCAATCCATAGAAATGTTCCCAAGGAGTGTCAGTTCCCAAGGATGGTGCCAGTGACAGGATGAGGAGCAATGGCCAGAAATGAAAAGAAGTTTCACCTCAATATGAAGAAGTTTATGTTGAGGGTGGAGCAGCTGCCTTGGGAGGAAATGGCATCTCCCTGTCTGGGGACTTTCCAAACCCACCTGGATGTGTTCTTCCAGGTGGCCCTGCCTTGGGCTGGATGATCTCCAGAGCTCCCTTCCAACCCTAAATATTCTGTGATTGTTGTTATAAAAAACCACTAAGTCTGATAGGTAGAAATGATTGATTATTGATCAGCTCACTGATTCTCCCCCCTGTCCCTGCAGCTGGGAGCACAGCACGAAGGGCTGCAGACCCTGGTGGATGCCCTGCCAGCAGTCAGACACAAGGTCAGTGCTCTGGGGTGTCCCACCCATTGTCACTCGGCAGGAAAAACACTTGGAGAACCACAAAACCCCCAGAAAAGCTTTCTTCCTTACATTTTACTGGGAAGGGGGCTGATTGACACCTTGGAAGTGGGAAGGGAAGCTGATTTTTCAGGAGGAATTGGATACTTTAAGCTTTCCAAAGCTCTTGAAGAAATGCTGCTCTTAAGATTGTTTCCCCTTACAAGGACATGCTTGAAGTGGGGGTTTATTTACTATGGGATTAAGGCTTTTTGATTTTTGTCTGATCTTTGAGGAGATAGTTTGCTTTGTTATAAACACTGAAATTTCTGCGGGGGGAATGGGATTGCTGCTGGCAGGCTCCTGCCAGGAGAGGGAGTGCTGAGTCTCTGACAGAAGCGTTTCCTCCTTCCCATGCCCATTCCCTTCTGAAAGTAAACGCAAAAAACCACATCGAGCTCTTCAGCTTCTAATCACATCCAGCTGAAGTCGCTGTGCCACTACTTCTCACGGGAAGGCGTTTTTAAAATCCAAATAAAACAAGTTTTTATATCAGAGCAGTGACAACCGTGCCAGATAAACACCAAACACGTCAGTTCAGTGCCAGAAGAACTCCCCAAATCTGAATATACATCTATTGTGACAATGTAATAATTTACAGCATGTGAATTTAAAGGAAGCTGAGCCAAGATCCCCCACTTTATCCTGAAAATCCCCCTGGAGCAATGTTTGTGTGGGAAATGCTGGGTTTTGGAGCTCCTACATTCTGTCTGATATCCCATGTGTGGGACTGAACATTTTGGAGATGGGAATATTTGATTTAAATAAAACTTCAGTCCTCTTCCTGCTGCCTAAAATCACATGGTGAAAAATAAAACACCTTTTGTTTGCAGTCTTAAGGCTCCTGAATTTATTCCACCACTTATTCCCTCTTTTCCCTGGCTGCATCCAGCTCCCACAAAATCTTAGGCTGTAGATCTTCTCACTCCTTGTTTCTCCTGCACTGAATTCCTAATGGCTTGCGGGGACAGCAGAAATAATTCAATTTTGTCTGCTCAGCAGCTGCCCCTTACACCTCAACCCCAATTTTATACAAGTTTGAGGGATTTAAAATAATAACATCATTAATATTCCCAACACCCCATTTCCCACTCACACACACAACACAGTTTTTAACCTCACTGTCAAGATCTTTTCCAAATTTCTGTCGATTTTTTTCTCAAAACACCATCCTTAAAAAATGTTTTCTCCTGCTATTCAGGACACTGTGATTGAGTTTGATGTCTTTGACCCCTCCTGCCTGCTCCCCTCCTGCCCTGATTACTGGACCTACGCTGGCTCCTTGACCACTCCCCCCCTCACTGAATCAGTCACCTGGATCATTAAGAAGAAGCCAATCGAGGTGGATGAGGATCAGGTAAATCTCAATTTTCCTTTCAGATCACACCTCTTGCTGCCACAGAAATGCTCAGAACCAGTCGTTTACCAGCAATTCTCTGTGAAAGCACAAAAATTCTGTGTTTTCAGAGATCTGTGGCTGTTTCAACCCAGGATTTGGGGAGGAATCCTGGCATTAACAGCCACTAATACTGAAAGACCTAAGACCTCTACAAGATATTTTTCCAGCTTTATTCAACTTTTTGATCTATTCTCAAGAGTTTTATCTTGATCTGTGGATTCTGGAATTCTGCCCTTTGAAAACTTGAGGCATTTCGGGAACTTATTGGAATGCTCATAATTTTGCTCTCCATAGCATGATGCAGCCTTTTTTTGTGGAGGGAAAGGAAAAAGGGAAGATTTTGTGAATGGAGATTGTTGACAGAGAGCTGCAGGCATAGTGTGGCATTCCTTTAAATTGAATTTTTTCTCATTTTTTTCTTTTTTTCTTGGCTCTTTACTCTCATAGCAGTGCCTTACCATTGGAGTGGCCTTGTGAGCATTAAAATCTGATCTGCTGCTGCTTTATTTTAATCCCAGTTATAAACCAGTGAGAGAACAACTTGGAGATTGTTGGGGCTCCCTCTTTTCTGGGTGCCAGGGAGGCTGTAGATGGAGGTTGGATGGAGTATTTGAGTGGAAATAGCTCTCTCAGGTGTGCCACATTTGGGATTTAATTTCCCTAAGGATGGCAGATGACTGATAATTCTTCCACGCTGCTGTGGATGGTGGGCAGGTGACACAGACATGGGTGCTAAAACCCCTCGGAACACAAACCTAGCGCTACCTTTGGTTTTCCTTCCCTCTCCAAGAACAAACCCCTGTCTCTGGCCACGAGTTCCCAAGCTGGGGGACTCCTGGGCAGTGACAGGGGTGGCCCTTTGTGGTTCCCAGCTGGAGGCCTTTCGGGCGCTGCTGTTCACGTCGCACGGGGAGGAGGAGAGGAGGATGGTGGACAACTTCCGCCCGCTGCAGCCGCTGATGAACCGCACCGTGCGCGCCTCCTTCCGCCCCCAGCTCGCCCCTTAGCTGGCCCAGCTCCCTCAGCCCAGCCTGCACACCACTGCCCATGGCTTTTCCTGCTAGCCATGCTCCTTGGCTGCCCCCAGGGAAGCCGTGGGGTTTTTTAGTTTTGCTGGTTTTTTTTTAAGAAGTGAGTAATATTAACCGGTAAGGAATCGACTTGTTCCGAGGCAGGGGTCAATAAGGAATTGTTAAGACAGTTAAAAATAAGGACAGGAGAGCTCATCCCCTGCTCCTTCTCTGAATTGTTCTGTGTTTCTTCAAATGCTCTTTCGGTGCCTTGCATGAATTTATAATCCTGGGTAAAAATTATTAAGAAGGAGGAAGTGGGAAGAAAAGAAAAATATCAGTACTGATCAGGTCCTTTTGGGGAATGGTTTGATGTCTGGGAAGAGAACTGGAAGGGAACTAGCTTGTCTCAGAGACATTTCACCTGCTTCCTTTTTCCTTGGATGAGAAGAGGAGAAGGACAAAAATGACTTCCAGGATGTCTTTCCATTCTGCTGGCTGCACATTCTGTGTTTGATGTGAGTGTCACAATGCCCACTGTAACTACACCAGGAGCCAGAAGACTTTTTGTAAAACCTTTTAACAACTGTAGAAGCTTTTGGCTTTTGCAGCTTTTGTTTTGCTGTGTTAATAATCTGTCAGGAGAAGGGTGGAGAAGAGAATTCACCAGTACCTCAAGAATGGCAAGAGCAGCAAATTTGGTGAAAAGATCCAATTGATCCTAGGAAACGGATTGCATCCAAGGAAAGTGAGATTAGATAAGACCCAGCTGACCCTCCCAGTGGGATTAGGAGGGAAAAAACCCAAACCAATTCCTCAGACCCGTGCTAGCAAAGTGTGGACAAAACACAGCACTCGGAAAGGGCTTTTATTTCAGTAAGTCACAGAGCACCAGAGCTCTCTTCAAAGTTTTGCCTTGAGGTGTGTTTTCCTACAAAAACACCCAGCTTCAGGACCAGTGGGGACCAGTTTGTTTTTATTGCACCTTATGGTAAGGAGGTCCAGGGGGGGTTGGAATTGATCTGTGGGGAGCAGAGCTGCAGTGGGAGCTGCCAGCTCTGAGCCTTTCCCAGATCACTGTGACCTCTCACATCCTACTAAACCCAATTTCCTCTCTGCCCTTCATGCTCTGCTGTATTTAGCAGGTTAAATTGAGGCACCAGATTTCTGATGAGGAGCAGCTCTGTCTGTGAACTCCATGGGTTGTGTTTGAGGAGTCTCTTTCCTCCCTCTGTTTGATTCCTGCTGAGATTCAGTGAAACCACAACCTGGCTTGGCAATGCCAAATCCAGACCTTTCCAATTGGTACTTTGGTTTTTTAAAAGTCCAAGTGTTCAGTTTCAAAGCACCTTAACACTTTTCAGTGTGACCCTGCTGATTTGAAGGGTTTGAGATAATCTTGTTGAACCAGTTGAGTGCCCAGATCCTGCCTTTCCTTCCTCAGTAGCTCTACCTCAGGCTGTTGTTCTGGTGCCACAGTTGTCCCTGAAATGTGGCCACTTCAATTGGAGTGACTCTGGGTGGTGAAAGGAAGGAAATCTCCTTCTATCCTGCTGCAGGATACTTTTCCTGTTGGGAATTCAGTGTGGAATTCAGTGGAGCTCTTTGGTTTCACCACTTCCCCCAAGCCCTCTCTGCCTGGGGGAACATTTTCCATCTTGGTTCTGCCATCGCCCTTTGGATGGGGCTGGGATTATCCTGGGATAGTGGGAGGTGTCCCTGCCATGGCAAGGGTGGGAAGGGATGAGCTGTAAGGTCCTTTCCCACCCAAACCAAACCATTCCATGATTTTCTGATTCCATGATCTCAGTTGAACTCTGCAGGCTTTCCCATCATCACACAGATGTTCAGCTACAAAACCACATCAGTGATGATTTTGCTGGAGAATAGTGAATTCCAAAATAAAGCTGAAAGGTTAATATCTACAGTTCTGGGAACAGGAAAACAACTCTTTTACTTTTTACCTGAATATATAATAATTATGACCCAGTCATTGAGTCTGAGATATTTATTCAGTGCTGTTCTTGTAGGCACTTTTCTGAGGAGAAAGATGGCAGCAGCTCAGATATTTTCTACTCATTAATAGAAAAAAATTGTAATAAAGAGAGATCTTAATGTTGCCTTTTATTCAAAAACAGAGCTGCCTCAGCAGCACTGGGCTGTAGGTGCATCAATCTCCTTATCATTTATGAATGGATCATTTGAAAAGCTTTTGTAATTGCTCAGTTTTTAATATGCTTTTGTAATTTCCACTGAGCTTTTGGATTTCTCTGATCCACTGAGAAGAATCACCAGTTGATCCAGCTTTCCCAACAAGCCCAAAATCCAGATTATTTCAGGGAACTGCCAGGGTGTAACTGTTTAACTTCAGCTGCTCTGGAGCTCCCTCACACCACCGAGTTCTCCATGGTTTGTTGCACTCAGTCAGATTTTCCTCCTGGATGTGTAAATCCCTTTTGAACCACCCTGCATCCATCCAGAGGAAATGTGGGATATTCCCTTCCCAGGGATCCAGTTAAAGTTCTCAGATTTATTTAAAGTTCTCCCAGAGATTTACTTTGTTCAAGTATTGCATTGGAAGCTTTGCTGGAGAATATGAATTACCCAGTGATCCAGTTAAGCTGTGTCCATGTTTACATCAAATCCTGCCTATTTTTACTGATATAAATGAAGACATTCCAATTTCAGCACTGATCACTTCAAATAGCTGGAAACAGGGTTAATGTAGATAAAAAATAACTCTACTGTGCTACAAAAAAGTCACTTCAAATAGGTGGAAACAGGGTTAATGTAGATAAAAAATAACTCTACTGTGCTACAAAAAGAAGTTTTACAGGGGTTTTGTTACATTTATTTTGCTGTTTCTTGAGTCCTGCACTTATGTGTAGTGTTTTAGTATCTGCTTAAGGCAGGCAGGAGCTCAGCTGCAGGGCAGGTTGTTGGAATTAATCTGGAAATGAACACACTGATGGTTGTTTGTTTGTTTGTTTGTTTTGGGTTTTTTTTCCCAGTTTTAACTTTTCTGTTACAATTACTTCATTGACCTTGTGAATGTAAGCTTTAGGAAAATAATTGTGTTTAAAACAAGAGATGGGATAGAATTCCTGTGCCTTATTCTCTCAGTTCTGTGTGGAAAGATGATTTGATTGTTGGGTTAGAGCAGATTTTTGTGATGCTTTTGCACAATTAAGTTAAAAAGGAGTCTTTGGGCTCTTTTGGGTGGCACAGCACAAAAGGTCCAAAGCATGTATTTGTATTTTCCTTGCCTAAGAGTCACTTTATTACTAAATACTGCCCTGGGAGGCATTCCTGGGGCAACAAGTCCCAGGAATTAAAGCCTGTCACAGGAATAATTCTGGGACAGCTCCCTGCACAGGGAGGAGGAGGTTGGGAGGGCTGTGCTGCTCTGCTTCCAGCTGCCTTTCAGGACTGCTCTGAAATGCTGCTCTCAGCTTGTCCTGGTGACTTCACAGCTGGGACAGCTTCCTCTGCACTCTTCAGCTGTTCCTGACCACTTCTGAGCTGTCTTTTCTGTCAGGAATGACAGGAGGGTCTCCCCTGGTTTTGGAAGCTGCAGAATTGGAGTTTGCTTTGATCTCCACAGGGTTTTAGAGGACTGGAATTCTGCTTTGGATGAAGGGCCCCCTCATGCCTTAATTTGGGATGTTTTAACTTGTATTTCCTGGCACATCTTGGCTTTTTTTTTTTTTTAACTTTGTGTATCTCGTTTTTTTGGCCTTTATAATGTGTTGTGTATTTAATGTGTGTTACCTGCCTGATCATAACTGACTGAAATCACTGTCTGGAACAGGGAATGCTTTTTGTTTTCCTGGGATACAGGCCCTTCCCCAGAGCTTTTCCCTGATGTATAGAACCCTTCAGCTGCTGCATTTTACACTGTTACATTAGTGTGCAACAACAATAAAGGAACAGAGAAACCCATGCCTGTATCTCATTGTGTAATTAAGCTTTTCAAGTTAAAAAAAAAAAAAAATTTCCTGTCTAAAAAATGTTAGAACTCGTCTTTGGGAATGCCCCAGTTCATTAGAAGCAGAGCCTGATCAGCTGTCAGATGTTCTGTGATGCTTCCAGGCTCTGAAAGACTCTGCTGAGCTGTGTTGGAAGGGAAGCACAATGAGCTCTCTGTGCTGCTGAAGGGCATCCCATGATTGATCACACCCAGCCAGATGCCACAGGCCATCTCCAGCACCATTCCAGGCCTTCAGGATCTTTCCTGAGCTCCTTCCCTGCCCACTGCCCATTGAACTGGACCTGTCAGCTGAGCTCCTTCCTCTGTCCTGGCATAAAACTGAGCCTTGAGTTGTGCGGTATGACTCAGCTGGTGCTTGGGGCTACACAGATCCTATCAAATAATCCTAAAAATCCCCTTAAAGTAAATTAAATGACTGATACCAATTAAAAGTTGATCTAAGAGAGTGGATTTAGGTGGGTACTGGGAAGGAATCGTTCCCTGTGAGGGTGGCAGGCCCTCACTCAGGGTGCCCAGGGAAGCTGTGCCTGCCCCTGGATCTCTGGAAGGGTCCAAGGCCAGGTTGGACAGGGCTTGGAGCAGCCTGGGACAGTGGGAGGTGTCAGGGTTGGAACTGGATGAGCTTTAATGTTCCTTTGTCCCAAACCATGCCGTGGTTCCATGAACATCGGGTGAAATAAGTGTTAACTTCTGTCTCAGAGTCCAGCTGTCACACACACAGGTTTTGTTAGTTGGGTTAATCCAAAGAAGTTTCTTTTGATAGGAAAAACAGGAGATTTCATTCCTGGGTAAGGAATCCCCCTAAAATAATTGTAGGTGGTGTTTCTAGAAGGTTCCCCAACTGTGCTGGTGGGTGGGCAGAGCATTTTCTTCTGGAGGAAGAGTGGCCTGGGTTAGGAGCGAGGCCAGCTCTGCACTTGGGACCATTTAATGGTTCTAGAAGCTGCCACCGCTTCCATTTACCCAGGAAAAGCCGCTCTGAGCTCTTTATCAGCACAGCTGCGGTGTTTGCTGAAGAAACGGGGATTTGCTGCCGGCAGGGTGGCTGGATCAAGGCAGCTTTTCCAAATAACTGCTTCAAAACATCTCCATCACTGCTCACAAATGGCCCATTTGCTCCTGCTCCTGCTCATTGTTTGTCCTTCTGACAAATCATTCCTTCCCTCCTCCTTTTTGAAGTGCCAGAATCTGAGTGTTAGCACATGGAGAACTGATGGGATAATCAAATCGTCTTCAAAGGTGCTGCGGAATAACTTGGGGGCCTGAGCAGAGCTAATGCTCCGGGCCGGGCTGATAACAACACTCGGCATTCGCCAGGTGCTTTGAAGATATCAGCGCTCTGGAACACGCCCCAGTGCCAGGCTGGTGTTTTCTCAGGAATACAAATGGAAAAACAGTTGCAGAATGAACTCCCGTGGATTAATTTACACGAGGCAAGCACGAGGTTGGCTTGGAACAGGGCAGTGCGGTGGCTGCTGTCCCACAGCCTCTGCAGCCTGGCATTTCCAGGTTCTCAACTCTCAGTCCAGGCAGAAATTCCCTTTTGGAAGAATTAGAACACGATAACTCTGTCCCATTCTTGTGAGAGTTCATGGAAATGCCTGTGTGGGTTTGTATCAGCTGTAAAATGCCCATGGAGGGATTCTTGGGGCCAGGAATTGGACTTGATCCCTTCCAGCTCAGGGCATCCTGGTTCTAGGTCTTCATTGGCCTTGAGGAACATGGCCTGGAGCACTGGAGAAGTGAATCCCTCGATAAATTATTTTATTCCCCCAAATATATAACTGAGTTTGAGTATTCATCTGAAAACACCTGAAGCAAATACTTAATTTCAATCCCAGTCCTGTCTGCTGGATCCTGATATAACAAGGCTGACACAGGGATAATCCCATTTGTTGTAAGTATCTGGTTCTTTTCCTGATTTCATGGTCCTGGGATAAATCATGAAATGCAGTAACAAAAATTGCCTGTAATGGTGAACTAGTAAAGCAAAAAAAAACAAACAAACAAAAAAAAAGGCTTTTGGGGTTACAGAAAACCTGTGATAATTTTTTTTTGTTTATTTTAAATTAATTGTCAGAGGTTTTTCAGTCTCTTCATTTCTCCTTGAAAACTGGAGGAACGTGCTTAGTGCCAAGGTGATTTCTGTCTTTGCTCTCTTCCAGATTTTAGATGTTTACCTAAAGTCAGCAGCAGATTTTGAGCCCCTGAGCAGCCACTAGATGTCAGGTTTGGATTAGTGCTCCGAAGGATCGGCCTGGTTGGGATTCTGGAATGGCTGGGAATGGTGGTGATGGAAATGAAATTTAACTGAAATGTGCCCTTTCCCCCCAGAATGTCCATCTCACGTTTCCCTGGAGTTCTCCTGGAGAAAACCTTCCAGCCCACCTGAACCGTGCCCAGAGAGGGCTCAGGAGGATGAACCAGCCTCGGGGTTTGGAGCCTGGGCAGCACTCCTGGTGTGCCAGCACTGCCTGGGGAGCAGCTCCTCCTCACAGGTACCACTTCCACCCTCCTCAGGGGGAATGTTTGAATCACAGCTTCCAGGCTGGAGCCTCTCAGCTCCTCTGCTCCCACCAGGACAAGAAGGAACCTGAATTTGCTGAAGGATTGGCTCCTTGGGCGTTGTTGTAGTGTCCAGGTGATTCTCCTTGCACGCACAACCTCTGCCTTCTGTGAGGCAGACATTGCCTTTTTTTGCCTGCACGATGCCAGATGGCTAAATTATTTTATATTTTCGTTCTGCAAACAAGCATTTTTGGTGACTTTGCCATCTGTCAGATTTGAGATTGGTGAATCATTTCTTTTTCAGACAAGCCTTTTTGGCGATTTTGCTGTCTGACAGGAGGGGCTGATTCCCTCCGCAGAGGCGCAGGCGATGCAGCGCCGGGGCCTTGCCCTGTGCTTTTAACTGGAAAAGCCCGGCAGGATGGGGCCGGGGGGAGCTGGGAGAGGCAGGTTTGAACATACAGGGATCCCTTCTCCTTTATAGGAACGCACAGAGCACACAGCGCCATGCAGGGCGGAGAAGGGCTGCTACACCCCTTCCCTGGGGCAGAGCTGCGGGGTGGCGCTCGCCTCCTTTTGTCGCCTTTTGGGGCTCGGGGACGCTCGGAGGGGCCCGTGCTGAGAGCGATGCGGGGCGGAGCGGGCACCCAGCGCACCCCGGGGGCGCTGCAGCATCCCCCGCCGCTCCTGCCCTCCTCCCGCCGCTCTCCTCCTCCTCCTCCTCCTCCCCCCGGAAAGCAGCCCGGCCCACCGCCGCCGGAACAAAAGGGGCGGCCGAAGGTGGCGGCGTGGCCGCTCCCGCCGCTCCGCCACCATGTCCGCCAGCGGCGGCAGCTCCCCCGGCAACGCCGTGAAGAAGCGGAGCCCCGGCGGCTCGGCCGCCTCGCTGCCGCGGGATGAGGAGAAGCAGGCGATGGAGAAGATGCTGGAAGGGGCTCAAGAGAACGGCTGTGCCCGCTCGCCATCGCCCTGCGGCTCGGCCGAGGGGGTGGCCCTGAAGCGGAACATCACCCTGCTGAACGGCGTGGCCATCATCGTGGGCACCATCATCGGCTCCGGCATCTTCGTCACCCCCACGGGTGTCCTGCGGGAGGCCGGCTCGCCGGGGCTGTCGCTCGTGGTCTGGGCCGTGTGCGGCGCCTTCTCCATCGTGGGCGCGCTGTGCTACGCCGAGCTCGGCACCACCATCACCAAGTCCGGCGGGGACTACGCCTACATGCTGGAGGTGTACGGCTCCCTGCCCGCCTTCCTCAAGCTCTGGATAGAGCTGCTCATCATCCGGCCCTCCTCGCAGTACATCGTGGCTCTGGTGTTCGCCACGTACCTGCTCAAGCCCATCTTCCCCACCTGCCCCGTGCCCGACGAGGCTGCCAAGCTGGTGGCCTGTCTGTGTGTCCGTAAGTAGCCGCTCGTGGCGTTCAGCTGACAGGCAGGAGGGTTAGGTGGGATTTTGGGAAGGAATTCCTCCCTGAGAAGGTGGGGAGGCTCTGGCACAGGGTGCTCAGAGAAGCTGGGGCTGACCCCGATCCCTGGAAGCGTCCAGGTTGGAGCATCCTGGTCTAGTGGAAGGTGTCCCTGCCCATGGGACGGGATGAGCTTTAAATTCCCTTCCTACCCAAGCCACTCCATGATTCTGTGACCCTCTGCAGGTCCCCGCTGTCCCGCTCCACGTGGTTCCTCACACCCCATCACCCTCCCAAAAGATCTGCACCATCTCTCCTGTGCAACGCTAGCTGCATCCTGAGGGCTTTTCTGGCTACTTGAAATAGCCTTAGCAGAAAATGCGGCCCCACCCGTAATAAATTGGGCACAAAATGCCAGCTGTGGGCAATGAGCCCCTCTGATTCCCGAGCAGCGTGTGATAAATGCAATGATAAATTTTCCTGGGAGCTGGAATAGGATTCCTTGTGCTCTCCCACAGGGTCGTGCCCGGGCAGGGTAAAATCCCCCTGTCCCCGGGCTCTGCAGGGCCCTGTGGGGGTTGATATGCGGGTTTGGGTGAGGATACCAATTATCTGTCACCAGCCACTGGTGCTGAACACGCCCCTGAGCTGCTTTCAGCACCGGTTGTGAGAGGAGATATTTCCCGGCCGTGTGTGCGCTGACACCGCGCTCCAAAGCTGCTTTTGTGGGGTTTCTTTTTGGCAGCAAACGTTCTGTCTGTCCCTGGGGCGGTGCCTTGCCGAGAGGTTCAGTCCCGGTGAGATGAATTCAGGGCCGGGGATGCCGACCTGGGCACACAGATCTCTCCTGATGCACTTTCCAACACCTCTCTGCGCTTTTGGGGTCTGCAGTTTTGCCATTCAAATCCTATTTTCTGTTCCTCTGATGACTGCAGAGTCACCCCATCCAAATTCCCAATGCTTTAAACACAGGACCATGTCCTGCCTCTTCCCTCCTCATTTCCTATTCAATCTGTTCTGCTCCACTAGAATTTAAGCCTTTATAAAGATGCTGATTGGGAGAAGATACAATTTTTGTGAGAGCTTTATAAATCATTTATCCACTGTACAAAATCACAGCCAAAAATCCCAAGTCACAAAATCACAATCTCTGTGTTTCTGCATTTTGAGGGATGAGGAGGAAGCTGCTCGTTGGTGCTGCCCTTTCCTAAAGGATTGTGTGAGATTCCTTCCCCCTCCGAGGATCTCAGGCATCCCAAAGCTGCAGCACAGGGTCGTTATGGGAAGATAAATTGTCTGGAAATGTCTCACAGCCAACCTGAGCCGGGCTTTGGGAGGTAAATTATATGGCTAATTATAGGACTGATAGGCAGGGCAGTGGGTTGTGCTTTCTTCAGGCAAGATTGAAACTTCTCAGTCCCCAGGTGAATTTTGAGGAGTATAAAGGCACCTGGGCAGGCATGTGCATTTCCATCCAAGTTTTCTACAGTGTGGAGGGCGTTAATTAGGGAGATGTAATCATTTAACTAAGAAAGCTGGAACGTGGTCAGGGAATAGTTCTGCTGGTGTGTCCTTCCTTTTGGAAATCTGAATTTTGAGCTTTGCTGCTGGTCTGCACTGTGGTTTCCCCAGGGACACGCAGGAGAGGGGCATAGATGCACGTGGCATTTGTGCTCCTTGCTGAAAAACCAAGGAATTAGGGTACAATTGAAGGTTTTCTTGCTGCCTTATGGCCAAGTTCTGCTGTGCAAGCACAGACTGGAGCTGGCAAAGCCTTTAAGAACGTGTTTCTGACCATAAGTGACTTTCACCTTGAGGATCATTCCCAGAACGGGTCTCTGTTCCCATTTTGTTGGTCAAAGCCCAGGGCAGGGTTGAACAGACCTGCCCACCCTGGGCTCTGTTCACTGCTGGGGGATTTGCAGCATCCAGCTCCTTGAAGCCAGCTCTCATTCCTGTTCATGCTCCTCCAAGAAAAGTCTCCAGCCTTCCTTTGGTAGCAATTAGGATTTCCCTGCGGCGGAATTTGTTCTTGAACCTTTTTCCTGAAGTGCCAAGGGAAGGGTTTGGAGTTCTCCAAATCTGCGTGGTCCCCATGTGTTTCTCCTTTAATCTCTGCTCCCCCTTGCAGGCTGGCTCTTGGTTTGTTTATGCTTTGGGTTAAATTTGGGGTTGTCTCCTTTGCTCCAAGAGGTTTGTTCATCTTGCAGCGCCTGCGGCAAGGCAGCTTTCGGGAGCTTTGATTTTGGGAACTCTGATTTTTGGAATCAGCTTTTCACCTCCCCGGTGCCAAAACCACACCGTGACCCAGGAACAATAAATGAAATCAATCTGCTCCAAGGGCTCAGGCAGCCACACAACTCTTGGGGCGACTCGCAAACAGCTTTGTTCAAACAGAAACTGCCCAGAGAGAGACTTTTTATTCTTTTCAAAAGCTCTAGAGTAGAAAAAAATGACCTATTTGTGCATAGGCTGTAGCACATACATGAATGAGTTACCTCAGAATGGGGGGGAGCAGGTTGGGAAGCAGCAGAGGAATTTGGGACCTGGGGCTGGAGAGCAGTAGCCAAAATCCAGCCTTGCAGAACAGTCCCAGCTCTATTCCTTGCAAAGTTTCCATCTCCACATGAAATGCACTTGGCTGCCCAGTTTGTAGAAAGAAGAGGAATAACTAAAGTTGCTTGTTTCCACTTCGCTGCTGTTGAAGGGCTGAATAAATCATGTGTTGTTCAGTATTTGCCACCATGAACTTCAGAGAGTGAATTAATGCATTAAGAGAATCTAAATCACAGGCTTGAGTGAAAGGAAAAAATGGTTGGGAGAGGGAATTTTGTTCCTCTGGAATGTGCTAAGGAAAACAAGGTGGGTGGTAAGGAGAATTTACCTACAAATAGGTATTTTCTGCCCTGAAGATTGTGATCTACACACAGTTGGTATGCAGGGCTCCCTTCAAGGCACCAGGAGTGCCTGTGGTGTTTGCCAAATAAAAGCTGGGAATCCACTCCAGGGAAGTTTTCCTGGAGCAGGAGGGCTCAGGCTGTTCATCCTTCGCCTGGCTCATTTCATGCTCCCCAAAAATTTGGCTGAAGACTTTCTGGGCTGCAGGTTCCTTGGGTGACTCAGAAACTCGAGCAGCTGTTTTATCTGTGAGGTTGGATGGTTGATACTTTAAAACTGATAACACAAAACCCATCTGAGCGTTTGGTACACAAAAATTGGAAGTTCAGGAGACGAGTTTGTGCATTTGTGTGAAAACCCAGGAATAGTTTGAATTCTGTCACTTCTGAGCTCATCTAAACCATTTTTACCCCTTCTGTAGTGGGTGAAGGGACAGTTATTAGGTCCTGAATTTGCATATTTGATGATCTACATTACAGTGTCAATATTGGACATGGCAAAGAACTAAACCTTGGATCCTGTGCTCTGTCCCAGGTGTGAGGGGCTCAGGTTTTCTTTCCATCCTGCTGCCACTTGTGAATTCACTTGTGTGAATATTTCTTCAATTCAAACTAATAATCCTAACAAAAATCAGTAAAAATCACTGTGTGTTCCAGAGAGGGCTCAGGGATGGGAAGTGCTAAAGTGATTTATTAAAGATGCCGTGGTTGTTCCTGATTTCCCACTGTTACTTTGCAGATTTCCTGCTTGCACAGGGGCACCTTCCCAGGTTTGGGTTGTGGTGCAGGAAATGAATTCCCTGTGGATCAGGGAGACAGGGAATGAAGCTGCTGCCAGCGCTGAGCTGTTCCTGCTGTTCCACAGTGCCTGAGCTGTTCATCCCACACATCCTCACAGAGAGACACACACAGCTTCTCCCAGAATTCCCTCATTTCCTGACAAGAAAATCTGCTCCACAGTGGAAAACTGGGATTGGACTCAATAATAAATCCTTGTGGATCTTTTTCAGCTCAGGGTATTCTGCTGTTACAATTTTGTTCTTGCTCCTCAGTGTCAGATCAGCAGTTTGACAGTTTGCTACTGAACTTGTGTCTCACTTGTTAATTAGATATGCAAATCTGGCACTAATAATCCCAGCACAGCAATATCAAAGCTGGATAATTTTAATCTTCCTCAAAATTTATCTAAACTTCCTTCATTGCTTCTGAACTCTGTTGTTGGGCACTCCTCTGCAGGGCTGGAATTCCAGGGAACGCTGATGAATTCTTCATTTGTCTCTTTTGTTTTGAGCAGCCAGAGAGTGGAAGGATGAGCAGAAGGGAGGGCAGAAATCACAGATTCTGTGGGAATGTCGTGATTTGACATCAAGGTTTTGCTGCCAAGCTCAGCTCCTGTACAGGTGTGTGGATTATCACCTCATCAGGTATTAACTGGTGAAAAGCAACCACAAACCACACCCAGGGCCTGGCTGAGATGGGTTCATTCTGCAGCATTGCTGCTTTTAGTTAATCAGCCACAACAGGCTGGGTGTGAAGCCTTGAAGATTTATTTTTCCTCCTCCAGAAAGGTGGATTAAGGGACTAAAGCTCCATCAGCAAATTGCCCTTGTTGGAGTGGAGTGGAAGGAAGAGCTCTGTGGGATCCCTGCTGGATGGCAGAGGCTGCAAGGCTGAGGTTGCTTTTTTAATCTGTGTTTAATTAGAGCAGCATTAATGAAAACAGGCTCTGACACTTGTTGCAGGACTCTCCAGAAACCAGTGAGGGCTTGGAGGGCTCTTAAAACACACAGGGAGCAGCCACTGCAATTCCAGCACCCCTCTCCTGGCTCTCACAACAATTATCCCATGAAATGTTACTGGGCTTGAATGGTTTATGTTATCACTGAGATAAGTCAGAGTATTTATCCTCCAGCATGAACAGATTGGGAAGGGCTTTGTGGAAAACCCCTCCAGGGTCAGCCTCATTAAAAGCAGCATCACTTGTTTTGAGTGTTCCAAGAGTTTCCTGGTCCCAGGGTCAGATGTGGCCACAGGTCCAGTCCAAGGGATGGGAAATTCAGGTTTTCCAGCCAGGACGCAGAGCTGAATTCTGTGCACATAGAATGCACATTCCACATAAAATTCCCACATTCCTCTTGGGAAGATGCTTCTGTGAGGTGAGCACAGAGTTAGTTTGGGATGGTTAATTTGCTGGGAATGGGAGAAATAGGGAGAAAGAGCTTTTCCATATATTTTCTCCCTATATTTTGTTTGTTTTCCCGAGGGAAAATGTCCTGTTGGTGGAATTGCTGTGTCATGTCCTTTGGAAACCTTGGCAGTAAATCACAGCCTTCTTCCTAAGGAGCCAAAATAACAACCCCTGCCTCTAGGTGGGAGCCACCTCTCCCAACACTGAGGAACTCTTTGGAGTTTTCCTGTGTCATTCCTGCTGTTATTATGGGATAGGGGTGTTTACCTGTTCAGGGTGTCTGGGGTTGTTTGGGACATCCAGAGCTCCTGGCCTCAGGGTAGGTTTGGAGATGATCCTTTTTTTGAATTCATTGGTAGGGCAGGTTTGCCTTCTCCTTTGTTGATGCACCCATTCCCTGATTGCTGTTTTGGGAAGAGGAATTAAAAGGGAATTAGGAAGCATTTCCAGGGATGTTGATTATTATAAGTAGATTTTAATATAGACACATTTGTTCTGGGGCCAGTGGCTTTCCAACAGCCACGTGTGCCCTCAGGCCTTTCCCTTTCCTGGCCTGACTGCCCTGGGTGTTCAGTTTCTCCAGGGATTTGTCCTTGCAGAAATATCTGCAAAGTTTTTCCCTCTGCTTTTTCCCTTCCCCACCTTGCAGGGCACAAAAGTCTTCAGTCAATACCTGCCAATTTGAAATATCCCAAAGCATTTTCTGCCTGTGACCTTGCCTGTCTCAGGCTGGAATGTGCAGTTGGAAAGAGTCACCACAGATTTTAGGGAGACACTGTGGCATCCCAGCCTCTGGAATATAAAATTGGTGGGGCATTTTTGCCTTTGTGAATTGATTTTTCCCATGGGTTTAATCCACCCTGGTCAGTACAACTTAATTTTTTCTTTGTCTTGTGTGGATTAATTGTCACCTGTACTTCGTGTGGAGGGAAAGGAGCAGCCTTTGTTGTGGGATGAGGAAGGGAAAGGAGCTGGAGTTGTTCTGGGAGAAATTGTGAGGGAAAATCAACATCACCCAGTGGCAGATGGTAAATGGGAGCATCATCTTACAGTGGCAAGGACCAGGCACTTTGGAAATGTGAGTTACAGAGTCATGCATGGTAGAGCAGTTCACAGACTTTGTTTTCCTGATGGAGGGGATTTCTCTTCATTTTCTCTTTATTTTCCACAACTTCCCAACCTGCTGTGTGTTATCACTGGGTCCTGTGATACCACAAACAGGAATCCCATGGGAATTAAGAGGAAGTTAATGAGTTTAGTCCCTTAAGGCAGCTACTTCCACACATTTATCTGTGTTCAAGAGGTGGATGTGGAATGACACTGGCAGCACCACGGGTCAGGCCCAGGGAGTGCTACAGGAGGTGAAATTAGGGACAAAGGGGACATTGTGCAAGTGTGTGTGACCCCACAGGCAGCACGAATGCAGCTGTGCCAGTACCTCAGGAATTCATTCCTCTGCTCATTCCAGAAATTTCACCTGCAAAGCTGCCCAGGAGGATCTTGGGCTGAGCAAGCTCCTGTCACCCCCAGGCAGTTCCATGTGGGGCTGGATTGGATTTTCTCCACCTGCACTTCGTTATCCTGGGAAAGCTGCAGCTGTGCCTGTGTGACAGGAATGCTGCCAAGGCTGTTGTATGAGAAGTGGCAGGCCAGGTTTAGCTGTGGCCAGCTCCGTTCCCACTCTTTGCTCTGGGCACAGCCCCAGCTCTCCCCCACCCTGCCTTTGCCCCAGACACACAGGAGCTGCTGTTTCAGGCATTTCTTGTGGATGTGTTCTAGGTGGGATTGACTCGTTTATCTGTCTGCATTTTTTCCTCTTGTCCTCTAGGAATTGTGTCTAGGAAGGAGCTTGAGAGGTGGCTTCAAAGGGATACAGCCATAAAATGAGAATTGTGGGGGTAAAGTCCTGGGTCTGGTGTTGGATTAATCAGTTTGTCCTTGTTCCTATCAGGAATGGGGAATTCCCTGGCTGTGCAGGTCAGTGCCAGTGGAGCAGGTTCAGTGAGATGCCTGAAGCCAGCAGGGACTGGGGGACAGAGGAAACATTGAAGCCAGACCTGCTGGTGTATTTAGAAACTCCATTTTCCCTCTGTGGTGTGAGTTGCCTTGGAATGAGGCTGGGCTGGAGCAGTCCCTGCAGGGCTGAAGGGATGAACAGCACCTGGAGAGCAAAAACCAGGATCTCTCCTGCCAGAGTCATGTAAATAAATAATCCAAGTAGTAAATAACCCAGAATAAGAAACAACCCAAACTGGATCAACCTGGGATCAACCTGAGATCAGCCTGGGATCATGGAAGGTGTCCCTGCCCATGGGATTGGAACAAGAGGAGCTTTAATGTTCCTTCCAACCCAAAGCAGTCTGGGATTCTCTGAAAAGTCACTCCCAGTCCATCTGCCATCCCTTCAGCTTTCTAACACTTACTATCCCAATTGTGTAAAGCTTTGGAGAGGGGCTGCTGGCTCAGCCAGGCCGTGGCACGTCAGGTCATGCTGAAATCCTTGTTCCTCGAATGATTCCCGAGCACAGCCCTGATGGGTCACTCTAAAGCTCTGCCTGGCTGCTGGCAGGGGCTGGAGCCTTAGGAAAACACTGCAGGAATGAGGGCAGCACAGCCTGCTCTCTGTACCACTGCCCTGATTTATGGTGGAGCTGTGCAGCTTTGCTGTGTTTTCCCTGGAGCGACTCAGGCGCGGTGAGGGAGCGCTGCCAGGAGGATCCTGCAGCCCCTGCCTGCCAGGGCAGCATCTGGGATCAAAGCAATCAAACTTGCTGCCCTAAGAAGTCCCAGCCTCCTGAGAAGCTCAGCAGCCACTGGAATTTGTCCTGGAGTTTTATGGAAAAACTTTCATCGTGTTTGTTGTCTGTAGGATTCTTCCTGATGGGCGAAGCTGGGGGATTCCTGCCCATTGCGGTGTCGGAGGTATTGGAGTAACTCCACTGTGCTCCTTTAGGAAGGACAAATATTACTGTAAAGTGGGAAAAGGAAAGCAGAGGGAATGTAACTGGAAGGGCTCTGAGTGATGACCGCAGCAGAAACTTCCAGCCCTGTTTACTCTCTGATCCCAAAGTGTTTTCTCATTTTTAGGGAGTTAATCTGGCACTGATGGGGCTTTGGGGCTGAACACAGACACCTGGACTGTGTAGGAAACTTTTGCCTTTTATTTTCACCACCACCCTCCAGGGGACTCTGTACAGAACCAGAGCAGGGAAAACCCCTTAAAATCAGTGTTGAAGTGGGGGTCTATAGAAGCAGTTATTGTCACAGACACAGAATGCCTAAATGGGGCAGGGAATGTCACTGTCACACCTCTCAGGGCTGTCCTCAGCACGGCAGCAGCGTGGTTTTAGATGGGTGAGCTCATCCTTTAAATATCCCTCTGTAAGCAGGGGCAGATTTATTTTTAGCACAATCGCTGGTCAAAGGGAATCCTGGCTCCAGAGCTCGCTGCCCTGAGCATTCACTGGAGGTGCTGGGGGCTGGAGTTGGGAGCTTTGCTGGGTGATATTCCCTGTGTTTCCTTGTCCCCTGGAGCACTGTAAGGTCACTTGGTTAAGCTGTGTTTCCTCCTCACTGCTGTCTGCCCTGTCCCCAGAGGCAGATGTGTCCCTCTGTGGGGACAGAGCTGTGACCCCACAGGCACAGGGCTGCTCCAGGGGCTGGTAACATGCCAGGCCTGTCCCTGTCCCTGTCCCACATCTCCTGGAGGGGCCTGGCACAGGGACAGTGGTGTGCCACATCTGTCACCACAATCACTCACTCCTGCTCCTGGCCAGAGCCCAGCTCGTGCTGTCGTGTGACCCCAGCACAGCTCTGCTGCCCCAAAAGCAGCTCAGGGTCATTTCAGTCTCAGCCACACTCCCAAAGGGGCTCCAGGGGCACAATACAAAATCCATCTCCAGCCCTTGTTCACTGCTGGCTGTCACTCCTGTGGGGTGGGTTGGATCATGTGCTTTCCTTCCTTTCCTTGCAGCTCTCACTTCTCCACACCTGAAGAGCTCCTGTGTTGGGATGGCAGCAGATCCTGGGGATGGCAGGGTGGGGGAAGGAGCCAAGCAGGGATGGATTTTCCACAGCTCTAGCTCCCCTTCCCACCTGCCCCAGTGTCCTGCAGGTGTTGTTTGTCTGCAGGGCAGGGCCAGCTCCTTCCCCTTTAGCAGGATCATGGTGGGGTGACCTGGGAGCCTTTGGGGTGCTGTTGTCACAAAATCAGCACAGATCAGTGCTGGAGGCTGGGCCTGGTGGCCCTGAGGGGTTTCCACACAGCAGCAGCACTAAATTGGGCTGATGGGACAGGGACTGTGGCCCTTTGGTGCTCAGGGCTGCAGTCAGTCCTTCCATCTACAAGCCCTCAGGAGTGTTTTCCAGTGGAGCAGTGCCATTCCATGTCCCAAGCACCACAGGCGTTATTGAGACACTTACTGCCAAAACAAAGGGTGGAATTGAGAAGCGTGAGGCTGCAGAGCTCTCAGTGAGTTTCTCTTCTGGGAAGAGGCTCTGGTTGGTTCTTTTAGCAAAAAGAAATCCCGGAATGGTTTGGGTTGGGAGGGACCTTGGGGAATATCTCACTCACCCCCTGCCATGGCAGGGACACCTTCCACTAGCCCAGGTGGCTCTAAATCCCATCAGCCTGGCCTTGGGCACTGCCAGAGATCCAGGGGCAGCCACAGCTTCTCTGGGCACCTGTGCCAGGGCCTGCCCACCCTCACAGGAGAAGATTCCTTCATATATCCCACTTAAAGATTCCCTGTGATTTTGGGTGCATTTGGTGTGTCTCCCTGGGTGCTGACCTTGTCCCTGTGTGTCCCCTCAGTGCTGCTCACAGCTGTCAACTGCTACAGTGTCAAAGCTGCCACCCGTGTGCAGGACGCCTTTGCTGCGGCCAAGCTGCTGGCGCTGGCTCTCATCATCATCCTGGGCTTCGTGCAGCTGGCAAAGGGTGAGTTCTGCTCTTCTTTCTCCTTTTGGGGCTGTGCAGGTAAAGCAGGATGAGGGACAATGCCCAGGAGTCCAACCCCGGGTGTTCCAGAGCTTTACAAACCTCCCTGTTCTCTCAGGTGCTCGGGGGATGTTTCCAGCTTTGCCAAAGACTGAGGTTTTGTGTTTTATTTGTGGGGTTTTATATTTTATGTCACTGCCAGGCTTGATTTCATGCTCCTGAAATCACTTTAAGTCTTTCTTCTGTGGCTTCTCCCTTTGGGGTTGCAGGGAGTGAAAAAGTTGCTGCTGCTGCACTGGCAAATCTGTAATGTGTGGCCTTTTGCTCACAGAGAATTATCTGCATGTGCAAACCACTCCCAGCCATCTTAATCCTTCCACAAACCCCCCCTGCACATTTCCCTTCATCCTGTTCCAGGTGTGCAGCACCTCAGGCCAGCTCTGGGTCACCCAGGGACACAGAGCCCACGAGGAGCAGAGAGATTGCAGCTCTCAGCTGGCACTGGCACCTGGAAAAGGAGATAAAAATGGGAAGATAAAGCAAATTTTCTAGTTGTTCTGCTGGTTTGCTTCATGCCCCCATAAAATCCCCTCAAAGCAGGGAGATGGTTTGTTCCAAACCCATCTGAGCTTGTTCCAAACCTCATTAACTCACAGTTAAACCAAAGTGTGGCTTTTTGGTGCAAGTTTTGTGGGAATAAATGTTTCTTGGGGAACAGTCCCACCCTTGTTTGCTAAAAGGGGATAAAATCCAGGGAATCATGTCCCTGCACAGGGGGTGTGTCTGTGTGTGCTTGTGGGTCTCTAATTCCTGTCTCAGCTCTGGGAGCCAGTGCTGTCTTTGCAGAATTTCTTGCTTTGTCAGAGGTTTTATTTTCTTCCAGCTCAGTGCAGACGTTCAACAGGGACATTGTTTGAGGCTTATCACAAAATACACCTCCTCCCTCTGCCCAGCTCCCCAGCCTGCTCTGCTGAACCTTTTGATTCTCTCCCAGGAGGAAAAGGAGAAGTCATGATAAATCTCTTTTAGCTGGTTAACATTTTACCATGGAGATCTTTACAAGTGGGCTCTGTTTGCAGATAGAATCTTAATTTACATCTTCAGAATGTGCTGTTGTTCTGGCCTTTTTGGGGAGGCTGAGCCACTTTCTGCCCTGCTTCCTCAGGTGGAAATCCATGAGATTTCCCTTGACTTCTGTCTGTAACCAAGAAGGGATTTCTGCCTTGTCACAATAAAAATCCCCTTCCCCTTCTGTATCCCAGGAGTTGTTTTAATTCCTTTGAAGTTTGTTGCAGTTTCAGGTGTTTGTGGCTGTGCAGACCTTGCAGGGCAGAGAATTCCATGTGATTTATTTTCCTTCTGTTCCACCTGGCAAGGAGATCAAAAGCAATTCCTGGACAGTGACACCTGTAAGCAAAGACTTCTCCCTGCCTGAGCACCCAGCACTCAAACCAGACTGGATCAGAGTGGGATCCTTGGATCCACAGCAGATCCTGTTCCCACTTGGTCCCAAGTGACCATTCCTGCTTGGCCAGAATCCCACAGCTGGGATTTTATTTCACCTCCTTAGGGATTTTATTCATCTCCTTAGGGAAGTCCCAAACTCCCTGCTAAGCCCTTAAGAATGTCCAAGCTCCTTTCCTGTCCCTTCCTCAGCTCCCTCTGCAGTTTGCACCTTGCTCCATTTTCCTTTCAATCATTCCAGGTCACTCTGTGCTTTTAGCAGGATACAGCAAGAAATTGTCTTTTTTCCTTCATTTTTTTATTAAAGGAAAGCACAAAACCTCCCATTTTCAGTGACAATGGGAGAGCACTGCCCTGTCCTCCAGCTTTGTCCCACACAGAGCCACATTTCCACACCCTGTGCCCATTGCAGTGTTGGGTTTTTTTGGACAAAGAGGACTCTTCCCACAGCAGCTGGCAGCTGTTTTGGGGTGAGGTCTGCACCCAGCTGGTTTGTCTGGGGCTGCTGTTTGGGGGAATGGGGCTGTGTATTCCCAGGATGTTCTGGTTTTGGACAATGAACTGGTTTTACTGGTTCCTGTCCCACTGCTGCTTTGTGCTCCCAGTATCCACAAACAGACCAGAGCAGCAACACCACATTTTTTGCTCAAACGTGGAAATTTCTGTGATTTCACAGAAATCTCTCTGGATTGACCTCCCACCTTCAGCTTTTGGCTTTTTCTCTTTTTATCCTCTCCTTGGCTCTTTTCCTGATTTGCAGAAGAGCAGGAACCTCTCAAGGACAAAGGACTCTGTGGCAATTTTGCCCCACAGGAAGGAACATTTCCCTGTCAGCAGCTGTTTCCCATCACTCCTTCCCTGCCCTTTCCAAAGGAGGAGGCTGGAAGTTGGTTTCCTACCCAGCCTTTCAAGTGCTTGGAGGTTGACTCAGTTGCTTGGGATGAAAGTATTTTATTAATCCAAACGTGAAACTTTTAAAAGCCTTTGTGGGGCTGGAGATGTGTGGTTTGAAAAGTCCTGGATTTGGGTGTTGGTTTGTAAAACCTTGTGTATGGCCCCCAGATTACAGCCTGGAAATAACAGAAATAAATTAATTAAAATTAAATAAATAATGAATAACTTATTTAAATAACTTGCTTATAGAAATAACTTACTTAAATAATAACTTAAAACACAGAGAGGATCAGAGTTTTTTCACTCCAGTATTATGAAAACTAGATTTATTTTGGTTCTCTTATTTTACCAGCTCTCTCAATTTGCTTTTTGTCCAACTGAGTATTTTTTGGCCATATTCCTCAGCTGGGGAGTGGGGTATCTGGGACTGGATCATGGGGAAGGTTTGGACAGCAGGTTTGAGGGATATTTTTGCCCTGGATGTGACACAGAGGTCTATGGTTATGTCCTCTGCATACCTTCACCTTAAAACCTTCCCTTAAAAACTGACTTAAGGTGTGAAATGGTCAAAAATCTTGGTTTTTCTTAAGGATTCCCTCGTGCTCTTTACAGGTGAGGAAGTTCAGGAAAGGTTTTGATTTCAAAAAACTAGAAAAAATCATATCACAGACGTGTTTTACATCTCTTTTTTCCTGTGGAGGATGCCTCAGGGTTTCTGGAATGTTTCTCTGCCCTCAGGCAGCTGGAGCAGGGATGCAGCTCCAGCCCTTGCTGTGATCTCTCACCAGGAGCTCTGCTTAAAAACCTGGAATTGGGTCTTTGGGACTTAGAGAAACAGAATTTAACACTGATTTTATTGCATTGCTTTTATTGGATTTATTATCCCTTTATTTACTGTCCCTTTTCTTTATCCTGGCTGTAAAATCCTTGGTCTGTGGTGCCTCCAGGAGCTGTTTGGTGGCAGCAGCATTTTTCTCCCTGCCTCCCTTCGCTGGACTGTCAGGGATGCAGAGCTGCATCTGCCAGAGCAGCACGGGGTCAATTTAGGACAGAGCAGGCAGGTTTAACTCCAGAGCAGAGCTCAGGCTGAGGAGGAGGTTTGGGTTTAATTTGGGATTTTATTTTTGCATAGAATCGTGGAATAGTTTGGGTGGGAAGGGACCTCAAAGCTCCTCCAGTCCCACCCCTGCCGTGGCCAGGGACACCTTCCCCTATCCCAGGGTGCTCCAAGCCTGGGAGGAAAGGAAGAGATTCACGGGATTCTTCACCCAAAAAAAAAAAAGGCAGGGAAAAAAATGTGGACGAGGAACTACCAAAATAACCCCCAGGGAGAAATAGAGAGGCCAAAGGGGCATTTTCTAGCAAAAGGGATTTGATAAATGAAAGCAGCACCCAGATGTCTCAACCCCACAGTGCCAGACGTTTTCTTGCACCTGGAGTACTAAAAATGGCATTTTAAGAGCCAAGCTCTGCTCACTGAAGGTCTGAATCTTCCTTCTGGTACTTTCAGATCCCTCCTAGCAGAGTTCAGGATTTCCAGCCACAGCATCACCTTTAAACAGTGTTTTACAAACAGTATTGGGGTGGCAGAGCTGGCTGTGCCCTGGGGCAGACCCTGGAGAGGGGTGTCCAGGGAATCTCTGCCTGCCCCTGCATCCCTGGAAGGCTCCCAGGCCATGAGAAATTTAACAACTCACTGGGAGGTTCTGGGGAGCTCCAGCTCTCCAAAGGTGAGGTGGGAAGGGCAGTGAGGTGTTGGCTGCCTCAGGAGAAGGAATATTGGGCCTGAGAGGGTTTTGCCTGTGACAAACAAGGAGGATTTTGGAGAGCTGGTGTCCAGCTGTGGACAGGGCTGGGAGCAGCCTGGGACAGTGGGAGGTGTCCCTGCACGGCATGGGTGGGATGGGAGGAACTTTGAGGTCCTTCCCACCCAAACCAGTCTGGGATTCCATGGTCAGCTCCTGGGATTCGAGGCTGGAGCCCAGAGCAGGGGATGTTCCTCATGCAGCCCTGACTCCCACCAAGGATCCTCCCTGGAATCCATGGATAGGGAACATCCCTGCCCGGGGCACAGCAGGATTGCAGGGACAACACTGCCTGCTGCTGCCTGTCCCCTGGCATCCCAAATGCCCACAGTGCTTTTCAGTGCTTTTTTGTGCTTTTCAGCGCTTTTCTGTGCTTTTCAGTGCCTTTCTGTGCTTTTCCAGCAGGGAGCTTCCCAGGGAGGCTCCTTCCTCATCCTCTGTGGCAGCAGGGACAGCTGCCACACCCTGCCCCGCTAAACCCCAGCAGCCTCTTGCTGCAGATAATTCAGGTGTCAAACACTTCTCTTCCTGACTCAGTGCCCTGAATTGTCCCTGTTTTTCCCAGAAAATGGCTCAGCAGCCAGTCCATCTCCTCCTGTGGGGCTCTGGGTACAGACACCTCGTGCTGAGGGCCCCTCTCTCCATGGCCGCCTTCCCTCTCCTCGCTGTTGGGGCAAGTTGAAAATATTTAATTATCCTGCGATGCTTTGTGCAGGAGAAGATTGCTGTGCTATTAAAACCAGACTAGACATGACTGGGGAGCAAATGAACGTTTTTGAAGGAAGGGCCTGAACACGCCGGGCCTGAGCCGGGCCCACAGCAGGGCCCCGGCTGACCCGGCACAATTACCGGCACAATTACCGCGGTCTTGGCAGCTGGAGGAGCAGCAAATGGGCTTTGTGTCACAGCTCGTTACCTTAATTTGCTTAATTGTAGAGCAGAGTGTGGTGGAACAGCCGGTTCAAACCAGGCTGGGGCTCTCCGGGGCGCCAGGCATGGGCAGGGCAGGGCCTGGAGCCCGGGAGGAGCTCGGGATGAGCCGGGGATGCCCCAAGGCCGTGCTTGGCAGCCTCACCTGCACATTTGTAACCCTTAATTCCAGCCAAAGGCTGCAGGTCCAATTCCTGGGGGCTGGAATTGTCCAGGCTTGAAGGATGCAGTGGCTGGGAGGTTTTGTAGATGGTCCAGCACAGCCCTCTTCCCTCCTCCCCCAGCACACCCCGGGCTGGGAAGGTGGGGCTGCATCAAAGGTCCAAATTAGGATCAAACCTGAGTAATTCCGGGATTTTTTAGCAGGGCTTGTTGAGGGGATGAGAGGTAAATGGTGTTCAACTGGAAGGGGGCAGGTTTACATTAGATACAAGGAAGAATTCTTCTGTGCTGATGATGGTGAAATGTGGGCACTCCTCTGGTTATTTAATTGCGTCCTGACATGTTGCTAAATGTGTTTTACCCTGGGGCACAGAAATGGGAAATTTAACAACTCACTGGGAGGTTCTGGGGAGCTCCAGCTCTCCAAAGGTGAGGTGGGAAGGGCAGTGAGGTGTTGGCTGCCTCAGGAGAAGGAACATTTGGCCTGAGAGGGTTTTGCCTGTGACACACAAGGAGGATTTTGGAGAGCTGGTGTCCAGCTCTGGACAAGAAATGGAGTGGTGCTTGTGCTGCTCCCAGATGGGAGCATCCTCCTGGATGGTGAAGGTGATGGTCCATGGATCAGGGTGGGAACGTGGAGAGCCTGAAACCTTTGAGAAGAGCTATCCTGGGGGGTGTTTGAAATGCTGGAGAGCCTCCTGCTCTCCCAGTCCATCCATGTGCTGTTGCAGTAGCTAATTGCAGGCACTGTGAACAAATTGTGTCTCTTATTCCCATAACAAAAGGCCTGGAAAGAACCAGACTGGTAATTATTCAGGAAGGGCAGAAAATGAGGTGGGGAAAGCTGAGCCCGAGGGATGCAGTGGAATGTGATCCCCTGCACACCCCTCCTGCTCAGCCCTTTGATTCACCTGGGCTAAATTGGGATTCTGTGCAGAACCTGCAAGGCAGGAATTGAGGTTAAACTCAGCCTTTTATCAGTCTCTGCGTTTCCTGGCTCTCCTGTTGCACTCGGATGTATTTTTAAAAAGGATTGGTGCATTTTGCTGAGGAGGATCACGAGCTGCAGGGCATCAAATCCATCCAGCACATCCCAAGGGAGATGCAGGGAAAATCTTCCTGCTGCAAGGAGCTGCTGGGACAGAGGTGACTCCAGCAGGGAGCAGCTGGGATTGGGATCTGGGCAGGAGGAGCCCTGCACACCTTGGGTGTCCCACTCTGGGTGGATTCCCAGGCTGTGGAGGAGCAGCTCACAGCCACAGCATTCCCCTGAGGGCTCCAGCCAGGGAAGGGCACAGAGATGCTGTTCCCTGGGCAGCAGAGAGCACTTCCCATGCTGTGACAGGAATATCTTTCTACCCTGCTCAGGATTCAGCAGGAACAGGAGGGAGAAAGGAGAAGGGAGCAATGGCTAGGATGGAAAGGATCAGGATAGAGCTGGAGGGTCAGGGAAGGAGGAGGAAAGAGGAGATGGAGCTGTGCCCCCATCCAGGGCAGCTCCATGGCACTGGCAGAGGTTTGGAGCAGCCCCAGCAGTGGCAGATGCTCCAGGAGGCCGATGGTGCTGCAGGAAGAGCCCTTCTTTCCCAGCTCTAGGAAGATGAGTAGGAGCTGTTCCAGGGCCACGTTTGTCACCCAGCCTCTGCAGCAGTGGCACAGGGGAGGGAGAATTTCCAGAGTGAGGCAGGAAGAGAGGCCATCCAGAGGGAAAATTCCTGCTGTTGGAGCATCCCTGAGCTTTTCCAGCAGCACCTCCGGGGTGCCCTGAGCCGAGGGATGAAGGGTTAAGCTGCAGGCCCTGCTGACTGCCTTGTGATGCAGTTGCTGGGGTGATTAGGAGAGCTCTGTGCCCTAAGAGCAATCACATGGGCTCCCCCTGGGTGCAGAGGTGCCCCTCTGGATCCCACCACATTCCCTGCACTCCTGTCTGGGAGCCAGCTCTGCCATCCCTGTCCCACAGCCAGCCCCTCCATCAAAGACAGGGAACAAAACAACTGCTGAGCATTTGAAAGCAAAATAAATAAACCTGGGGCTGCTCAGGGAGAGCTGGGACCAGAGGCACAATCAAATCTTCTATTTCTGGCATTTTGTTTCAAAAGCAGATCCACAACAGGAACTTTTGATCATCAGGCCCTAAAGAAGGTGACTTCTGATATCCAAACCCCCAGAACCTGACTTCCCTCAATCAAAGGGATTGCCACAGGCCTCTGCTTTATCAGGTGGCTGGTGGGACTGGAGGAAATCCTGGGGCTTTCTGGGGGTTTGGGTGGCTGGTGGAAGTGCAGGAAATCCTGGGGCTTTATCGAAGGCCAGCAGCCCCGAGTTGAGAGGACAATGTGACAATCTCTGTTTGCAAAGCATCTTCCAGCAGGAAGGTCCCCAGGATGTCTCTGGGACATCGCTGTGGTGACAGCACGTCGCAGCGTGAGAAAGTTTGGAGGGATCAGTCCTTGCTTGAGATGAGTTTTTGGGGTCATCATTTGGGGATGAACCCAGCTGGATTGATCCCTGGAAAACTGGAGGGAAAACGTGCTCAGCATAACCCAAAAAGCAGCAGGGTGATCATTAAGGTCATTTAATCCTAAGAGCAGCTCCTACTCCAGGTTTCTCTGGAGGCTTTTGGGGCTCAGAGCCCGTGGTACTGAGCAGGGTTTGTGTCCTGCAGGTGATGTGGAAAACCTGACCCCTGAGAAATCCTTCGAGGGCACCAAGGTGGGCATTGGGAACATCGTGCTGGCTCTGTACAGCGGCCTCTTTGCCTATGGAGGATGGTAAGGCACAGCCCTCTCTCCTTCCACACTGAGCTCAATCCAGCTCATGTTCCTCTGAGCACCTGCTGCTCAATTTGCTGTGAAAACAGGCCACTTGTAGCCATCCTCATCATGGAATGGTTTAGGTTGGGAGGCACCTTCAAGATCATCCACTGGGCAGGGACACCTCCCACATTCCCAGGTTGCTCCAAGCCCCGTCCAGCCTGGCCTTGGACATCAGCCATCCTAAATTTTCCCACAGGATCAGTGCCTGTGCCCCTCCTGGAATCCCTGTGCAGATGAGTTAAACTGGAGGGGTTTGTTTATGCCACAGCCTAACCAGAATTAACCCCTGTCTTTTTGAAATTACAGGAATTACTTGAATTTTGTGACAGAAGAGATGATAAATCCCTACAGGTAGGTGTGAGGCCTGGCATGACTTCCCTGGGGGAAAAGCTGCTGTTTTGGGGAATGCCCTTCATTGTGTGTTTACCAGAGGAGGAAGCCAAGGTCTGTATCTGGAAAAAGAGAAAACAAGAAGAATTAATGACCTTCCACCTCCCTGGAATCAGGGAAAGGGAACAATAATCCCTGCAGGAGCAGGGCTGTTGTTTTCCCTGCTCTCCTGTGCCATGTTATCAGCACTGGGAGAAATCTCTGCTTCCTTGGCCTGACACCTCTGTGAGTTATGGGCCAGGAAAGAGCACTCAGGGCTTTATTGCTGCCTTGGTTCAACTCCCACTGAGTGTTTTTGCTGCTGTCCACGTGTTTGTGCTGCTCTCCATGTGTTTGTCCCGTGCTCTTCCCATCCTGTTGAGCAAGAGCTGCTTCCTGCTCTGCCCGTGCCTCTCGAGGTTATTTGGGGCCCTCAGCAGAGCAGGACAGTGCTGAGAAATCCCTTCTGCTCCTGGGAAGGTGCCTGGGAGCTGCTGGGAGCTGAGGCTCAGGGGCACTTGAGCAAGAGCCCATCCTGGCTGACCCTGGGGGTGCTTTGGTCCTGCTGGGAAGCACAGGGCTGGATCCACCCCTTCCCAGAGAAACAGCAAGAGGGGGGCTGCATTTTGCAATTATTTTCATGTCTGCTGGATGCAGTTGTGGTATTTGACTCTGCTCCTGCAGCTTGGAGCTCTGCTGGAGCAATTAGAGTGGCACCAAGCAGGGTTTCCTTTTGCACTTTCCCTTCACAAATGAAGTTAAACTGTTGGGAAAAGGAAATCTGTACCAGCACAGGCTGTTCACAGACCCTCTTAGCCTGTGCCTGAACTCCTTTTCTTTGAGTTCCCTCAGTCCAGACAGCTGAGTTTAGGTAGAGCCTAAAACTGCCCATGCATCCCTGAGATCCCCATCTCCCTTGGGAATCCCCTCAGCACAAGGGAGCTCCTTTGCCCAGACAGAATCCCTGTGTTGGTGCCACTGGGTATTTTTAATTAAAAGTGATCTTGGATTCCTGCTTGGCCAGGCAGCCAGGGCCTCTCTGTGCAAAAAATCCCTTCTGCCATCATCCTTCCCTCTCCACCTGCAGCCTCCAGGCTGTTCAGGGCCACACACTCCTTAAGGCTGGAAAAGACCCTGAGCCAGCACTGTGTTCACCCTAACCATGGCCTCAAGTGCCACATCCACGTGTTTTTTGAGGGATGGGGACTCCCCCTCTCCTTGGGCAGCTGTTCCCTTGTGGATGTCCCCTGTCCCATGGGAGCAGGGTGTGCCTGGGCTGCTGGACACCAGAAAAGCCAAAGAACAGAGCAGCTCAAACAAGGCGAGCTCAGGAGGGTGGTGATCCCTGGATCAGCAGCTCCCTCCTCAGCTGCTCCAGGACAATGGATGTTGTTTTTTCCTAGAAACCTGCCCCTGGCTATCATCATCTCCCTGCCTGTGGTCACTCTGGTCTATGTGCTGACCAACTTGGCTTACTTCACCACGCTGAGCACCGAGCAGATGCTGACGTCCGAGGCCGTGGCCGTGGTAAGATCCCTGCTGCTCCAGCCTGACTCATCCCAGGGCAGGTGAAATCAGCCTTGGAGTCACTGCACACATCTCCTGCTTTGTTCAGGCTGCTCAGGGCTGCTTGCAGAAACCCTGATGTTGAGCAGGAGATAAAGAGCAGCCGTGATGGGAGCAGGGAAGAACAGTGATCCCCAGGGAGGGTGGCACTCAGTGCTGCTCTTCATTCTGAGCTAGGGAAGGGTGCTGCTGGCCTTGTGACTGCCCATCAGTTACCAGTGCTTGATATTTATGGGGAAAGGTCACTCAGTCAACACTGAACTGGATTGTTCTTTCTCCGTGTCTTCCTTGTTTCAATTAAGACAGAAAAATAATACTTCTATTAGTTAAAATGCCAGTGTGGTCAGGAACCCTGATGGCTCCAGAAGGGAGCAGACCTTGCAGACTGAGCCTGACCAGGGTTGTTCAGGGGGAATCTCCCAGCCCAGGATGAGCTGAGCCCCTGAAGTGGCGCCGCTCCATCCTTCGGGTTGGGCCCGAGGCCCTGCTCCAGCCACAGCCTGTGCTGCAGGGAATCCTGGAATGCTTTGGGTGGGAACAGACCTGAAAGCTCATCTCATTCCACCCCTGCCATGGGCAGGGACACCTTCCACTGTCCCAGGCTCTCCCAGGCCTGTCCAGCCTGCCCTGGGACAGCAGAGGCTGGGAATCAATCCCACATTGTTGGTGCAAACCCGCAGTGGAGCAGCCCAGGCTCAGCCTGTGACAAAAAGCTGCAGGGCCAGGTCCCTGCGTGTCCCCAGGGCTGTGTCCCAGCTCCTGACTCAGCACTTGGCAGGAGCTGCTGTCTGAGTTTCCTCACAGTTTCCGTTTGGTCTTGAACTTTCCGATAGCTGGTGGATAAACTGGTGGATAAACGTCGTGTCCTGGCCCCGAGGGAGAGGCTGGCTGCTGATGTGTTTTAGCAGTTCCACAATCTGCTTTTTCAGGAAAGGGGAGCAGCACATGGGGATCTGGGAAACTCCATCACAGCTTCAGCACTGAGCTGTGGCATTTGTTGAGATTTCTCCAAATATTCTTTGTAGGTAGCTCTGAGTTTTTTGGGACATTGTGAGTGTGAAATGTCTCTCGTTGTCCCCCATTTAGGATTTTGGGAACTACCACCTCGGTGTCATGTCCTGGATCATCCCTGTCTTTGTTGGGCTCTCGTGCTTTGGGTCTGTCAATGGATCTCTTTTCACTTCTTCCCGGTAGGTTCCTTGCTCAATCCTGTGGGTTTTGTTTACGAGCTGTGCTCAGTTCCTCACCCTTTGGAGTTCTCCTCCAGAGAGCGGCTGTGGGCAGACACAAAGTCTGGAGAGCCTGGAGGCCACGTGGGGAATGCAGGAACACAAAGTCAGACTTTAAAACCAGATTAAAGGCAACCTTTCAATGGTCTCAATCTTCTGTTCCTCAGGCAAGGTCCTGGTGAGGTCAGTGAACCAGAACCAGACACAGGCTCAGGGCTGCTGAGAAAGTGCCTTTCATGAGAAGCACAAAGTTGGGAAACTTCAGGGATGAGAATCCCTCGGGAAGGGGAGAAAGGCTGGGCAGGGGCAGGGCTGAGATGGTAGGCCCTCTGACACATCCCTGGGTTGCCTGAGGAGTCACTTCATGGCTGTCCCTGGAGAGCAGGGTATAAATCCATCCTTCCTGCATTCCTTGGCCATCTCCAGCCTCCCTGGTGAGTCAGGGCCTGCTGTTCCACTCCTGCCTTGGGGCCATCAGGGCTGAGCTCGGGCTGGCCCCACTTGCTCTGTGCTGAGCACAGAGCCCTGCAGGGCTGTGACTGGACTGTGTCCCCTCAGACTGTGTCTGTGTGCCCTGCCAGGCTGTTCTTCGTGGGATCCCGAGAGGGACACCTGCCTTCCATCCTGTCCATGATCCACCCCCGGCTGCTCACCCCCGTCCCGTCCCTCGTGTTCACGGTGAGCCCTGGGGCTGGGCTGGGGGGTGGATCAGGGCTGGGATCCCACTGGAATGGAGCCACAGCCACTCCTGCATGTGCCCACAGCAGATGGACCCTTCCCATCGTGTCCTCATTGTCCACTTCTGTCTTGAATTCTTCCCATCCCTGCAAGTGTCCAAGGCCAGGCTGGACAGGGCTTGGAGGAACCTGGGATAGGGGAAGGTGTCCCTGCCCATGGCAGGAGGTTGGAACTAGAGGTCCTTTAAACTTTGAGGTCCTTCCAACCCAAACCATTCCATGATGCTATGAAATGGTTCCAGGCACCAATGGAAAACAGCTTAAATAAGTAAAAGATACTCAATGTGACCCCATTCCTGGCAGGTATTTCCCCTAAATACCCCTATTTAGTGTTGTAACATAGGTGGTTTTGCCTGCTCCCTTTCCTAATGGCCTTTTCCCTGCATTCAGTGTGTCATGACCCTGCTCTATGCCTTCTCCAACAACATCTTCTCAGTCATCAACTTCTTCAGCTTCTTCAACTGGCTGTGTGTGGCCCTGGCCATCATCGGGATGATGTGGCTGCGCTACAAGAAGCCAGAGCTGGAGAGGCCCATCAAGGTGAGAATGGGGTGGGCACTGCCAGGAGACCCCTCCCCAGCACCAGGGGAGGCTCAGCTGCTGCTCCTGCATGGAAAAGGGGCTGGGATTGCAGGGAAATGCTGTGGTGTAGCTAAAGGGGGTGTCCCTGCTGCTGAATCCGTGCAGGAGCACAAAGAGCTGCCTTGGGACAGCACAGGGAGGGAGCTCTGGGTGACAGGAACAGGGCATTGTGGTGGGATTACTCTCCATGAGCACCAGGACAGATCCAGGCTGTGGCTCTCAGTGTAACACTCTCTGGAATTCCCCCAGAATAGTTTTCTGCTAAAGCAGCCGGCCCCGTGCAGAGCTCTGTCCCTGCTGTCCTTGGGCAGCTTGGCAGCCCCGTGTCCCATCTGGGGGGAGGCCAAGATCTGTCAGCCCCTGTGCCCCTCCCCAAAAGCTGCTTTTCCCTCATCCCACAGCACACTCGGGTCTGTGCCAGGCAGCAGCACCCACAGGGAAACAAATCCACGGGCCTGGAATGCTGCTTTCCCAAAGGGAATCTTTGCTGGCTGTTCCCTTAGGTTTTGGGGTTTTCCTCTCAAAGCTGGGCTGCTCTGGTGGGTGCCCTGTTTGGGGTCCCCTGGGAAACAGCCCCAGCCTGTGTTGTGCCTCTGCTGCCTTTGGTGTTTGGTGCTGATGATTTGGATATGGAATTATGGAATTATGGAACTGAGGTCCAAAAAGGTGCTGAGAAAGGCTCTTGGCCATGGGGCAACAATAATTCTGTCCCTCCCAGGCTGGGTAAACTCCTGGAAAGCCTCCCCTGGCACATCTCCTAAGCTGTCTCTTGCTCCCTGCTCAGGTGAACATCACCCTGCCCATCTTCTTCATCCTGGCCTGCCTGTTCCTCATCGTCGTTTCCTTCTGGATGACACCCAAGGAATGCGGGATTGGCTTTGCCATCATCCTCAGTGGGATCCCCATTTACTTCTTTGGGGTCTGGTGGCAAAACAAGCCCAAGTGGGTTCTCCAAGGCATCTGTGAGTATCTCCAGGGAGGAGCAGCTTTGGCTCCTGAGAAGTTTCCCAGTGCTGTGCTGCAGCTGGCAGTGCTGGCTCTCCTCCCTCTGGAGGAGCTTCCAGAATCCTGGCTCTGCTCCATTCTTCTTCCATGGGAACAAGCTTATCCTGATCATTGCCATGTGTGCCAAGCACCCAGAGCATCCTGATTTGCAATAATGGCAAAGTTTGGGATCAATACCATGTTTTTGGGGGGGTTTTAATCCTGGCACAGAGGTTGTTAGCAGCAGAGCAGAATTCCCTGCTCCTGGAAAAGCTCAGGGCCAAACCTTTGGTCAGAAAAGAATCCCTTCCCAATGGTGTAGGAAGGATTGAGCACAGCTGGCCTCAGTTTGACAGCTGAAAATCCACAATTATCCCAGCCTGTGGAGTAGGGAGTATCCATGGAATATTTCAAGCCTTCAGTTGTACTTGGATGGGGAGGCAGAGGGCTCAGCCCTTCCCTCGTGGACCCAGATTTCTGCTGGGGGTGACCCCTGACCTTTCCTTTGCTTTCTCTGCAGTCTCCACCACGGTGCTGTGCCAGAAGCTGCTGGAAGTGGTTCCTCAGGAATCCTAGGCAGGACAAGCAGGGACTCTGAGCTCGAGGAAACGCACAACGTTATTTTGAGAGGACACAAGGATCCGACCCCTCACTCCCAAATCCCAGGCACTGGAGCTGTCTCCCCCTGCCACCACTGCCCCGAGGCTCTGCTCACCTCCTGCAGCCCCTCCAGCCCCACCCAGCCTCACAGAGCAGCCAGGGGAGGTCCTTGGTACGAGCCAGGAGGAGGAATTCCAAAGGGCAGTTGCAGGGGGGTGCTGCCTGTGTCCTCTGTGTGTGTGAGGGCTGTGCTTGGCTCTGGGGGGCTCCTTTGCTTTGGCTCTGGGATCTGCTGGAGCCTGGTTTGAGTGTTCAGAGTGCCTGGGGCTGCCACAGAGCCCTGGGTGGGTCCTGAGCTGCCTCACCTGGCCCAGGTTGGGGGTGGGAAGCAGATTGGCTGGTGTTGGCTCCCACCCCCACGTGCTGCTGGGCACTGGCAGTGGGACAAGGCAGAGCAGGGTCAGTGACAGGGGGGGCACACCTGAGTGTCACTGTGCTCCTCACTTGGGGCCCTGCCACCCTTTGGGTTTGGATCACCACCCTCAGCTCCAGGCCAGCTCCCTGCTGCTGAGCCCTGCTCCAGGATGCTCTTCCCTACAGTGCCCATCCCTGGGAATGGGCACTGAGCAGGGAGTTCTGCTGAGGACCAGGAGCTGCAGTCAGCAGAAGGCCAAGGCCTTGGCTTGCTCATTCCATGCTTTTCTGTGCCAGGCTTTCATCCAGCATGGGATGAGCAGCTCTGTGCTCTCTCTCCTCATGGCCCTGCTCAGGAGCCATGTCTGCCCCTCACCCATCTGCAGCCACAAAGAAGGGGTGGGGATTGCCCTGGCACATTCCCTGGGGTCTCTCTGTGTGCTGCCTGGCACTGTTCCCTCTGTCCTGCTGGGTTTCCTCTGGAATGTGCCACGGAGATGGGACCAAATGGGTCTGGGCTGTGGAGAAGGACAGATGTCCTGGCTGGCTGCTGGAGATCATGGAATGGTTGGGTGGGAAGGGACCTTACAGCTCATCCAGTGCCACCCCTGCCATGGCAGGGACTCCTTCCACTATCCCAGGCTGCTCCAAGCCCCATCCAGCCTGGCCTTGGGCACTGCCAGGGATCCAGGGGCAGCCACAGCTGCTCTGGGCACCTGTGCCAGGGCCTGCCCACCTCTGAGTAGTGAAATCAGGCCTGGGCCTGATCCTCCTGCGTGCCCCAGGTCTGGCTCCATGAGATCCCAGCACCACCCTCCCATTCCAGGAGCAATCCCTGAGCACAATCCATGATCTGCATGTGAAATCCTGGTTTGCTGTCCTGGGTGGTGCCTTCCCATCCCTGAGCACACCCAGAATTCCTGGAATTCCCTGTAGTCAGCACTGTCCCCTTAGGGACACGTTGCTTTCTTTGGTCCAAAATGTCACATTTGGCAAGCTGCAGTTCCTGAACCATTTGCTCCTTGTGCCTCTGTGCTCCGACATCACCTGGAATTCTCATCTTTTCCCCACTGGAGCTGCTTTGCTGTCTCTGTTGCAGATCTTTGTGCTTGTGCTTTGTGCAGGTGGCTTGGTGAACTATTTCCCATTTTTTTTGTAAACTTGGCCGTTGGGAAGCTGGGCTGCTCTGGGAGCTGTCGCTTCCCGCTGGATTCTCCTTGTAGCAGAGTTCTTTGGGATGAAGGGGCATTGAGGGCACCGTGGTGCTCACTCAGCCTTGGTCCTGGGCAGTTCTGCAGCACTGCAGGTTGTGCTGGGGCAGGGGCAGCTCCTGCCCACTCTGGCCATGTCCAGGGGCAGCTCCACACTCCCGCTTTGCCAGCCCCGTGTCCTGCTGCAAGGCAGGAATAGGGGAGACAATCAGCTCTTAATTCCATGGCAGCTGGGTGGAGATTCCCAATCCAGCTCAGTGACAGTGTGGACATTCCCAATCCAGCTCTCTGGGAGCTGAGTTAATCCACGAGGATTTGCAGCTGGTTTGGGAATACCCAGAGGGCAGAACGCAAGGTTTTTGGCCAGTGCAATGAGTTGGAGCATCTCAGATCTGATGCTTGTGGAGAGGCTTTGGCATAAATAAGGTCATGAGCCACAAAACCTGAACTTGAGTTTTGGCTTCTTCCAGCTGAAGGCTGAGATGGTTTTGAGCAGTGATGGGAAATTGTGGCTCCTGCTGGACCTGTTCCATGGAGAGGGGACCTCAGTCTGTCACCTGCCACTCAAGCTGCAGGGTTTTTTGGCTGTGAGGTCTCAGGGCAGCTCCTGCAGGGCCTGGGTTCAGTGTGGGGGCTCTCAGTGCCAAAACCCACCAGCAGAATTCCTTGGGATGCAAAGCAAAGGCATTGGAATCTGAGCCACCTCAGCCCAAAGTCAGCTGGCACCAGGGGCCCTCCACAGAGAGCTCAGAACTGGGGCCAGACCTGGTGATGAGCATCAGTCACAGTGTCCTGGTTACCCTTTCACACTGGTTTGACAGAGGAGCTGTCACACTAAAAAATATTTTTTTAGCAATTAATGGATTTTAATGAAATCCTTGGCTCGCTTGCTTTGCTTTCTGTGGATTTCACTGATTTTTCACTTCTGCTGCAGATCCGTCTCTTGTACTTACCTGAGGCTCTGGCACTGATCCCACGTTCGTGGGCATCTCAGCATCTCCTTGGCAATAGAGGTTTAGGAAGAAACTGAACCAGGTACCAGCAGAGAGCCGCAAAAAGGCTGAATTTGGTCAGCCACAGCTCACATCTCAAATTTTATCTGCCAAAAAGCTGACTTCTTTCACCCTGGAGTGACTGATCCCCCACAGCTGCCCTCCACCAGAGCTTGGAGAGCAGCTGGAAGAGCTTGGGCTGGTTTTTCCTGGAGGTTTGGCAGATAATGAGGGAAGGGGTAAAACTGAATTTCTTTTTGGAAAGAAAAAGACAAAAAGTAGTTTCTCCAATCATGGAAATGGCTGCCACAGGCTCTGCTGTGGATCAGCTGGATTGAAGCTCCTGGGAAGTGGCTTTGTTGTCCAAGTCCTCTCCCAGTGGTGGCTCAGGCAAGGGAATAAATTGGGCTCCTGCAGGGGCTGCTGTGGTGGGTCTGGGCAGGGGCAGTGGGGCTGTTCCCTGGAGCTGTGACTTCCCAACCCTGGAGAGATGTTCCCAGTGGCAGAGTCCTGGTCTGGCTGCAGGGAATCCCAGGGAATGTCCCCACTCAGTCTGGGAAGGTACCTGTGCCTTCAGCTCTTGGCTTTCATAGAAAATGAAATTACAAAACAAATCCATGAGGAAACTGCCAAACGTTGTCCTTGCACAACTCTCCGTCTGCCTGGGGCTGTTCCCGTGGGATGCTAGCTCTTCCTCCATCCACTCTGCAACCTCTGACGTGAAATTGGGAAAGGGCTGGCACAAAGCAGCTCCTGGAGCTTGGGAAAGGGCAGCCCCAGGGCCAGGCGGCTCCAGGCTGGGGCAGAGCTCTGGCTGTGACCCCAGGGATTGAATCCCAGCCTTATGCCAGCCCTGGGAGCATCCTGAGCTCTGGGATGAGCCAGAGCCAGGCACGCCTGGCTGCCAAGCAGGGAGATCTGCAGGGATGGGAATCTGCTCCTTCATCCCTGCAGGGATGGGAATCTGCTCCTTCATCCCTGCAGGGATGGGAATCTGCTCCTTCATCCCTGCAGGGATGGGAATCTGCTCCTTCAGCCCTGCAGGGATGGGAATCTGCTCCTTCAGCCCTGCAGGGATGGGAATCTGCTCCTTCATCCCTGCAGGGATGGGAATCTGCTCCTTCATCCCTGCAGGGAGGGGAATCTGTTCCCTCATCCCTGCAGGGAGGGGAATCTGTTCCCTCATCCCTGCAGGGATGGGAATCTGCTCCTTTATCTCTGCAGGGATGGGAATCTGCTCCTTCATCCCTGCAGGGATGGGAATCTGCTCCTTTATCTCTGCAGGGAGGGGAATCTGCCCTTTGTTCTCTGCAGGGATGGGAATCTGCCCCCTCAGCCCTGCCAGGACATCCCATGTCCTGGGTGCTGAGGGAAGCTCCAGGTCTCCTCATTCTGGGGGCTCCTTGAGGAGTTACACCCAGGATTGAGCTGGGTTTGCCTGGGCTCGAGTTCTTCCCAGTTTGAACTGGAGCTGGAGCTGTGTTGGGAATGTGTGGGGGATGCTGCTGGTGCAACCAAGAGCTCCCAGTTTGATGATGCAGGGTAGGAAATGTGGCTTGGGGTCGGTGATCCCAAAGGATCCCATATCCAGAGGATTATTCCATGCTTCCCACCCCATTCCTTGCCTGAGAAGGGGTGTTGCTTCCTCCAGCTGTGGAAGTGGTAATGAGTAAAAATAAAAAATATTTTTTTAAACACTGTATTAATTTCTAAACTGCCTAAAAGAGACTTTATAGCTACACCTGAGTTCTTCCCCAGGGCTGACGTTCAGCCCAGACCAGGGGCTCTCCCTCATCCCAGGGTCTGCCTGTGCTGGGATCAACGTCAGACACGGGGAAAACATCCCTGACTTGTTCAGAGGACAGGGGGGGTCCATGTCCCACCAAAATCCTTGGAGAGGGAGGATCTTGAGTGGTTCCCAGACCTTGCTCCCACCCTCAGAACACAGGGAGGGTGACCTTCACTCCTGGAGGAGAATCTGAATTTTAAGACACTTTGTTTTGTATTTTTGTTGGTTTTTTTTTAAACACAAAAAAAAAAGGCTCTTAACACACACAAGAAAACCTGGACCTGATTTACAATTTTGTTATATTTGGTTGCTTTAAAAAACCTGTTTTACTAATTTAAATATTGCTGTAGATGACACTATTTATTTGAAAGGGGTAAATATCTTTTAGTCTTAATTCTTCTCCGGTGAGCGCTGTGTATTCCCAACATTTGTGTTCCTGGCAGCACAGCAATTCCACTGAGGCTGGGCAGCCAGCAGCTCCTGAATCCAATGGCCTTGGACAACAAGATGTCTCTTGCAATGTATTTTCTTTTTTTTTTTTTTTTTTTTGTAGTATTTCTTGATTCTTTCATGTCTGTGGTTTAACAAATCTGTTCAATGTTTGGGTTGTTCTATGTTTTGGGTTGTTTTGTTCCGTTTTTTTAACAAAGAAAGCTGAATTACAACACTCTCGTTGCTGGTCTTTGCCTTGAACATTTTTCTTTTTCTGTGATTATCCCACATCCATCAGCCCCTGGGTTTCCAAATACTCCTTTTTAAAATTCTAGTTAAATTCTCCTGAGGTTAAAACTAAGGGGATGGGAAAGTGGGAGAGCTTTGGGCAGGAGGAGGGAGCAGAGGGGGAACATCCCAATTCCCAGGGTGTGTCCATAGTTTTATGCAGCAAAAGGAATGCCCAGCAGTAGGAAGGGACCAAGTTTTTATGGGAAAAGTGCTGCAATTCCTCTTCCCTGTCCATTCCAGGCTGGAGAAGGGGTTGTTCAGTGGGAAAGTGGCCTGAAGCAGGAGATGGTCCCTGGGTGAGCTCTGCAGACCTCTCTATGTTCTTCACTACTTCTGTCAGTGCTCCCTCTCTCCCAAACACCAATTCCCTTTTCCAAACCCCACGGGAAGCTCAGTGAGTCCCAAAGCTGCTGAAAACCAAGGATGGAGGCCCTGGAAGTGACCTCCCTGCAGGAAAGCTCTGTGATTCTCCTCCATCTCTGCTCCTCCACTACAACCCCTTGCAAATGACCTTAAGCTCACCTTGTTCCCACCATCCCAGCTTGCTCCAAGCCCCTTGAACACTCCCAGGGATGGAGCAGCCACAGCTCTGGGAAGCTCCTGCAGAGAGTGGATGTGGGTGCAGAGGAAGCTTCTGGAGGGCTTTTCCTGGGAAGAACTCCTGCCATGGCAGCCACGTGTGGCCTCCAGACACGTCCCCAGCTCCCCTCTTGTGGCTGCTGGGGGCTGGAGGTGATGGGAGAGGGCAGGCGTGGGAACACATCCCTCTGGAAAACACCCAGGGAGCAAAGCTGACATTTTCCCAGCCTCAGAGCACAGCCAGGACATTTTTCTCCCCAAACCCAGGAGCTCCTGTGTGGGAGGGCTGTGGGGAACACAGGGAATGCCACCAAGGAAGGGTGAGCCCTTGGAGCAGCAGGTGGGAATGTCCCAGGCTGGAGGGAATTGCAAAAACCATCAAACTGTTCTTTTGAAGATTTGTGTGGAAGATGAAAGGCCCTAAATGTGTTTGGGCTGGGAAGAAGCCACTGAAGGGTGGGGTGTGACAGCTTCAAGGGTGCACAGATAAATCAAAATAAGGAGCTGACAGGGAATTGGGGCTGGAACTAATAAAGGGATCCTCGGAGGGAAATTAATTCATACAGTGAAAATGAGCTCCAGGTATGAGGGAAATTGGAGAAAAGGAGAATTGATGTTGACAAACTTCCTTGCAGCAAAATAACACCCAGCAAGAAAATTGTTCCTTTAATATTGAGGCAATGGAACTGCCTGAAGTGGCTTTTTTTACCATTTTTTAAAGGAGTTGCTGGTTTTAAGCTGTAAAGCCATGAAATAAAGGTGTGTCTCCAGCTGATTTTGCTGGAGATTTATTTAATTAATTAATTTTTTAGGTGTCAGAGCTCAACAGCAGAGGATTTTTGGAAAAATGGGTGTTAAAGATCTTTAACAAAAGGATGTCTGCAACCCCCAGATTACAAACCTTGAAATGCAACAGAGATTTTTTGGACATCCCTGTAAGGTTTTTTCCCTCTGCATAATTCCTGGAGATGCAAATTTCCTGCCTGTCTTGGCCTGCAATTCTCCCAGTTGGGAATGGATGGCACAAGAAACAGCAGGGTGGGCAGGAGGGACCTGGAAATCCACAGGAACCACCGTTGTTCCTGGCTGTGCCTCAGTTTCCCCTGCTGAGAAAGGTCTTGCTCATCTTCCCAGAACAGACTGAAAGCTCTGTCTCAATGCTGGAAATTCCCCTGCTCTTCATCCAAGCTGCAAAACGGGAAAGATGAATCCACATTTGGATCCCTCCATCGAATTAGAGACCGGGGAAGTAAAAAATGGCAATTCCTGTTGCCTGAGCCTCTTTCCTCATTTAATTAGTGTCCTTCAGCCACTGTCCTGGTGTGGCCATGCAGGACCCTGGCCCCAAAAACCAGTCAAGGTTTGCTGGAAGATGTCCCTGTTGCCTTAGGCCTGTGCAATCCACGCCTTGGAGAGCCTGCTTGGATTTGGGGGGAGCTGAATCCAATTATCCACGTGAGCACCTGGGGCTGGGGCAGCCAGCAAAGAGCTGGGAGGGCAGCAGGGGTGAGGGACGGTGCCCAGGATATGGGAACAGGCAGGATGACACATTATGTAGGGAAAATAATTCGGGTTTTTTAAAATTAAGAGCTCCTTCCAACACCTCCTTTTGGAAGTGATTCCTGCCTCCCTCTGCAGCCAGGGCAGCAGCACTGGAAGGTCCCTCCCTGCTCCCCCAGTTTTTGTGCCTGAGCTGCCATCACTTGTCACTGTGTCCCCCAGAGTGACAGGGACACACCCAGGTCCCAGAGCCACCTCGGGGGTGGAGGTGCCTTCAGAACCAGGGAATGGTTGGGGCTGGAGGTTCAAGCTCACCCAATCCCACGGGCAGCTCCCACTCCCTGTGTCTGCATCGTGCCAGCCCCACCAGGGGCCTCTCCAGGGACTGTCACAGCACCGGGTGACAAATCCTGCAGCCTCCAGAGCAGCCCAGAATTATCCCCAAAATGAGTGCCAGGAATGAAGGGCACAGAGCCCCGTGCCTAAGCAAACCCTGGGGATGTTGCAATATTCCAGGAGTGTGGTGTGCTCCACTTTGGAGCTGTTTCCTGGCTGCTTTGGCCAACATCTCCAGGAGCTGGCTCTGGGTTCTCTGAGCTCATTTCAGTGAGCTCAGCTCTGCTCTGGCTCCCTGGAAAAGCAGCAGCTGCCCCTCTCCACATTTATGGAACCAGCAGGAGCTGCAGGGAGGGAACCTCATCCCTGGCCCCCACAGAGCTCCCAAGTCAGGCCTGGGCACCTCAGGAATTTGGGATTTTGTGGTGCAATGAGCTGCTGCACGTTGGATCTGGGTGCAAAAAGTCATCAGCTCAGCTAAAAGACAATTCAAATGTCTGCAGGGGCCGTGGTGCCCGTGCCAGGAGCAGGGTGGGGGTGAAGCTCCTGCTCAGCCCTGGGGTTTCAGCCCAGCCAGGATCTGTGTGGTGGAGAATATTCCAAACACTCCAGGTGCCTGTGAGGACCTGAAGGAGATTCCTGCTGGCTCTGGTTTCCAGCAGCCAAAAGGCACCAGGGCAAAAATTACTATTGATGGTAATTTTTAATTTTTTCATAATTTTTTCTTGAGAAGGAATGTTTGGGGATGGAAAAATACTTTCCCCCTTGTTTATGTTTGTTTTCTTCATGTACCTCTAATAGTTTCTAGAAAAACCAGAAGCCTGGTATCACCAAGTGGTTCTAAAACCCTGTGGAATCTTTCTGGGAAAGATGAACCAGAAGGTTTTGGGGTTGTCCCAGCTTTTCCTGCATGTTTGGAGGCAGCTGGATCTTTGAATGATATTCCTGGTGAACTGCAGGGCTGGGAATGCTGGGCTGAGCTCCCTGCTGGTGCTGCAATCTCCTGTCTGTCTGTCTGTCTGTCTGTCCACAGCTTTGCTCCTGCTAAATGGGATTTATCCCTGTGCCAGCACTGGGCTTGCATTAGGGGGAAAAAAAAATCATAATCCACACTGACAAAGTGGCCTGAAAGAGGCTTTACAAAGAGGCACTGGCTCCCCACAATGTAAAGAGTTTAAGCTCTCACATGATGGCTCAGGTTGTGCAATTCCTGCAGGAATCAGCTCTGGAAGCTCATTCCCAGGGAGAGCAGGGTCCTCCTGTTAACTGGGGAGTCCTTCCACAGGTTGAAATAATGGCTTCAAAATAAAAATCCCAGATCACAGAAGAAAGGCATTTAGAGCCCCATTAATCCCAGTGTATGCCAGACCCTCTGAATAATCAAAAATTACTAGTCCTGGTCACAATTTTTTCTTGAGGAGGAACATTTGGGGATGGAAAATCCTTTTGTCCCTTGTTTCTGTTTGTTTTCTTCAGGTACCTCTAATATTTTCTAGAAAAACCAGAAGCCTGGTATTACCCAGTTAGAAATGCTGCAAGCCTCAAACCATTCTCTCTTTATCCTCCATGTTTAATTAAAATTAACAGAAATTGAAGCAAAACCAGCCTTTTTCCTAGTAGCTCATGGAATTTCTGAGCAGGTGCTATCACTGCTGAGCAAAGGTTAAACAGGATTTTTTGTCTGTCTTATTCATGAAACCGAATCTGAGAGAATCTCCCGTACCCAAGGCAAACAAGATAAACCCACAAATCCTACAAAATATTCTCTGTGGGATTTGCTTCTCGCTGTGTCGGCCAAATACCATCTGGATTTCTCTCCTGCCCTGCACACAGAAAAATCAGCCTGAAAAAGCACTTTGGCATTGACACCCTCCTCATTCTGGCCACGGGCTTGCAGCATCCTCAGGGACTGATGCAAGATCCTGCCAAGGGCTGTTGCATCAGAAAGAACAGCAGGAATCAGTTGGCTCTGCCCTGTTTTCCCCCAAAATTGCAGATTCTTCTTCCTTTTTTTTTCCTTTTTTTTCTTTTTTTTTTTTTTTTCAGGACAGGGACTTCCAGCCACGATCTGCTGAGTGCAGAGCTGTCTCCAGAATGGGAGTTGTGCTGCAGAAGAAGATTCCCTCAGGAACAGAATTTATGGCAACTCTTGGATTTCCCCAGCTGCCTGTTGTAGCCTGCTCTCCACTGGGAGAAAGGCTCCAGCCTGGAGCCTTTGGATGCTGCTCTGTTGATTCATGCAGGGGATTAGGCAGTGAAGGAGGCTTTCATTTGATTTTCCTTGGCTTTATTAAATGAATTCCAGCTTTTCTGTGGAGCTGCACACGCTGCTTTGTGTGCCACAGCCTCGCAGGCGCCAGGCCTGATCCTGCAAGGATCAGTGAGGGCTGATCTGCTCCAGCCCCGTTCCCAAAACCCTGCTGGGATGGGGATCCATCCCCTGATGGGTGTGGGAGACTGAGAACACAACTGGGACAAAATGGATCTCAGGGGTGGTTGGTTCCAGCCAGGTGTGACAGAAACAGGGAAGAGATGTGGAACTGGACACAAAGAGGAAAACTGACCCGGAATGAAAAAGGGATTTGATCCTACAAACAGGAAAAGGAAGATCAGGAGGAGATTCCCTGCTGGGTGTGTGGTTTGGTGGTGGGCAGGAGGAAGAAATCCCTGTACACAGAACCCCAGAGGGGTGATGGGAAGCACTGGGCCACAACCTTTGGATTGCAGCACCTTGGGAAGTGGAAGGCTCTGGATGCAGCTGCTCAAAGGCCAGCCCAGACTGCCTGCAGCACCTGGGAGAGGTTCCCATGTTTTCACCTGGGGCTGAAGGGATTTGCAGGCAGAGCTTTGGCTGTGCCTGACTCGCTGCCCCTCCCCATAAAGATCCAGCAGCCTGTTCAAACCCCGCTGCCCTGCGGCTGCAGGGGATAAAGGTGAGGGATTTGGGAGGAATGAGCCCAGCACCAGCCCATGCCTGCCTCCAGCTGAGCCCTTCTGCAGGCAAGTCTGTGCCTGGGCAGAGCTGCAGCCTCCCCTCACAGCTGCTCGGCACTTCAGAGCATCACTGCTTCGTGTATTTGTGTGATATTCACCAATTCCCACCGATTAAAGCCTCCTGGGGATTCTCCAAGGGAGGTCCCACAGCGGTGCCACATGAAGGACTCACTGGCCTGTGTGGGCTGAGCAGCTCCTTGGTTTCATAGTGTCCTGAAATACCCAAACTTTTCCATGGCCTGGCATCCCCCAGTGCTGTGAGTGAGCAGGAGGTGCCTGTCCATGAAAGCACCATGAAAGAGGGCAGTGGGCAGCTGGTGTGCACAAACATTCCCTGTGTCCTCCTCTTCCAGGGGCCTGCCCTGGACTCCCAGGGAAAACAATTGTGTAAAATCCAGGGGTAGGATTTAAATGATCCTTCTGGATTCCCTCCAACTCAGGATATTCTGGGACTCTTCCATGGGAGTATAACCCACCACTGCTGCTGGCTGCTCTGGGGACAGCCTGGAAGGGAGGAATAACCCCTCAAGGACACCCTGCAGCCCTCCAGCCCCAGGGACTCGGCCACCATCCCAGTCCCAGTCCTAATTCCAGTCCCAATCCCAATCCCTCCCAGGCTGCTTCTCCCCAGAATGTGCTGGTTTAACCTGTGGGAAGAGCAAAGCTGTGCTGGGTGCCAGGAACCACCACAGAAACTCCATTTCACTCCAAGCAATGCCAGGCAGAGCTGCCCAGCAGGGAGCTGAGTAAATGTTGGTTTTCCAATGGGATCTAATTCCTACCTGCCTCATCAGGGGGATGGATGGATGGATGGATGGATGGATGGATGGATGGATGGATGGATGGATGGATGGATGGATGGATGGATGGATGGATGGATGGATGGATGGATGGAGTGTGGTGTGTGTCAGGTTCTTGTTCACGTGGTCATCATGAAACTCCTCCTTTCCGTGCAGGCAGCACAGAAAACCCCAGCTGTGACGTGTCCCTGACACCTGGGCTTGGCCTTTCTGTGTCACACTGTCTTTTCTAGGAACAGAAAAGACATCTCAGGTCAGGAAACCAAGGTGGTTATTTTCAGAGAGAACAGGATGGAAACATTTAACTGCAGGTTACAATTAGACCTTTTCTTCAAAAACTGAGTCAGTGATAGAGAGATATGGGACAATCACCCGTTACATCATGTCTGTAAAAACACCCTGAGACATGTTCAGGAGTGATGTGATGTCATCTTTTAAAATCTAAATTGCTGGAGTTTGAATCCATGCTGGCAGTCGTGCAGGAGCAGTGTTGGGAGGAGGTGGGGGCCTCTGTAGATGACACTCCGTGTTCTGCTGGAAGGAAAAGCAAAGTTTTATTTACATTTCACGGTCCCTAAATTGCCACCCATCCCTAGAGGTTCTGCTGAGACTTTGGGGGTTCGCAGGAAAGAGTGAGAAAGAGGAAATTCAATATAATTTTAACAATTTTAACATTTTAACCCATGTCTCCTGCAGTGACCCCACCACAGCAGCTCCTCCTCCTGCAGGTCAATGCTTTAGGAGAACATTCCTGCTCTAGAGGGTGGTTAACACACCCACCTGTACCTTTTTAAGCTGCTGAGAATGAACAAATATTTTCTTTTCTTCTGCAAAACCACAAGGAATCTTGCCAGGGTCATCATTTCTTGAAGGTAAACGCTGAGCAAGATAAGAGATGTAAGGAGTTATCTCTAGTGAGGGGCTCAGAGAACCAGCCTGAACTGGAGCAGGACTCACCAAACCCTGCCCAGTGCCTTGCTCTGACTGATAAAGCCTTGTGAGTGCCTTGACAGCAACAGGCAGGGCAGGAAATCCATCTGATCCCAAAGGCTCTCACAGCACCAGCAGGAAAAGCAATGCCAATCAGTTGTGGAAAAACCTACTCAGCCATCAGGGTCAGTGGGTTTCTGTGGAGATAAAGCAGAATTAATGCCATCAGTGGCACTGTTGTCAGGGCTAAAAATCAAACACTGAGGGTAAAAATCAAACACAAGGAGGTAAAAATCAAACACTGAGGGTCAGGTCCTGTCCTTTACCTCCTCAGCTGTGAAAGCTGAGCATGGCAGGAGAAATGATCCAGATCCACTCTCTCACAGAACAGCTTCATTCCCTCCAACCCTCTTTGGCAGGGGCTTAGACACAGCTCTGAAAATTCCACAATCACTCTCTTGTCGTGTCTCACTGTGCTGGAACTCCGTGATTTTTCTGTGATGTTTAAGTTAAGCCTTTTTCTGGTAATATATAAGGAATCCTCCTCACCCCCCTGGCATGAGATCACTCCCCCTGAACACAGGTGAGCCCCTAAGCCCAGGTTCCTAAGGCTCCCTCAGGAGGTGACAGAGGAAAATCGGTGTTGGACAACACCTGAGAGAAGGCATTTTTTCCTGGATTGCAACAACAGCCAGCAGGACACGAAACCCTGCCCTGCCCCAGCCTGGCTGTGTCTCACTGCCGATTTCGTCTGCCCCCAGCATTTCCTTCCCTATCTCAGGGAAACATCTCTAAAATGTCCTCAGCCCTGTGAGGAAGGGTTTGTGCTGGGAACTGAGTGGTGGCTGTAAGAGAACTGGATGTCAATACAGCACTTAAGGTTATTTTTAAGTGAATTTGTATCTGCTTTCTGAGGGCAAACAGTGCTAAGAACTGTGGCCAGTCCTCTGCAGCACCCACTGCAGGCTCTGCTCTGGAGATGGGGTATCCCAAAAACCAGCCCTGGGCTCTCTGGAGGTGGGGTATCCCAAAAACCAGCCCTGGGCTCTCTGGAGGTGGGGTATCCCAAAAACCAGCCCTGGGCTCCCTGAAGATGGGGTATCCCAAAAACCAGCCCTGCACTCTCTGGAAATGATGTATCCCAAAAACCACCCTAGGCTGTGCAGGCACCTCATGCCAGAGGAGGTGCCCCTGAATGTGCTTGGACACGCTCAGCAAAACCATGAGATTAATAGTGGAAATACTTTCTCCACCACCAAATTCCTGAGGATGTTGTGAAGCTGGAGAGACTGAAATACAAAGGATTTCTCCATCTGAACATGCTTTCCTCACTGGAGAACACTTCTCTGCTGGCCCCCTGGAGCTGGGATATCCACATCCCTTAGTCCAGGGCTGTGCCTGGAGCTGGGATAAACGCATCCCCAAATGCAGGGCTGTGCCTGGAGCTCCAATTTCCACATCCCTGAGTCCAGGGCTGTGCCTGGAGCTGCAATATCCGCATCCCTTAGTCCAGGGCTGTGCCTGGAGCTCCAATATCCGCATCCCTGAGTCCAGGGCTGTGCCTGGAGCTGGGATAAACGCATCCCTGAGTCCAGGGCTGTGCCTGGAGCTCCAATATCTGCATCCCTGAGTCCAGGGCTGTGCCTGGAGCTGGGATAAACGCATCCCTGAGTCCAGGGCTGTGCCCGGAGCTCCAATATCCACATCCCTGAGTCCAGGGCTGTGCCTAGAGCTGGGATAAACGCATCCCTGAGTCCAGGGCTGTGCCCGGAGCTCCAATATCCGCATCCCCGCATGCAGGGCTGTGCCCGGAGCTGATGCAAGGCCGGGGCGGGTGTTGCAGCAGCAGCAGCAGCAGCAGCAGCAGCGGGGCTGCACTGGTGCTGACACCTCGTGGGGCTCCGCAGCCACAGCAGCCTGACTCCACTCCAGCCCGGGTTGCATCAGACTCCGATTTTGAATATTGGTGAGGAAAATGCTCCTTTGCACAAGGGCAGTGGAATTTAAGGTATTTTTGGCCGCTTTGCTCTCTCAGCGATATGATCTCACTGGCCAGGACTCGCTTCTCACATCTCACCCCTGATTTTCCGGGGTTTCCTTTTACTCAATTTCTCTCAGGTTCAATCAAGTATTTCTTTAGAAATCTCCAATTGGGTTCAGAGATATGGGGTTGAGCCTCAAGCTGTGGCCCTGGACCTACAAACCCCTGACACCAGGTGAGCCAGGGACTTGTGTAATGACACTGGCATTGAAAGACACTTCTGGGTCAGCTTGGGACATAAATGAGTGGAAAAATATCAAAACTTGTTCATCAGCAAATTGGGAATAGAGCAAAACAAGGCTGGTGACAGGTAAGGAAAAGCAGTTTCAGCTGGTGTCAGCTGGATCCATCCCTGATATTGTGAGCCCTGCTTGCCCAGGAAGATTAAGCATCCCTAAAGAAGCTTAGGTAGCCTAATTAATGGTTCACCAGCCTAACTAATGAAGATCAGGGACAGACATAAAGACAGTGTAAGATTTCTGCTTTCTCATCGCCGTTGTGGTGCTGGCACACGGCAGGAGCACATTGATGGGGGTCAGTGTCCTGGAAAATGTGCCAAGAGCTGGACAGAGCCTTTGGGAGCAGCTGCTGGAGCATTTCAATCAGGGCACCTTCGGTTCTGGGCTGGTAAATCCCGTCACAGCTCAGTGACACCACGGACACACCTGGAACACCCCCACCAGAGCTGCTCTGATGAAACAACGGCACCAAAGCCCAGCCCTGCTGCAGTCCCCGGTGTGTGATAAAGGACAGGCAAAGGAGGGCAGTGACACGAGCAGAGAAATTTGGCTGCTCCACGAGGAAGTTGGCTGGAACAGCATGGAAACAGCCATTCCTCCATGAGCCCCCTCCTCCTGTGCTTACTCAGATGTGAGCACACACGTGTGCTGGGATTGAGTCACCAGAGCTTTCCCTGAAGGGAATTTCGGGATTTGGGTGCTTTGGAGGGTGGGGATGAGCCAGTGAACTGTGGGAGCAGAACCCTCTCTTGTGGCAGCTGCTCGTGGTGAAGAGCTGAAATAATTCCACAATCTCCCTGCTCGGGCACGGAAGATGCTCCATGCAGGATCCCAGCACAGTCAGCGTTCCCTCAGCACCCTCAGAGACAGGGTCTGCTTTACACAAATCAGAAATTCTGTATTTCCCCCAATCCATAACCAGTTAAAAGCAGAGATCAGAGAGGGCGGAGTCTCAGGCTCCTTTGCTCTGACATTCTTATTTATTTGCTCCAATTTTCCTCTCAAAAAGTGCAGAAACCCCAAAGAAATCCTACTGGAATGGCAAAAGTAAGGGCTCTCACGGCTTTCACAGCTTCACGGGGAATTTTTGGCCTCAAGCCTGGCACTTTGCTGATGGATTTAGATGGATGTCCCTTGGGACATGTATCTGGAGAGAGCCACGCTTTGTACTTCCCTCAAGGGAAGCCTCTGCCTTCCTTGGCTTCCTCTGTTCTCGAGATATTAAAGCACCGATTTCCAAAGAGAAAATCCAGGAAGCCAATTCAATGGCTGGGAGATTTTATCAGCTCCTGGTTATAAATGAGCCTTGAATGGAGCAGCAGGCACCTGCCAGCTCCCAGTCCAGCCCCAGGTTCTCCCGGCATACGCAGGGAATGAGGGGCCTCTGCTGGACTGTCAGCACAGCCAGGAGAAAAACCAAAACCAGCAGCTCAACTCTTCTCAAACTCAGCCCTGGTTTTGGATGTACCTTTGTCCCTCAGCTGGATTTGCCTTTGGAAATGACCGACTGTGGCGGTCACCACAGCCTGGAGGGCACATTTTGGGTGGATTTCTCCCTATTTTATCTGTGTGGAGGAGGGAAATCGCAGTCTGAGCCTGGAAACCAAAGGTTGTTTTGACTCATCGTGTGAAGTTTTCCTGTATGAAGCTGCTTCCAGTGATAGGATGAGAGGAAGTGACCTCAGGATTTGCCAGGGGAGGTTTAGATTGGATATTGGGAGCACTATTTTCATGGAAAGGGTTGTCAAGCGCTGGCACAGGCTGCCCTGGGCAGTGGTGGATACCTGGAATTGTGTAAAAACCATGTAGATGTGGCACTCGGGGACATGGCTGGTAGTGAATGTGGTGCTGCTTTGATGATCTTAAACGCCTGCTCCAACCTTAATGATTCCATGATTTTTTGGGTTTTTCACCACACAGCAGTGAAAGAAAATAATTTTTCCTGGGAATCCTGGCATGTCCCAGGGCACTTGGAGCCCTGGCTCTGCTGAACTTCTCCAACACCCCTGTGTTCCCTGGCAGTGCTCCCAATCCCCACTGTGCTGCATTCACCAGCATCATCCCACTCCCCATCCCTGGCAGTGCCCAAGGCCAGGCTGGACATGGCTTGGAGCAACTTGGGATAGTGGAAGGTGTCCCTGCCATGGCAGGGGGTGGGATGGGATGGTTTTTAAGATGTGTTCCAACAAAACCATTCCATGATTGTATAAAACACTCCCCATCAGCAGCCCCTCAGCTCTCTCTGTTTGCAGGGCTTATCCTGATCCTCCTCTTTCCATACAGACAGAGGCAGAACTCTCCAACAGCAGCAATTCCAACCACTGCAATGGTTTTTTGGTTGATTTAGTTCCTGTGCTGTCAGCATGTCCTCCCGCTTAATCTGTGGCATTAATTCCTTCCTTGCTACTGGCTTCAGAAAGCATTAACAAGGGAAAAATAAATCAAGTGTTAGAGCACAAAGAAGACTTGTGGGAAAAAGCTTTTGAGCCTTTTCTGAGGCTTTCATGCCTGTTATTCTTTACTTTGCTGATACAGCTGGATTTACCATCCTGTTGAATGAGCATATTCCAGACTATAAAAAAATAACAAAGTCAAACCACGTGGGTTTTGTATAGGTCAGAGCTGGAGAGGGGCTGCCAGAGACAACAGCACAGGACGACTTCAGAGCACGAAATGTGCAAACACAGCCAAAGTGCAGCTTATGTTCCTCCAAACAAAGCAGGGACCAAACCTGAGACACAAGAGAAACGAGCGTGGGACATGTGGGCGTGGGAGCTCTGTGTGTGTGTGCCCCAACTTGGAGCCACAGCTGTCTGCCAGCTGTGTGCAGATGTTGGTGAGACTGTGGGAACGTGGAGAGGCCTTTCCCATCCTGGCTGATCCGAAGCTCGTGGAAAGAGCTCACCTAAATCAGTGCTGGAGTTTTAAATTGATGTTTTGGGGTATGTTGGTGCTCTCAGGTCTTTAGTCTCGTCTTTACCCTCATCCTTCTGAGGGTAGGAAGACTCATCCCTGAAGTCACCAATGTGGATACAGCAACTCCTCAACAGTGGAGCAGGGCTGAATTCCCCGAGGAATTCCTGCCCTGTGTCAGGCTCCTGTAGTGCTTTGTGTTTTCACAGTGCAGCGCAGAGCTCTGGTTGCCCCCCATCCTCCTTTCCCACATCCCCCGTGAGAAGCCGGCCCGGGGAGTTCAAGAGATCACAGAACTCACACCAGCAATGTCCTGCCCCACGTGGGAGCCACCTCCAAACAACCCCACATCCCAAACTGCACCAGAAACACAGAAAATAAAGGGGTGAGAAAGAAATCTGAGCTCGGAGAATCTCTGAATTTAGGGAAACAACCATGAATGAGGAAGCACCAAAAAGCGGTGAGTGGAGCTGGGTGTGTCCTCGCTCCCTCAGCAGGTGAAGACTTTGAGGGTTAATTTCCTAAAAATGCAGCTTTCTCATTTCAAAGCATCCCTAAAAAGTGCTGGAAGATCTGGGCCCAGAGGAATTGTTGACCTGAAGACACCAGGAGGGGACATGTTTTCACACACTGATGTCTTTTTGAGGTTGAAGGCCAAGGAGCAGCAGGGAAACTTCCGAGCCCGTTTGCAGCGTCAGGGAACTCGGCAGAGCTCCCACATCTGGGAATTGTAATTGTCCCATTCCTGGTGCCTCCATAGTTTCTGTTCCCCTTCCTGCACGTAAACACAAACACGCTGCAGCTCGAGCTGGAACCACAATGTTTTCAGAACAAACAGAAAAACAAAGTGCTGCTCATGGTGTGCTGTGTCTGCAACCTCAAAATAACTTTCCCAGCTCTTCCCTCCGTGCCCCAGGGCTGTGTTTTTCCCTGATCCCAGGTTCAAGAGGTGGTGGATGTTCACAGCAAAAGATCCATCCTGCAATTCCATGGCACGTGCTGGATGTTTGGGATAACTCAGTGCGTGTTGAGGTGTACCTTAGTGGAGATCCTTGCTGCTTTGGGATGGTGAAAACCCCCTGCTTGAAGGGTTTTGTGGGAATTTGGTGAAAAATATAATGATTTTATTCCTTCTGCTCCACAAGAAACAATCATGGTGGAGATTTTGATGTGCAGTTCAGATTAACTTGTAGCTAAAAGATGCATTTCAACCCCCATTTACACCCTTAGGTGTTCAAAGTAGGTGTTTTCCCAGGAGTTTTTTCCCTGGGCTCAGCGTCTGTGTGAAATACCACATAAATCATCATTATTCCTTCTCCACCCCTGAGGGAAAAAGCATCTGCCTGGCGTTGCCTGACAGTGGCTGTACTTCTTTTGGCTCTCCAACAACTCAGGATTTGGAGAGTAGCCTGGATAAACCCCATTCCCAAAGGTCTGCAGCTGGATATGAAAACACTTGCACAGCACCCCAATCCCTGGGGAATTCTGCCTGCGGTTTAATTTTACTTTATTTCCGCACAGAGCCTCCCCCAGGCCTGGCTCATGTTTCAGGTGATGGAATTACAGAATCTCGGGATCACTGAGGTTGGAAAAGAGCTTCAGGATCATTGAATCAAACTTGTGACTGATCCCCACCTTGTCACCAGCCCAGAGCCCTGAGTGCCATGTCCAGGCCTTCCTTTGACACCTCCAGGGATTGGCACTCCAAACCTCCCTGGGCAGCCCCTGACAATGTTTAACCACACTTTCTGTGAAGAAATTCCTCCTAATTACAGAATCATGGAATATTTAGGGTTGGAAGGGACCTCTGGAAATCATCCAGCCCAAGGCAGGGCCACCTGGAGCAGGTGACACAGGAACGTGTCCAGGTGGGTTTGGAATGGCTCCAGAGGGGAGACTCCATAACCTCCCTGGGCAGCTGTGCCAGGGCTGTGCCACCCTCACGCTGAGGTGGAACTCCTGGTTTAGTTTATGGCCATTGTCCTGTCCCTGGGCACCACTGNGTTTAACCACACTTTCTGTGAAGAAATTCCTCCTAATTACAGAATCATGGAATATTTAGGGTTGGAAGGGACCTCTGGAAATCATCCAGCCCAAGGCAGGGCCACCTGGAGCAGGTGACACAGGAACGTGTCCAGGTGGGTTTGGAATGGCTCCAGAGGGGAGACTCCATAACCTCCCTGGGCAGCTGTGCCAGGGCTGTGCCACCCTCACGCTGAGGTGGAACTCGTGGTTTAGTTTATGGCCATTGTCCTGTCCCTGGGCACCACTGAACAGAGCCTCACCCTCCACTCGAGCCCTGTCCTTGCCTCCCCTCCCCTGAGGGGGGGCCATTTTGTGTGAGGGGAGGGGGCCATTTTGTGGGCTCCACGTTCTCCTCAGGGCGAGCATCAACCCCAACGTGTCCAAGCCGTGCCAGGGCAGTGCGGGCGGTGCCGGCCGCTGTGCGGGGCTGCACTGACCCCTCTCCCCGGCCCTGCGGGGCTCCTGACACCGGCTCGGAGCGGCCGCGGCCCGCGGAGCTCCGGCAGCGCCCCCCGAGCGCGGGCGGCCGCCATCAGTCCTCCGAGCCGGCAGGGAGCGCTGCCGCCGGCACAGGGAGCGGCTTCGGCCCGGGGTCTTCCGGGGTATCCCGGCCCGGCGTGGTCCCGGTGTGATCCCGGTGTATCCCGGTGTGATCGCGCTGTATCTCGGGGTGATCCCGGGGTGATCCCAGGGTATCCCGGTGTGATCCCGGGGTGATCCCGGTGTACTCGGGGTGATCCCGGGGTGATCCCGCTGTATCCCGGTGTGATCCCGGGGTATCCCGGGCTATCCCGGCCCCGCCGCCATGGGGAAGAAGGGGAAGCGCGACAAGAAGGGGAAAGGCGCCGAGAAGACGCTGGCGAAGATGGAGAAGAAGGTGTCCCGCAGAGCCAAGAAGGAGGAGGTGACGGGCGCAGGAGGGCAGGGCACAGGCTGAGCACAGGGCTGGGAGCAAAGCAGCGAATCCCAGAAAGTGAAGGATAGAATGGGAATGGGCTGGAAGGGACCCACGTGGGTTATCCGGTCCAGCTCCCTGCGAAGATTCCACGACAATCCCACCCTGTGCCTGAGAGCGCTGTCCACACCTCCTTGAATTTGGATTTCGGGGATGTCCCCGGATCCCTGAGAGTGTTCCAGGTCAGGTTGGAGCAAGCTGGGATTGTGGAAGAGATTTCAAGTCCCTCATTCTCTGATTCTTAAGCAGAATCTTGCTTAAATCCCCTGCGATCCCTTGTGTGTGACAGCAGGTGTAAAAGAAGGCGAGGAAAACACACTTTAAGGCTCCTTACAGCTTTCCTTCCCCTTCATCCTTTTCTTCTGGTCTTAAAACCAAACGAGAATCTTCGTTTCTCGCACTCCTAGAGGGGCTGCTTGTGTTTAAGGCTCAAAACAGCCTTTTTGAGCCTTAAAAAACAGACTTTTCCGCGGTAAAAACGTGGTGTTAATGGCCTAATTCAAAGCTTCAAGGCATGGAAGGCGTGTCCTGCCTGCAGGGAGAGCTGATTCCATGCTGCAGAATTCCCAGGCTTTGGGAATGTCTGCCTGGAGCACATCTCCAGAAAAGTGACCCGAAGGGAGGAGAGGACAGTGGGGTTTTAGGAGAGACCCTGGCTCAGACCCTCCCATTGCTGCACTCCTGCCTCTGCCCTGGGTCTGTCAGCAGTTCTGGGGGATGAGATTTTGGTTTTAGTCGAGTGAAGTTGAAGGGGAATAAAGATGCATGAGGTTTCTCTGGTTGTAAAAGAGTTTCCAGTTAAATTTGGGCAGTTGTGAGGTTTTTATTTTTGAAGGAAACTTGGGGAGTGAGTGCTGGTTTCATGTGTGCTTCTGTGCCTGTCAAGCTGCTCATGTCTGGCTTTTTCTTTCCAGGAGGATCTTGAAGCCCTGATAGCAGAATTCCAGAGTTTGGATGCTAAAAAGACCCAAGTAATTGAGTCATCCTGCCCACCCCCCTCACCCAGGTGAGAGAGAGCTTGTGTGAGGCTTTGGCTGCCACTTGTAGAACAGTTGGGGGTGCTTTTAATGGCATTTATTGATGTAAAGTTATTTCCCAAGAGTGGAAGGTAGGGCTGATATATGGAATTATGGAACACCTGGAATACTGGATTCATTATTAAAAAGAGACCAAAAGCTTTTTTTGGGCATCAAAATCCACTTTTTAACCATCCCATCAGCACAAAAGAGGCAAAGCAGGGTTAGATTTCAGGGCTTTGAGGGAAAATCAAAGTGAAGAGGAAGTTTTGGGTTTGGACTAGGGGTCTGAAGGGAAGTCAGAGGCAAAAGGATGTGTCATGAGGTAAAAACCACTTTGTTCAGTGGGGTTCACAAACTTGGGGTGTTCAGGAGGGCAGTGACCAGCAGCAAGTGCAGAATAATGACACAGATAAATGGAGAGGAGACAGCCCAGAGTTCTGTGCCCTCATAAAAGTCATTTTTGTTTCTGCCACCCCAGCATTAAAATTCAGGAGCTCACGTCAAAGGGGCAGTTAAATCACAGAGTAACGTGTGCTCCTGAAATAGGAGAGCCTCTCAGACAGTGCACAATTCATCTTGCTGGAAGCTTTGGAAGAAATTAATTTCTTTGGAGAAGTTTTTAGCCCTGGGGTGAACATCACAGTGAGGTAATTTGGCAGATGATGGAGAGACCTTTGGGGCTGGAGGGCAGAGATGCTGGTGCCTGAGTTAAAGGCTCCAAGGTTCAGGGTTTTAAGGACTTCCACATCTATTTTTTTTTTCCATCCTCTTTTCTTTCAGGCTGAACTGCTCCCTCTGTGCTCACCCTGAGAGAGACGAGCTGATCCTTTTTGGAGGTGAATATTTCAATGGCCAAAAAGTAATGTATACTTCATTTTCTTCTTCTTTATCTCCTCCCTCCCTCCTTTTCCTGTAATTTGCACGGGTCTCATTTGAAGGGAGATTCAAGGCAGAGTCATAAAATATGTATTTGTCCCTGAATGAGAGCAAAATAGCCTTTTAATTCTGCCATGGCTCTGTCTCATGGCTGAGCAGTTGGCAGGAAGGAGACAACGCTGGAACCCATTAAGGAGTCAGAGTGATTGTCTCAGCATCAATATTTCAGGGCTTCATAATTTCTCCAGACTTAATTGTAGCCATATCTGCCCCTCATTTGGGATAACTAGTGAAGAATCTCTTGCACTTCTCCAAAACAAGATATTTCTGCACCTTTGCTGCTGGCTGCCTTGGAGATGGGAGTAGCAGCAAATTATTGTACTCAGGAGCACTCGTTTTTCCTGAATTTCTGCAGGTTGCAAGTGGTTATTGTGCTCCTGGAGACCAACTGCTCTGGAAAACTCCAGCCTGGCAGTGATATTTGGCCACCTCAGAGTTACCCAGTGTGATGAGCTGAACTAATTCTGCTTTTTTTACCACCTGGAGCTGTTCTTTGCTCTGGAGTTGAGCAGCTTTAACCTGAACATCTGTGTTAAGCTCCAGCTTTTTAAATCCTCATGTCTCAAGCTGTCACCAAGGGTTTGGGAAGGAAAATTCCAGCCCAGTGGAGGAGTTGGTGGCTCCCAGTGCAGTGCAGGAGCTCCTTGTCCTCCTTCCCTCCCTGCTGAGGAGGTTGTGCTTTGCAATCTTCACCCCAAATCCCCCCGTGCAGAGCTGAGCTGAGCTGAGCTGAGCTGAGCTGAGCTGCTGTTTCCTCTCCTGTCTCACAGACCTTCCTGTACAATGACCTGTACATTTACCACATCAGGAAGAACAGCTGGGCCAAGGTGGACATCCCCAACCCACCCCCGAGGCGTTGTGCTCACCAGGTAAAGCTCAACCCCACTGGGGTTGTTCTGAAGGTGATTTGGGAGGAGGGTTTGAGGTTTTTCATCTCCTGAGGGTTTCTTTCCTCTCTGTTCTCCTCATAATGGGCTGCCAGTGGTGTCACCTTTTCTGCTTGGACAGAGGTGCTCTGGTGTCCTCTGGCAGTGTCAGTGTGGAATGAAGATCTGGGGTTGTATCTGTTGATTTGGTAGAACTCAAGCAGAGCCAGGAGGGTGACTCTCCAGAAATTAATTCTCTTTGCTGCATTATACAAGGACCAGCTCAAATCTGTAATCCCAGGGGGCCCTGAATTTTCCAACTGGAATTTGACCAAAGTCCATTTTTCCCTTGATGGCCACAGCCCCACATCCATGAACATCCCAGACACTGGGCTTTTCTCCACCCCTCTGCAAATCCAGGTCACTTGTGAGGCTGCTTGTGAGGATGAAGGATTTGGGTTTGTTTACTTTATGTGAACATCTGCACAGCAGAACCTGGACCAAAGACTTGTATTTTTTGCAGGTCTTTGGCCCTCACCACCTGATAGATTTTCTTACCTGCTGCAGCCAGTGGGTGACTGATGCCTTCCCAAAGCTGCCCTGCAGGATGTGAATGTCCTTTTCCTACCCATCCCAAAGCTCTCCAGAGCTCCCTGGTAAGATCCAACACCCCACTTAGGTTCATATCCCCTTATGTTACTCAGTGCCAGTCTTGCTCTGAGCTGTGTGTCCTTGAATTGAAAGATTCTGACTTGATTTTTGGGCTAATTTGTGTTGTTAGAGATAGAAATGGTTTCAGAGGCCACGTTCCGGTAGCCAGCAGGTGGCTGTCGAGCAGCTCCATGCAAAGGGAGCAGCTCAGGAGCTGCAGCTGGATTACAGCAACAATAAACTGAGGAGTCCTGCTTCAGCAGTGCTTCTGTCTGATAATTAATTACAGTTTCACAGGAAACAACTCAGCCTCGTGAGCTGACTGCTTTGTCTTCCTCGTGGCTGTATATTTAATGCATAGCTCAGAGTTAAACAGAAGTGTGGCTGTGGGTGCCAGGGGCATGTTTGCAGTTTTATTTGTATCCCTGGTCTCTGACACACGATCCATTCTTGGAGTTGAGGTGAGAGGAGCCATGAGCAGGTGTTGGCAGTTGTTCAAGGAAAAGGTTTGGTTTTGTCATGAATTTCAAGCCAGCTCTTGGAAAGGTCACCCACAAGTATGAGCAGGCTGTTGCAGAAACCTTCCCTTTAAGCTTTGAAGCACTGGATGCCCATGGAATTCAGGCACACGTCCCCTTTGTGTAGGTAACTTCATGTTCCCACAAATCCTGCCTGAAAGCACACCCTGGATTTTCTTACTTAATCATTTCATGTTTGGGCTGGTTTGTGGAAGGGCATGGTCCTGTATGGGGCTAAAAATATTTTTTTTTTTGCTGTGAGAGACAGGCAGGGAATGAAACCTTGTGAGGAAAATGATCATTATCCCAGTGTTGAGCTGTGACGGGTACCCTGGAGAAAAGACAAATTGAAATTTGCACAGCTACAGCATTTCCTTCTTGGGATTCCTTCCTTCTTCCTTGGTCCTAACACAGATAATTTTAATGAAGTGAAGTCTTGCTCTTCTCCCTGCTTTTAACTGGCATCTTGCATGCCAGAGGTGTTTTGGTGCTGCTCTGTGCAAAAAAAAACCAACAAAAAAACCTAAACCCTCTCTGCTATGACACAATCAAAGCAGTAACAGTCTCTCCTCTTGTCCAAATGCTGCACATTTCCTTCTGTATTTGGGTATTTTTTTGTTTTCTTTCTTTTGTTCCGTTTTGAACAGAGAGAGTTGAACAATTTTTGTTACATTAATCCCAAGATGTTTCCTAGGAAACTTTGAACTTCCCACAGGAGGTGGGAAGAGCCCAACTCCTGGGCCAGCTTTCCCTTGCTGCGGGGAAGATGTGCTGAACACTTGGAATCCAAATTCTCCTTCCTTCAGCCCTGGAGAGCTGCTGCTGGGGTTTGGAGCTGTGTGCTTGTCTGGGAAGTTGTGTGTCTGGTTAGAATCCTGTTCTGACCCTGCTCTGACCCAGCCCTTCCTTGTCCTGCAGGCAGCTGTGGTGCCCACGGCTGGGGGGCAGCTCTGGATCTTCGGGGGGGAGTTTGCCTCTCCCAACGGGGAGCAGTTCTACCACTACAAAGATCTCTGGGTCCTGCATTTGGCCACCAAGACCTGGGAGCAGATCAAGTAAGTGCTGGGCTCTCATGTCTGGACCATGCTTTTGCCAAGAAATTTGGATCTCTGGTCCCTGAGATCCTGGTGTTTAGTGCTCTTTGGTGTTGGCTTCATGAGGAGCTGTGCCAGTGTGATCCAAGTTTGATTCCTGGTCCAGTGCTGTGATTTCCCAGCTTTCCCTTAAATACATGCTCAGAGGGGTGGAGAAGACACCTCCAGAAAGAAGTGGGGATGAGAGAATGTGTTCCAAATCTGCTGAGACCAAAGCTGCTTTATTTCCTACCTGATTTTTGGGGTGTGGGTGTGCCTTGGTGTTGCTTAACTGAAGGGAAGAGTATCATGAACAGCTCTCTGTTCCCAGCCTGGCAGGTCCAGGTGTCCAAAGCTGGTGCTTTGTTTTCCTGGGCTCCTCCAGTGGGGGCTGTACAAAACCAGTGCAAGGATCTCCCAGTTTTAACAGGACTGGAGAAGCCAGTTTGTATTTCCCAGAGAGCCAACTTCACTGCCTTGAGATTCCTTGGGATAAACAAGCCAGTAATTCAGGCCTGTCAAAGGAAACAGATGCCAAAAGTTTTTGACAGGAGTGAAGGTATAAATATTTTTAGTGGATCTGGCCCAAAGTCCTCTGTTGATGTTTCTTTAACCTTTGGCTCCTTGCTTTGTCTGCTCATGTTTGTATTTGCATGAGAGGAGAGTTCTAGTGACATCCAATGGGCTGAGAGGCAGGAGATTGGCTTTGGGGCTGAGTTTGGCATTGGCTTCCTCTTGGACTTTGGGATTGTCTTGTACTCAGAACACAGCTTTGTGTGGGCTGGACACACAAAGCCCAGATCACCCAGATCTGGAGCTCCAGATCACCCTCAAAGTGCACTGAGAAAAGCAGCAGCTTTTGGTCACTTAGCAGCTCCATGTTCTTCCTTCAGGTGGGAACACCAAATCTGTCCAGGTTGATCCCTTTTCACCCTGTTAGGGGGTGTGGGGTCTGTTCCTGTGTCTGCCTCTCCTTGCACAGTAGTGAGGGTGCTTTGGGATGACCTGCCAAGATGACTCTGATGTGATCTAAACATAAAATTCTAGGAAATCTGATTATTCCAGCCCCACAGTTCAGATTCCAGACAATGATGCTGTCCCTCCTGGCCTACAATTCCTGCCACAAACCATCTTGGTGTCGTGAGGGGCTTAATTCTGACACACTTGGGTAGAGAAAACCTTGACTAACTGTGAAAACTTCCCTGTGCTGGGGAGATGCAGCTCCATTTTCTCCTAGCACAGAGCCAGGCTGCCTGACAGAGTTAAAAGTTGCTAAATTTAGCAAGATGTAGCTGTGTTTCCTTGCATTTTGCATGCACAAAGATGATCCAAACACAACAAATCCCAGCCCCTTAGAAGCCGTGCCAGCAGCTGACTTTGACTTAGTGCAGCCACCTTATCTTGTGTGTGATGCTCAAGGTTTCCTCAGTCCATGAACTGTTTGTTACCCTGCCTTGGAGCAGCAATATTTTAACCTAATTGCCTCATTCCTTCCTAGAGAGAACATTCCCACTCAGCTCTCTGTGGCCCAGTGCACTCCCTCAGGGAGAGAGGGAGCATCCTTGGGGCTTGTGTTTGGGAATTGCCACATCCCTCCTCTGCGGCTCCCTTCACTGAAATTCTGGGATGCTGCTGATAGTTCCTGTAGGATGTGGTGGGATGTGGTGCTGTAAATTTCCCAGTTTCACTAGTGTCTGTTCACTGGAGCAGTCCCTGCAGTGGAGGATGGCCCAGCACAGGGTTGGGTCTGATGGGTGCCTCTCCTTGCTCACCAGAAAAATCAGATCCTGCCACAGCAGGTGCTTAAAGAAAAGGGTGTTTTGGTTTGGTGTAAATCAAGTAGATTGTCAGCCCAGAAATGAGTTTGTTCTTTGGTAGATCAGGATCCAGGTGTACAACTGTGGATTGACTTTGAAGGGGTTGGAATTGAGGATTTTGGGCCCTGTGCCAGTTGTGTTTTCACTTCCACCTGAGTCTCCAGACAGGAGGGGACAGGATCTGTGTGTGCCACTGACCACAACGCTGGGACATTCCCAGGGAAAGGTGTAAAACAACACAAATCCTGAGTTCAGCTTCCTCTGCAGGATAAAAGTGCTCTGTCCTCAAGTGCCCCTGTGCTGGAATGTTCTCTTCATCCCCACTTCTATTATTATTGAGCATTCCCAAGCTTCACCTGGGCATGCTGTGGCCACTGGGACAAGTAATTCATGAACTGGGGGGTTGAATCCAGCTCTGGTTTGTTACTACAAGTCCCAGAGTAACTCCACAGGCAAAAGAAAAATTCCTTATGGAGCAGCTCAGATCGGCCTCATGCTGTACATGTGTAGAGCCAGTTCTTAGCCAGACTTTTTCATCTATTTTTAAAAAAAGTCTGGAGAATTTACAGCTCCCTTCTACATGTCTGCCTTCTGGTCTCAACCCCATGAAATAGAGCATTAATCACAAAGTCTGGGAAACCATTTCCAAAATGTTTCTTTGGGACCAGGAGCACTGAAACAGGTAAAAGGGAAGAGTTTGTGCTTGGGAAGGAAGTTGCAGGAAGATCCTCCTGGAGTGGGAATGAGGTTCTGTATCACTGCCAGTCCTGCCTGACTGTGCCATTTGTGCCTTGGAGTTAAATCTACATTGGTGGGAGCTTTATTAAAACACATCAGTGAATAAACTTTGATTGATTTTGAACTCAGAGGAAACCTGTTTGAGAAACAAGGCACAAGATATTCTCTGAGAACAGGATTTTAGTGCTCATGTTGGGTTTTAATTCATCCTCTCCTTAAAAAAAAAAAAAAAATTTAAAAAGTGCCATCTTTTGGAGTAATGACACGGGAGCTTTGTTACAGCAAGAGAAAATAACGATTTCAGGTCTTGATGAAATTAATACCAGAGGTGCAGTTCTGCAGGGTGATACTTAAAGATCCAGTAAATGCTCGGAAAAACCTCCTCTCTGTTAGAATAAAGAGTCCAAGCAATCAATATTAATTCAGTCTTCCCCGAGCACTGCTGTTCTGGTGGAGTTTCTCATTATCACCAGGGTGAGGTTGTCATTTTCCATGGTGAATAAGGGCCCTCATTTTCTCTCTCCATCACCACATTCCCAGCTCCCTGCTGCCACTCCAAGTGTGGCCAGGGGTTGTGGCTTTAGGTTTTGCTGCTGTTTTCAACTTTATTTATTTAGGCTCTGATTGTGCAATCACTTCCTCACCCCCGTTGGAGGGGTCTTGCTGGGCTCAGTGGTGCCAGCTGGGAGCTTTGGGAGACTCCTCAGCGAGGGAAAATGGGATGGATTGATCCATGGGGGCAGAGAACACACACAGCAAAGCCCCTTTGGCCTGGAGCTGGCTTTGTTGGAAAGTTGTTGGGGTTGTTTTTGGTGTCTCTCGTGTGGATCTGTGGGTGGAGGAAGGAAGGTGAATCCATGCTGGAATGGTGTCCAGCTGCTCAGGAGCCTTTTGGATGGGACAGAGGGAGGGGGTGTTGTTTGTTTCTGGAAATGGAAGCTGCACATTTAACTGAAAGATCAGGAAAGCTTGGAAGAGCAGAACAGGAATGTGTGGCTGTTTTTGAGTGTGTGGGATCATGGAGTGAGTCACAGAATCATGGAATGGTTTGGGTTGGAAGGGACCTTAAATCCCATCCCATTCCTCCCCCTCCATGCACAGGGACACCTTCCACCATCCCAGGCTGCTCCCATCCCTGTCCAGGGACACTTCCAGGGATCCAGGGCAGCCACAGCTGCTCTGGGCACCCTGTGCCAGGAAAAATTCCTTCCCAACTGTCCCATGTATCCCTGCCCTCCTTCAGTAGAATAACAATGATAATGATGACTTGTTTTGCTGCAGTGCCTTTGTTCTTGAGGAAATCTGGGTAATTCATGAAGTGTTTTCACTGGTTTGGTGTCATACCCAGACTGCAGGTGCAGGGGTGAAGGAGCTGTGTGATTTCCTGAGGCACTGAGGGAGGGGGATGGCAGAGCCAGGCTTTGTTTGTCTCTTGGTGCTCGGAGAAAACATCTCAGTTTGGAGTGTCTTCCCTGCAATTGTGAAGTGCTGTTCATTAAACTCCCCTGAAGAATCAGCTCCTGAGTGATCACTGAAAAGACTCTGGGTGCTCTTAGGGTATCTAACATACCTCTAGGAACAAAACTGCCTGTGCTGCAGTCCCAAGAGTTCCAGGAAGAGCACCCATCCTGTTCTGCAGAAAAGCAGACATGGATTGAGGCAACCACGTTCCCAGTGGTTCCCATCTCCAGGAGAGGCTGAGCTCAACAGCTCAGCTGCCAATGACTTCAATAAAAATGGCCTGAGGCACTACCAGGACAGGGGATTTTGCTGATAAATGGAATTTCTTTGTGTTTCAGGGCACCAGGAGGGCCCTCTGGACGAAGTGGACACAGGATGGTTGCGTGTAAAAGGCAGCTGATCATCTTTGGGGGTTTCCATGAGAGTGCAAGGTGGGCGGCTGGGGGTTTGAGTTCTCCTTAAAAGAGGCAACAAAATATCACCAGTAACAGAAATCTGGGTGTTAATGGGAGGATTATCCTCAGCAGGACTGGGACTGAACTGGATTTTTGTGTTAGAAAGACAAGGGATCTTGATTTAAAGTCTTCAGGTGTGGGAGAAATCATTGTAGCACTGAAGCAGCTGCCCATCCTTGTAGCCAAAGCTCAGTCTAGCACTTTTGGCCTCTAAATCTTGTCAGATCCTTGTCTTGTAGAAGTGGGGGCTGTGAGCAGAGCTCTGAAGTGCTGTTTTATCCTGTCCTGAGTGTCCCCATCACAAAATGTGCCGTGCCTGTGTGCTCTCTGCAGAGATTTCATCTACTACAATGATGTGTACACCTTCAACCTGGACTCCTTCACCTGGAGCAAGCTGGCTCCTGCTGGCATGGGGCCTGCTCCAAGGTCTGGCTGTCAAATGACTCCCACCCCTGAGGGCAACATCATCATCTATGGGGGCTACTCCAAACAGGTAGGGGACACTCTCTGCTAAGTCAGGTGTTGTCCACAGGCTGGGAACCAAAACAGCATCTTCTAATTCTGCCTTTTTTTCATGCAATTCTGCTGATTGAGGGGCTAATCTTGGTTCAGATGATTTCTCTGTTTTCCCTGCTGTTCTAATCCAACAGAAGGAATTGATGTCACTGAGGGAGGAATAAGCAACTGGGATAAATGACATTTTTTTGGCAAGTTAAAGCATTCTCAGGTATTCCTTTGTGCTTCAGCACTTGCAGGTTAAAAGCAGCAGTTGCCAGGAGACTTTTATTTTGTGCCATCAGTGGCACAGGTGAGGGAGCAAACTCAATAAGCCAAAAAAGACTCTTGACAAGCACCAAGCTCCCCCAGCTCTGCTCCTTGCTCTGTTAATCCTGGGAATTCATACCAGAGAGCACATTCCCCATGGAGCAGGTATCCCTGTGGCCATGCTGGGCAGCAGGAAGGAAGGGTTTCATTGAGCAGAAGCTCCTGCAAAAGCTTTTCATGTTGGGAATGCAGGCAGAGGCCCAGATCCTGCTGCTCCCGTGGAAAGGCAGCAGGGGAGGAGGACGCCTTGTTCTTCTGAGGGGAATAACTGAACAAAGGAGGGAAGCAGGGAGAGGGGAGAGAAGGGAGTCAGTCTCTCTGTATATTTAGAAGCATTTGTGCCTCCTCAGGGCCTGGGCTTCGGGCTCTGCCTCATCAGATGTGCCTTGATTCAGCAGCAGCAACGACACAGAGCCTTCTCCACCTGCAAGGCTTTGTCCTCTTCCCTTCTGTGTCCTGTCTCCTCACTCCTGAGGGTGGGGAGGAAGCAGGACCTGCATGGTCTGCCAGGTGTGGAGCTCTCCTGGAGGCAGCTGGGCTCCAGGTCCCCCATGGAAATACAAAAGTCACACGTGTTTGCAGCTGGTTCTGTTCCACTGCTGCTCTGGGTTGGTGTGAGCTGGTGAAAATGAAGGACAAGGGATGGGGGGAATGCAAAAGCTGCCCTCAGCCTTGGCAGGGCACTGGGCAAGGATGAGAGCTGGGGGAGGTTCTCTGCAGCTTGGAAAAGAGCTTTTCCATTAGAACAGGCACTCCATTAAAGCAGAACAGACATGGCATTAAAACAAGACATTTTTCACAGATGTTAAAAATCTCCTTTCTCTGTCATGTAGAGCTCTGTGTGCTTCTCTCTGATGGGCCATTCCTGCCAGGCTCTGCTTTTGTAGCACAAACTGACCAAAGCTCTGGACAGAACTTTCTCTGCAGCCTTCAGCATGCTTCTGAAAATTAAATTCAGCAGGATATGGCCCCTCTAGGAGAGACCCAATTCTGTTAATGTGTGGCTATTTAATTCTCATTGTGTCTTCACTTAGAGCTGATTGTGGAGCTCAGTGTCTGGGTTTGCTTTGAAGTGCAGAAAATGTGTTTGCCTGGGATGCTCTTGGGAAAAGGTAGACATGGAGAAAACAATACTTAATTGGAGTTGGGCAGCTGCAGGAGAGGACTTATTCCTTGTTTCAGTTACAGGGGCAGATACTCCAGTCAGGGATGCTATGAAGATATTTTGGGGAGTTTGAAGACATTTGTACCTCTGAAACCAGGCAAATATCCAAGCAAAGCACCATTCATCAAATGCAGAGTATTCTAAGGAGAGGCAGGGCTAAGCCACACATGTGATGGGAAATTTTGAAGGGAAGAGGGAAGGAAAATCATAATAGCTCTTCTTTTTGAATAGGGACATAATTTGGCTGTCACATTGCTGGAGGAGGGTGGTGACATGGCAGGGCTGCTGTCCTGTGATGGGCAAGGAGCTGGGAAGGCAGAAACAGAGTTCTGGTGCCTGCTTTCATTTCCTGAGCTTGCAGAAGTGATGTGGAGACTCTCTTCTCAGTAACATGTCAGTCCAGGGCTGAATTCCCTTCATGGGACCTGGATTAAAGAGCCTCTTTCCTGGCTGGGGAAATAGAGGCAGAAAAGATGGAGTGACTTAGTGACTTGTCTGAGGCACTGCAGGACTTGCCTGCAGAGCCTTGGTCCCCAGATGTGGTTTTGCTGTGCCAGCCACTGGATTTTCCTGAGCAAACCAGGCTGCAAATGGTGAAAAAGGAGCTTTCCAAGCCTGGTGTGACTGCCTTGAGATGCTGGTGCCTGATGTTTTAAAAAGCAGGATTCTCAGCACAGTGGTGTCTCTGTTCCTGTTTCCTCAGCAGCCTGGAGATGATAAAGAGAATTTCTGCCATCTCCTCCAGAAGGGGACGTGGGTGCTGCCAGCTCTGCCTAGAACAGCCCTCACAATGCCCAGGGGAGCTCAGACCTGCTTCCCTGCTGATCCTAAAGATGTCCCCAGCCCTTTCCTGTGCTGGGGATGGGGCTTGCTGCAGCGAGCTGCATTTTGGGCTGTGTGAAGCACCGAGGCCTCTCCATTGCTAGGCAACAGAGGGGCTGGAGCTGCTGCTGCTCCACCTTGCAGGTGCACCCTACAGGCCAGGGGAGGGCTGGGCTTACACGTGGGCAGGGCTTTGGGATACCAGGCATGGCTGGGATGTGGGGATCTTGTTGTTGTTTTGGGTTTTTTTTAGTGGCAGTCGTCACAAAGCTGAAGTGGATTCTGCTGGGAGATGTGGAAGTGCCTGAACTGTAAGGGCTGCTGGGACTGGTTCCCTCTGTAGCTCTGCCTGCTGAACACTTTTGCTATTTGGATGTTTTTGGGCACTGTTGATCTCCTATCAGGCAGTTTGAGCAGGGGGAGAATCCAGATTCCACTTCTCAAGCTCTCTGTGCCTCAGTTTCTTTGCAGTCTGTCAGCAGAGCTGGAACTCCCAGGTGATACCTGCAAAGCTCTTGTGCCTCCCCCTGTGCCTGCACGTGCAAACCACAGGCTGTCACTGGGGATATCCCAGCCACGTTTGTGCTCTGTTGGATTTAACCCTACAGAACAGAGCCACAAGCCATTTTCTTCTGCTAACACATAGACATAGTTGTAAAAATTTTAAAATACTATCTTACATAAGCTTGTCTAACCACTCAATGTCCATCCACAAACAACTTCAAAAATGAAGAAATTTAACAAATCAAATTAAAACAAACAATAGCTCATAGTTGGACAACTTACTTAAAAGATAAAGTTTTACACCTTAGCTAAAAGAACTTTACAAAATAAATTTATATACATTTATTATTATAGTAGCAATGTTAGTAATAGTGCCTTGTGTACTTCACTATACACAACAAATAATGAACAAAGCCATTAAAAAAGTCTTTTCTATCCAAGGGAGAGGGGAAAATGTGGGAAATAGATTTGTAGAGAGTCCTTAGACAGAAAGTTTACAGTGCTGGAAAACAAACACCTGGAACTTGAAAGCACCAAGGATGGGGGGGAGCAGGAACCTCTTTTGAGAGGTGGAATGATTTGCTCAGGGCTGACTTGTCCTGGCTGGAAGGGGATGGATCTCTCCAGCAGCTGGAAATGTCTGTGACACAAGAAGTGCCTCCCACTCCACCTCATGGGGGTTTGCTGAGCCCAGGGAGCTTTGTCATGTTGCACACGCAGCCTGTTTGCTACAGGAGCTTCTCAGGAGAAAGGAATGTGGCTTTTTCCACACAGCTTGGATGGTTGTGGATCCAGCTGCTCTCTGTGTTGCTTTCTTGCCTCTCCCTTCACCTGGGTGGAGCTGGGCAGTGCCTGGAGCACTCTCCCCTCTCTTGTCCCTAAGGATTGAACACCATTCCCAGAGATTGGATACGAGGCCCTGCAGCAGCCACAAAACCTGCCAGGCACCAGCTACAGCTGTGCAGCAGGAGAGGGCTGGAGCTCGTTGGTTTTCATCCCCTGGGACAATTTATTTCTCTTCTCTGGGTGCCAAAATTCCTGCATGCTGTAGTGTCCATAGAGCTCATCCTCCTGAGGGCTGGAGCCTGGGGTGCACTGCTGGGGTGCAGTGCTGGCATCCTGGGAGCAGAGTTCCTCATCCCAGGAGGAAGCAGGAGCTGTGCATGAAGGATGGCTGGATAATGACATGGTTAACACAGCTCCTGTGGTGGTGTGGCACAGAGCTGCCTTGGAATGCTGCTGTTGCCATGAGCACTGGAATGCAGGGTTCCAGGGAGAGGAGCAGGGAAATCACACTGAAAATCAGGCATTTCATGGCTTCTGCTGAGCTTTCACCTTGTCCTTGCTGCTGCCTTTTGTGGGGGTGGGAGTGGAGTTTCTGCGTCTGTTCAGGGGGATGAAGCTGTTGCTCAGGGCTGTGTGGGACCCCACATGTCAGAGCTGCCAGCTGCAGGGGGACAGAGCTGTCACCTCTGCCTCTCCTGAGCTGGCTCAGGTGGTGACAGGGACCCACAGGCTGGGCTGGTCACAGGGGTGGGCCAGGTGAGGTCATTGCAGATCAGAGCTTCTGCTCAGCATCCAGGGCAGAATCCCAGAGGGCCTTGCAAGCCTGGGCAGTCATGTCCCACTTTGGGAGTGGGGATCTTCTCCTTTTACAGGAGTTAAATCAGCCCCTGAGAGCACCTGGTCCTGTCTGGGGCAGAGAAAGAGGCAGGACCTTGGCTCTTTGTTTCCTCAGTGCTGCCCATCCTTCCTTTGTTCGCAGACCAGTTGGTTTTACTCCCCTGTGACAATTTATTCTGCTCTAGGTGCCAAAATTCCTGCATCCCATAGTCTCCATTCAGCCACAAATGCCCAGAAATCCGTGCTGCAGCCTGGAGAGCCCTTCCTGCTGCCACAGGCAGGAATTCTGGCACATCTGGGACTATCCCTGCTTTGAATCCCACGGTTTGGAGCTGCCTGATGCTCCAGAGTGGCCTCTCCTTGCCCGGTGCCAGTGTTTGCATTTGCAGTTGGATCCCCTCTGGGATTTGAAGCTGTTTCCCTGAGCACCCCTGTGTTTCCCTTCCCTGCAGAGGATCAAGAAGGATGTGGACAAAGGCACCCTGCACACGGATATGTTCCTGCTGAAGGCTGAAGGGGCAGGCAAGGAGGAAGGTGAGCACTGCCCTGGGAATGCAAATCCTCTCCCTTCCTTGGAATAACACACCAAAAAATCTGGAACCAAATTCCCCTCTCAGTGATAACCTCTGTGCCCCACTGTTGGCTCAGGAAGAAATCCAGGAAAAGAGATTTTAGTGATTTTTTTTTTCCCAGTTTGTATGTGGGAGGGAATTAAAACAACATTCCCAAATTCCTGTTTCTGGGACATTTTGATGAGTGCTTTCCTGTTCCACAGCAGAAAATCTTTGGGATTGCAGGATTCTCCTGTGGTGGGGTGTTCCTGGGTGGATGCCAGGGACCTGCTAAAGCTGCTCCATCCTTCCCTCCTCAGCTGGAGAAGGGAGAGGAGATCCAGTGGGAGACTCATGGATTGAGATGAGGACAGGGAGAATCACTCAGCTCTTTCCCTGCTCCAGGTTGGGCCCATTCCATGGGGTGCAATCCTTCTGGAACAGATTGATCCCTTGTGGCTCAGGGGTTATCTTTGATTGGAATGGGAATTCCATCACTTTCCTCAGGAGATCTTCTCCTTGACTCAGGCAATGGGACAATTTTCTTGGAAATGAATTTCTAAAGTGTTAAAATTGTCATTGATTTCTCCAAAGCTGACTGTCTGGGATGGGATTTGGGGAGGAGGGTTGGTCACCAGCACTGTCTGCATTCCAGGCCCTGTTTGCATTATTCCTATTTATAGTTTTAGCCTGTTGGAATTGCAGTTCCTTTGGAAGCACAGGGCCTGGCAATGCTTCTCCCAGCCTGCATTTCAGGGATTTGCCCTCAAGTCAGAGTAGAAGGGATTGGAGAAAAGCAGAGGGATAGAGCACAAGGCTTGTCCTGCTGCTGAGCCCTCTTTGAAAGCCTGGTTGGGGCTTTTTGGGATGATCTGTGTTTATTTTGGGGGGTAAGGCAGCAGTGCAGGGTGGCAGAAGAAGTGGAGAGAAATGATGGAAGGAGGGAGGGCTCCATGGGATAACTGAGGGACATCTTTTGGTGCATCAAGGCTGTATCTGATGAGGCCTTGTCTGAACTCCACCCTCCAGTAAAGGTGCAGACACTTTCAAGAGTCTCCTTGCTCCAGAAAGCTCTGAAAGTACCCTGAAGATGCCATGAGAATATCCAAAACAGGACATGGGATTGATGCCTCAGGTTTTAGCTTTTGTATTTTTCAGGTTCTGTGCTGCTTTAGTGTGTGGGTCTGGGCTCCATATCAGGGCATGGTGAGCTCTGTGCACAGAGCAGGGAGACAAAACAATTCCTTCTCCACCTGGGGACAAATGATCCAAACCTCAGGCCCAAGAGCACAAACAACGTGGGCTGAAGAGAGAAAAACAAGAAGGATGGGACTGGATGGGCTAAAGCTGGAATTGGACAATGAACTCCAAGATGCAAATGGAGCAGAACTGATCAAAGTGCCAGAGCCGTGCCCGGTGTCCATTTTGTGCCCATTTTGGTTCATCTTGGGTGCAGCCCTGGCTGGGCTCTTGTGCTGCCCAAGGTGGATCCATGGAGGAAATGCTTTTAATAAATCCCTGCTTTATTTTTTAGCTCTGCCCAGCCTCAGTTCTAGGGCAGCCTTCCCAAGGCATCAGAATTCCTTGCTGGAATTCTGAGAGGCCTTGGAATACACAAAGCAGGCAGGATCCTGCTCTGCTGGTGCTCACCTTGGCTCTCTCCATTGCAGACAGGTGGAGCTGGACTCGGCTCAGCCCCTCTGGAGTTAAACCCACGCCCAGGTCCGGCTTTTCTGTGGCTGCTGCTCCCAACAACCGCTGCCTCCTTTTTGGGGGGGTGCACGATGAGGAGGAGGAGGAGAGCCTTGAAGGGGACTTCTTCAATGACATTTATTTCTACGACATCGGGAAGAATCGCTGGTTCCCTGCACAGCTCAAGGTCTGGGCTTAAACACAGTCACTGCATCACCTGGCACATCCTTTATGCCTGCTTTGGCCACTTTGAGATTTCACTGATTGTTTGGGTGGGAAGGGATCCTAAAGATTCTCTCATTCCATCCCTGCCATGGGCAGGGACACCTTCCATGAGCCCAGGTTGCCCCAAGCTGGCCTTGGACACTTCCAGGGATGGAGCAAGGATTTTTCTCTCTTTGAAGGAATCCTGTATTTCTGGTAGCTCAGGGTGCACCTGACCAATCCCTGTCCTCCAGGAATCAGGCTGCCCCGTTATTGTGGAATGCAAAATGAAGCAAAGCAACTTGAAAACATATTTCTGGTGTTTTGCTGAAAGCCCTCTCCAGGCCAGATGAGTCTGACATGAGGGGAGTTCACTCAAAGCTGCTGTGAAAAGATTTTGGGATCAAATCCCTCCCTTTTCTCCCCAGTGCTGATGAGCTACCAGAAGAGATGAAATACTAACTTTGGCTCCAAGAGCTTCAGAGCTCAGCTCAGCTCTTTGATTGTGTTTGAGCCACTCTCACAGGCCAAGGGAGGTGCAAACCTGGTTCAACTTCTCCTTCCTCCTGCCCCTTCCTGGCTTTGTTCTCCAAATGGAGAAGTCAATCCCATAATAACAGGCAAACAGCCACTCAGCTGGTTGCTTCAGCCTTCCCAAATTGATTGTTTTCCAGCCCTTTCATAGAGTTCTTCCAAGACCTGGAGTGCTGCCTGGTAATGGGCTGTAATTTAGCACCCAGCAATTGTTGTGATTTCAGGAAATCGTGGGTTACTTTACCTTGTCACTGAACAGTGGCCTCTCTGTGTTTGTGGCACCTGGGAGCAGGAGAGCTGCTCCTCTCTTAACAGAGAAAGCAATTCCACAGCCTGGATTCTCCAGGATCTTCACTGCTCCTTGCTGTGGGCTGGGAGAAGCTCATGCTGTAGGAGGAATTGCACTGATCACTTGAGACTTTAAATTGTGATGAAAAACAGGAATTGTTCCTTCCCTCCAGCAGCATCCATGCTCTGTGTGTGAACTGCTGTTGGGTGCACACAATCCCCACAAAATCTCCTTCAATTCCTCTTCTCAGGGCCCAAAATCAGAGAGGAGGAAGCGCAGACGTGGCAGACAGACCGAGGCAGAGGCTGCTGCAGGGGAGGAGCTGCAGCTGCCACCTCCCCAGGGCCCCCTGGAGATCGTCAAGGAGGTGGTGGCAGAAGATGGCACCATCATGACCATCAAGCAGGTGATCCCTGGAGCTGCAGAAGACAGGGACAGGTCTGGCTCAGAGCAGGAGGAGGAGGAGGAGGAGGAGGAGGAGGAGGAAGGTGGAGCCCTGGGCCAGGCTGTGGAGCCATGCCCACGCTCCAGTGCCATGGTGGCAGTGAAGCACGGGGTGCTCTACGTCTACGGGGGCATGTTCGAGGTGGGCGACCGCCAGGTGACCCTGAGTGACCTGCACAGCATCGACCTGCACAGGATGGACCAGTGGAAGGTGCTGCTGGAGATGGATCCAAGTGAGTTCTGCTGCTGGGAGCTCTCCCTGTGCACTGGGGAAAAAAAAACAACTGTGGGGCTTCCTCAGGGCTGGTGGAGAGGCTTTGAGTGGAGGGTTTCCCTGGATAGGAAAAGGATTGGATTGGGGATGTGGGATAATGCAGTGTCTTACCTGTGTGGCCCAGAGCTTTGGGGTCACTGGAGTCAGCTGTGCCCTGGGACTTGGAAATCTAAGAGCTGTGAACAGAGCTGTGGTGGCATGAGCCATCCTGGGAATCCTGCTGTGCCAGGCTTGGCCACTCCTCCAAGGAGCAGAGAAGGGCTGGGGTCCTGCAGAGCACGTGGGCATCACCTGGGGTTATCTCTTTGTACCTTAATTCTCTCTTTGTATCCCTAATTATCTCTTTGTACATCTCTTTCCTTTCTCATCAAAGAAACCCAGGAATGGCTGGAGGAGTCAGAGTCAGATGAAGAGGAGGATGATGATGTGGAAGGTGCAGAGGGAGGGGAGGAAGAAGAGGAGAGCTCTGAAGAGGAGAGTGAAGATGAGGAAGGTAATTGCTAATAAATGCTGTCTCCATACTAATCTGAAGTGGGGTTTGGTGCAGTGCCTGGTTCTGCTGTGAGCCTGGAAGATCTCCCTGGCATCCAGGTGAGTTCTCCAGCAGAAGCAGCTTTCCTAACACATTGCTCTTGGAATAAAAGAGAAATTTTCCTGCTTGCTGGTAGATTTTCAGGCTGTTCCACTGGGCCCCACGTGGTCTGGCTGGTGTGGCCCTGGTGAGCTGTGTGTGACCTCTGTGTGTCCCTCTCTTTGCCCAGGGGAGCAGCAGCAGCACCCAGCAGTGCAGCCTGGGGAGGCCCAGCCCCAGTACGTGGCCAGGACAGAGCAGTACTGGCTCAGGCTGGCCCGTAGCCACATGGGCCCCGAGGCCAAGGACAAGAAGGTGCTCAAGGTGGCTCATGCCATGGCCAAGACTTTCTATGAAGATCCCAGCCAGATGTCCTGAGGCTGCTCCAGGAGTGAAGGAAGGTGCTGGGAGCCGTGGTCAGCCCTGCTGAGCTCAGCCCAGTGTCCATCCTGGCTCCAGCTCTGGGCTGACCATCCTGGGTGGATGCTCTGGATCTGCTGTTACCCCTGGGAATGCTGTGGGAGGGTCCTGAGGAACAGGACTGCTGTCCAAGCACTTGTTCTGCTTGTTCTGGGCTGTACAATACTGACTTTGTTGGTCCAAAGTTGTCTGGGGTCTGTCCAGACAAACTGTGCATGTGACAATGGTTCACTGGTCCCAGATCCCTGACTGGGGCCAGGATGTGTCTCCAGGGGTTTCTACAATAAACTGATTTGGTTATATCATCTTGTTTTGCTCAGTAAATCCCATCCCAGCTCTTGTTCTTGTTTTCCTCCTGGTGTGGAAGAGGGATTGCAGTTCCTGCTGTGAGATCTGCAGGCAGGGTAAAGTGCACCAGCAGCTCTGAGATTCCTGGAAAAACCTGGGAATCCTTTCCTGCCTTACCTGTGAGATGCACTCACAGTAACCTCTTCCTTTTCCGTGTTCACTGCAGTTTTGCCTTTGTGGAATCTCCCAGTTCAGTTTTTCCCCTTGTTGGCCCAGTTGCCCTGCCAGTGGCCTCTTCATGGCCAGTGAAATCTCCTCCTGCAGGCCTCACTGAGGCCAGGAGGGAGGGGACTGATCCAAGGATTTATTTTCAGCCCCTCTCAAGGCATCCCTCCCTTCCCAGCAGAGCAGTGCTGTGTCCCTGGGGACAACAGATGGGCTCCAAGTGTGTGCTGCAGCAGCCAAGTGACGCCTGGAGGTGCCACCAGGGGTGGCTGTCCTTGTGCAGGGAATTCAGGTGCCCTGGGTATTGCTCTGGCAGGGCCATCCCCAGGGATGCAGCTCTCTGGAGAGCAGGGCTGGGATCTGCCAGGCTAATCAGGACAGGGAAGATGAAATAGAGCTGACAGGAAGCTTTAATTGGTGAGATAAAAACGTGGCTGGCAGGGAGGGACCTTCCCCACGAAATAACAGGTGAGAGGTGAAAACAAACCATTTATTGATGGTCTGGGAGAGGTGAAAAAGCATTTCTTGTTAATCCAGGAAGGAATCCCTCCTGCTTGCTCAGTCACTCACCCTGTTGTCCTCTCACTTGGGTAAGTTCACATCTTCCTGTGCAAAGTTTTGGGGGATTTGCCACTCCCTGTGAGGGTGTGAGGCCCTGGCACAGGTGCCCAGAGCAGCTGTGGCTGCCCCTGGATCTCTGGCAGTGCCCAAGGCCAGGCTGGACAGGGCTTGGAGCAGCCTGGGGTAGTTGAAGGTGTCCATGGCAGGGGTGGGATAGGATGAGTTTAAGATCCTTTCCAACCTACCCCATTCCACGATTCAATGATCCCAGGACTGCTGCAGTCGTTCAGGAGCTGTGCAAGCAGCTGAGCTGTTCCCTGAACCAGGAAAAGCTGCCACTGTCAGGATTCTGCTCCATGCAAACCCCTCACCCTCAGTTCAGGAGATCCCATCCCATCCCGGCTCCACCCTGCCTCAGCACAACCCTCTGGAGCCACCTCTCCGTGTGACAGCTTCCAAAAATCCCTGCTTTCCACCCTCCCTCCCCTTGCCAAAGCTGCCGTGTGTAATTAGTCCTTAAGTCTCAATTAAGCCCTTCACGGTGGACCCACCCTGTTCCTGCTGTCGCTCCTCCCCTTGTGATGCAGTCTGGATGTGTTTTCCTGGCAGCTCAGGACCTTGGGAGCTCAGGCTCTGGAGGTGCTGGAATCTGGGTCTGGGCTCCAACCACGCAGGCACCAGCTGCCCTGGACAGGAGCTTTGTCTTCCTCCCTTCTCTCTTCTGCTTTTCCCAAGGATGCAGTGCTGGACCAGCCTCTCACACAGCTGAGATCCAAATCTCCCTTCCCAAATTCCCCCTTCCCAATGGCTCTGCTGTGCCAGCCCCTCCTCGTGCTGTCACAACATCAAAATTCCAGTGCAGCCTAAAAAAAATGATCCAAACCTTCAACTGGCCAAGTGCAGCTGCCAGCCTGGACATAAGGCAGCAGGGCTGGATAATTTCCATGGATTTATGGCCCACCTTGATGGGCATTTTAATGGGCCTTAGGTAGATCTGCAGGAGCCAGGCTCATAAGACAGGGAAATACACTGAATTACCTCTCTCTCTGGGCTACTTCTCAGGAATATTTCTGGCCTTGAGCAAATGTGAAAAGCCCAGGACTGAGACAAATTGCTCAACTCCCCAGGATTAAGAAAGGATTTATTATTTTGGACCGTGTGGGTTGGGAGCCAATTAATATTAGTCTGTGGCTGTCTTTCCTACTGAGGAAAACTCAGCTTGACCGAGTGGAACAGAGAGCTGAAAAATCCAAGTTGGATTTGTGCTGGTCCAGAGGCAAGAGCAGGAATAATTGGGCAAGCACCAGTGGGAAAAATCCAGTCAGGAAACCACCAGTGCTTTTATTTGATGGATAACAAGAGGCATTTTGGTGCTGTTTTACAGATATCTAAATATCTGAGTCTGCAGGGCTCTGTTTAACCTGCTCCTGACAGGACCTTTGTGTCCTGCACTCAAATGCACAAAAAAAAAAAAAAAAATCCTCGAGAGTCTTTCCAAAGAGTAAAAGCAGAATTCCAAATCCCAGGGGTGAATTCCCAAGGCTGCAATCCCAATAATGTGGTTTTTTTGGGTTCATTTCAAGTGTGCAGCAAGCGTTGAAGAGGGGAAAAAAAAATTATGACTAAGGACCCAAAAGGAAAATCCAAAACAACACAAAAAAAGGAAGAGGTGGGAAGATGATGGACAGTTAGTGTGGAAAATGGAATTTCAAAATTATCCTTTCCCCTGTCCACCCATAGCCCTGTGCCTGGAAAGGGAAAGGAAGGAGAAGAGGAAGCAAAACTGCGACAAGAGGGAATCAGACCATGTAAGGAAAAGAACTGAATTTAACTGGCACATGCTCTAATCCTTAGTTTATTTCTGGTTAAAAATATAGCAATCCAGTGCAGTGTAATAAGAAATCTGCTGAAAAGGTAGCAGAGAAACAGCTAAAACAGAAGCAAAGCAAAGCTGAGTCCACGAGTCCGGGCTGGATCCAACAACTCTGGACGTGAATGTCGAGGAGGGCTCGTCCCTCCTTCCCCACCCCAAAATCTCCTGGGAGGGTCTCGCCCCCTCGGGAGCTGCCACCCTCCTGCACCCTGCTCCTGCAGGGGGGATGAGGGGGGGATTTGGTCCCTGGCCCTGCCAAATCCCAAAGGAGCCGTGGGAGCTGTGGTGGGGGAGCACCCAGGGGAGGGATGGGAGCTTTGGGAAAGCCACTCCAAGGGCTGGAGCTGAGAGCACGCTGTGATGGGGACAGGACAGCTCAGAACAGGGATAGGCATCTTTAATGAGTATGCAGAGTATCCGTGGGGACAGGGAGGGGACAAAAATCAAGGCAGGCATAGTACAAAGATGGTAGAAACGAACAAATTAAGTGACATAGAAAAAAAAAAAAAAAGAAAGAAAGAAAATACATCCTTAGAGGCTGCCATTGCCAATGATGTTTGGTTTTATTTTCTTTTTTTTTCTTTTTTTTTTTTTTTTTTTTTTTTTTTTTTTTTTTTTTTCTTTTTTTTTTTTTTAATACAGGGACATGTTGGAAGCTGGAATATACATCCTGCATTACAAAGTGCAAAATACTACATGCTCAGAGCCCAAGCATGATGTCTGAAACAGTCCACAGCAAGATGTAAGAGACAAACCCACCACCCTCTCCCTCCTCTCTGGGACATGCTCCAGGTGCTCCTCCCCAGGTGCCTTTGAGAAACAATTGGATTTTTGCTCGGTTTTGTTTTATTGTCATCCTCAGTGGATTAGAATTGAGCCCTCTGTCCCCTGTCCCTCCCCACCCTGCTCCCTGTGCACATTTTTTGGGATGGGCTGGATGCTCCTCACCAGCACAGCACCAGCAGCCACTCCATCCCTGCTGCTGGAGGTGCCTCCAAGGGGTTTTTTGGGGGGGAATTTTTAGCCAGGAGAAATTGGCTGTGAATTAAAAGTGGCTCTGGGTGGTTTTCCAGCCTTGCCATGAGTGAGGAGCAGCCTGGGGAGGAGGAGTGAAGGCAGGAGGGTGCTGGGGCTGCTGCTCACACCTCGTGTTCCCTATTCCCCCCCTGCCCCGAGGAATTCTGCAAAAAGACAATTTTTGTTTTAAAAACAAGGATCAGAATGGGGCCTGTTCTCCCATTTCCCCATCCAGACAGGGTTCATTCCTTCCCTGTGCTCCTTCTCTCCTCCTTCTCACAGCAGCATTCCTCCATTTCCAAAGGGTGAAAAGCTGATTTTGCTTTTCTCTCCCATTTGTCATTAAAGCTGTTGTGGATTTCCCTGGGAAACTCAGCCTGGAGCATCCCAGAACCCGTCCCCACTCCACCCAACTCTCCCCATGGTCCCCTCATCTCATCTCCATTTTGGGGTTCACTGCTGTTGTTACAAAGACAATTTTTTTGGGGGGGTGGGGGGATGAGGGGAAGGGAAGCGAGGTTTTTTTCTTTTGTTGGGATTCCTTCTCATCCTTCCCAGTGTTGGGGGGGCAGAGTGTTGATAGCATTTTGCCATGCCACACAGCATAGTGTTATACAAGCAAAGAATTTTGGCTAAAATCCAAAAAACATTACCCAGGAAAAAAGGCAAACTGTGAGTGAGACTCGATCATTTGTTGTTCTTCTGTGAAAAGACTTGGAAATTGTCAGAGGACAGTTCGAGTTATGATTTTTCCCTTTGTGTTTTTTTTTTTTTTTTTTTTTTTTTTTTTTTTTTTTTTTTTTTTGGTTTTGTTTTTTTTTTTTTTTTTTTTT
>VWZP01001162.1:331004-376316 GCA_013396995.1 Dicaeum eximium
CTCCCTGGCACCCCATCTCTCCCTGGCACCCCATCCCGGTGCCACGGTGTGAGCGTGGCTCGCAGCAGGGCGAGTGCTGCTGGCAGCAGGTGGGTGGCTGCTATTTCTTGGAGTCACTGGAATCCTCAGCTATTCCTGCTGCATCCAAGCCCTGGGATGCTCCAAAGCTTTCCCCAGGCTCCTGTCCCCCTCCTAGCCCTCCCCACGTCGCTGGGATGGGGTGGGGACAGGGCTGGGCGCCCCTTGGGAGCTTTCCCTGCGGAGCTGCTGGAAAAGGAAGGGGAAGAAGCACTCCCGGCTGGCCGGGGCTGGGTTCTGTTCCGAGCAGCCTGATTCAGCTGCCGTTCGGGAGTGGGTGGGAGCGAGGATGCTGGATCCTGCTGGCGAGGCGTATTTGTAGCCTAGCAACAGGGTCAAAGGCAGCCAAGCCAAGGCAGGGATTGCGGAGAGCAGCCAGGTACCCATCCAGGGCTGGCTGCTCCCGGCAAACCTCTCCTCCTGTGCCATGAAAAGCCTTCCAAAGGCAGCGAGCACCCCCTGTTCGCTGCTCCTGCCCTTCCCCAGCCCGGCAGTGCCAAGCCCGGCCTTGCTGGCGCTGGGAGGGATTAGCTGCATTTCAGAAGATTATTGGGTTTTAGGGTTTTTGAGCTGCTGGTAATATAATAACAGATTGCAGGCGATTATCAGTGTCATTGTTTGCCTTGGCACGGCCCCGGTGAGGCAGGAACGAGCTCCTGCCCCCGGCCCCGCAGGCAGGGAGGGCTCAGCCACAATTCCAGCGGCCCTGGGCTGCTCCATGGAGGAATTCCCTGCGCAAACGGCACAGCCAGCGCTGTCCCTGCTCTGCTCACCCTGCTGGTCCCCTCAACTCCCCGTTCCCTCCCCGAGGTCCAGCCCTTTGGTGGGATGTGTCCAGGGAGGCGGTGATGCCTTAAGTTTTAGTTTTATATTTTTCAGATTCTGTGCTGCTTTAGTGTGTGGGTCTGGGCTCCATATCAGGGCATGGTGAGCTCTGTGCACAGAGCAGGGAGACAAAACAATTCCTTCTCCAGCTGGGGACCAAGGACAAATGATCCAAACCTCAGGCCCAGGAGCACAAACAACGTGGGCTGAAGAGAGAAAAACAAGAAGGATGGGACTGGATGGGCTAAAGCTGGAACTGGACAATGAACTCCAAGATGCAAATGGAGCAGAACTGATCAAAGTGCCAGAGCCGTGCCCGGTGTCCATTTTGTGCCCATTTTGGTTCATCTTGGGTGCAGCCCTGGCTGGGCTCTTGTGCTGCCCAAGGTGGATCCATGGAGGAAATGCTTTTAATAAATCCCTGCTTTATTCTGGAACTCTGCCCAGCCTCTGCTCTAGGGCAGCCTTGACAAGGCACCAGGAGCACAGTCTTCACTGGCCACTTCTCCCAAGAAAAAGCAACAGAAGAGGAATCAGCCTGGAGTTGTACCAAGATTGGAGATTTAGGAATAATTCTTCACCCAGGGCAGTGGTGGAGTCCCCATCCCTGGAGCTGTGTGGATGTGACATGGAGCAGAGGTGGCTTGGCAGTGCTGGGGGAATGATTGGACACAATTCCAGAGCATTTTCCAGCCTAAATGATCCCGTGGTTCTGTGATTTACACACAGAGCATCAAAGCTGTGCCCTCAGCTGGAAAAACAGGGGGATCCAACACCCCCTCATGTTGGCAGCCCCTGCACAGAGGTTCTGCTCAGCCCTGGGCCTGTTTGCATCCTGCAGCTCCTGAGCAGGGCAGGGGCAGGAGAAAAATCCTTCCTTGGCCACTGTAGGCACGGGATCTTCCACATTTCCCAGCCACAGCATCCCAGCAAAAGGATGACCAGGGAGGGGTGGGAGCTCTTTGAACCAACCAGCTCAAATCCAGCTCACAAATTCTGCCTCCTTTTTACAGCTCCCTCTGTTTAACCTCCTCCTCCCTGCGCTGCTCCAGCCAGGGCTGTCCAGGTGGGAATGGCAGCAGCTGCTGGATCAGCAGCTTTGCCCCTCCAAAGCTTCTGTTTTAGCTCCAATCATGGATCCTGCTGCACTGCTCAGTGCTTGTGTCTGCTTGATTTCTGTCTGGTGAGGCCTCAGTGCCTTCTCCTCTGCTCACAGGGAAGGTTTGCCCTTCTCTCTTCCCCTGGCAGGGATGGCCTGGGAGATGGGACAGCACTGAGCAGCATTCCTGCTCCGTGCCTGGGCAGGAGATGGATCAGTGCTGGAGCTCAGCTTTGGGAGAGAGGCTTTGCTGAGCCCAGCCTGGCTGCAGCAAAGAACCAGTGCTTTAAAACCAGTGGCTTTTAAACCCTTCCCACTGTGTTCCCTTTGGAAAGAGGAGATGCAGCCCCTGATTTGCAGCTTTGCCTGTTGCTGTCATAGTTTGATGGGGCCAAATTTCAATTTTTTTACAGTAAGATTCCTGGAGTCCTTCACAGGAGAAGGAAAACATCTGCCAAGGATGGGAATCTACACCAATATCAGCTGGGCAAAAGGATCCTTCTCTAGCAACAGGTTGGATCTCCAAGGATTTTTAAGCTTTGCTTCCAAGCTTAAAGAACAGAAACTTAGACCTAAACCCATGGCAACACTAAAACAGGAAGAAACCACGATTATGGCACAGGAGTAACAACAATAATTGTAGCTGTGGAGTAATTCCTGCCCCTCTGCCTTGTTTGTTTTTATCCTGGAACTGTTGTGTAGCAACTCTGGAGTTTTCCTGGGAATACGACGGACAGCTGGTTTACAAATGCAATTGTGGCATAATTAATTTAAGCATTAGCAATCCATTATTATCTGTTAGCACAGGGTACAAGCTCTGCCTCTCTGCCATGGAAACCAGAGTGCAGGTTACCTAGGAATCCCTCCGGGATCTATTAAGTGTAATTACTAAGGACTTGGATCAGCAAAAAAAAAAAAAAAAAAGAAATATAGATATGCACCATTTTCCAGCCTCAGCACTGCAGAAAGGGCTGCAAACTTAGCAGCTCGGTGACATTTGTGCTGAATTGTCACATCATTGCCAGGAACAGGCTCTGTGAAATGGTTAAGGAGCATTTAGCAAAGGAAACATCACTTGGCTTTCTCCAGAGGATTGCAGCAGCTCCTGTGGCTCCAGGAAGGGACCCAGGAGATGCTAAAAGTGCTTGTGTGAATGAAAGTGGGTTGGGTGGGATGGAAAAACCTGCTTCTGGGGGGAAAAAGGCTAAAAAAATGAGAGGTTATCCTCTTAGAGATCCTTTAGCCTCTTAAAGAACTGATTTGTCACCCCTGGTTCAACCCTCACCTTCCAGGTGCTGGGACTGAGCTCAATGCGTGTGTTTAGGTATGTTTGGAGCTCTACTTTTAAGATTTATATTCTAAAAACAGCACTCAACATTTGGTTCTAATGCAGTCAAAAGCTGGTGTTTGGCCCCAAATTTTCCAAGCTAGGAGATGGAATTGGGCTCAACCCCCATATCCAGATGAGAGGAGCAGAGCCAGGAAGGTGCTCCCAGGTACATCAAATGCCCTGGAGATGAAAAGGCTTTGAAAAAGACCCTGTTGAGTTGAACATCCCATTTCTCTCTGAAGATTATTTACCTCAGGTTGTCTGAACACGAAAGGGATTAGAGGAGGAACAGTTTGTGATTATTATTTGTCTTCAGAAGAGACAACCCCTGCAGCGATGCTCAGCCCTGCCTCATTCCAGAGCTGTGATGGCAACAGGACTCCTCTTCCTCCTTATTGCCATGAAATGATGGCTCCTCTTTGTCTGGACACACAGCTGCCACCTGGGTTTGAAGTGAATCTGCTTGGTTAGGATGAGAGGAATAAGGAAAACCCAGGGATGATTGTGTTGGGAGACCTGGGCATGGCTCCTGATGGGGGAAGAAAATCAGTGGGAAAACCTGAAGCTGGAAGGCCACAGGGATAAATCCCAGGGTTTAATTCCAGGGAGGTTAATGCCAAACAAGTCCCCAGGTCCCTTTCCCAGCAGCCTCATCCCAAAGCAGCCACATGGGAACACCTCCATGCCCAGGGAAGCTTCGCACCCCAAACAGGGGGTGCCTGGCTGGGGCAGAGAAATCACTCAGCTTTTATTTTTAACTCATTTTACAACCTTTAGGACTAAAGATACCTAAAAAAGGAAGGGAAATTCACCTCCACCTGGAGACGAACCCCTTGCGAAACAGCCCTACACCGGGGCGGTGCCGGGCTCCATCTCCATTCCCGTGCCAGGGGAGGCTGTGCCGAGCCCCTGCCCGCATCCCCGGCAGCTCGGCACATCCCTGCTCCGCTGCAGATTGGCTGCCTGCTCCTGCCTTTCCCCAGCGACAGCGAAACCTGCAATGTGTGCCTGGCAAATCCGGCCCTGTGCCGCTGGCTGCCGGAGGAGGGACCGGCTGCGCGGCCGGGATCCCTCCCGATCCCCGCGGGGACAGCGCGGGCTCTCGGACACCCCTCAGCCTCCGCTGCGCCTCTTTCCCCGGCAGTTTTGGCATTTGGGCCGGGATTTGCTCCGTGTGAGGGTGCGGGGGAGGTCAGGGGTGGCTGGGCTGGGGATGCGATGGGACAGAGCCCCTTGAAGGGCCGGGCCTGGGCCCGGAGCCTCCTCACGCCCTCAGGGCGCCCTCAGCGAAGCGCGAGCCCGAGACCTGCCGGGGGTGTCGGTGATGGCCGCTGCTCCGTGAGGGCAGGGGGTGATGGAGCAGGCTCTGCCGCTGCCTGAGCCCGGCCTAAACCCCCCGTGCCTAAAGCGCTGCTCCTCCTCCCTGTCAGAAGCAGCAGATGTTCAGCACCTGCAGGAAAGGAGATCTGCTCCCTTCCCTTCCTCCCCAGCCCTGCCATAGTCCGTGCTTCGTGCCCACGGATAAAACGCTCGCTGGTGTTTTAGAAAGCTCCTTTCCCTTTCCAGTCTCTCTTTTTTCCTTTCCCGTTTTAGTTCTCCTCAGAGGCTCCAGGAACCTGTGCAGCATCCAGGCACAGGCTCTGTGCCTCGTGGGCCTTTAAGGCCGGGAGGGATGGTGATGTTCCTATAAATCCCTTAATCCCACAACACCAGCACTGGTCCTGGCACGTTGGCTCCTGTTTTCCTTTGCCCCAACGCTGACAATTGCTGTGAGTTTGTCCTGTGGGTGCTGGGGTCAGTGCCCACCGAGGCACAGAGAGATCAGGTGGCCTTAAATGTCATTTCAAAGCATTTATGTGGCTCAGTGACCCCGAAACCCCCAAATCCCCTGAGAGCCAACACCAAGCAGTGCTGGATTTCATCGATGTTATGGAGCTGTGGCCTCAAGAAATGACCTTTATGAGAGGATTTTTCAATTCCTGATGCACAGCCCCAATAAAGGAGAGGGGTTATGGGAGCTTCTTTTAAAGGACTGGGGAAAAGTGAGAGAGGAGAACAAAGTTCCTACAGCTCCTACAGCAACCTGTACATCTGACTCCTCCATGGAGTCTGCATCCCTGCCTGTGCACACTTTGGAAAAGCCTGGACTCAAGGCCCCGTGGCTCCCAGCTTGTTTTTCAGACAGGAATAAAGAGCAGTGATTTTTCTGGAGTGTGTTTTTGTGAGACCTGCACCCCCAGCCTGTTCCAGCACTGCCCGAGCTGTGCTGCCTCTGGAAGCTGGAGCTGCCACACCAGCACAGAGCCAACCCCCTGGGCTCATGGATGGCTTGTGCAGAGCTGGTTTAGGGCCGATTATTTTTAAAACAAGCTAAGCTGTGAGGGTGACCTCGCTTCTGCTCAGGGATACCTCAGGTAGAGCAAAAATAGCCCTGCTCAGCTCCGAGCATCCTTCCTGCTCCCTGGCAGCACCTTTCTGGTGAGAGCTGCCCTTTGAGCCCTCCTTTTGAGGGAGCAGCTGCCCAGCTGGCACTGCTGGGATCCAGGGAAGGGGCAGGGAGCAGGCTGGAGCACTGTGGGCTCTCACACATCTGCCCACAGCTGCCTTGCCCTGCTCACACCCTGCCAGGCCACAGGGAAGGGGGGTTTCAGGCCAGGATGCAGGGGGGTTTTGCAGTGTGTGAATGTCCTGTGCTGTGTGGAGATGGATGTGGGGTCTGTGGGATAAATCCCTCCCCCTCAGCCCATTCCTCCTCTTCCTCAGGGATTCACCACACGCCCTGAGGTCTGAAATGCTTCTGATGGCAGGTGCAGGTGAGGTCAGGGATTTGGGCAGGAGGTTGGAGCACAGATCCCTGCACCTCCCATTCCTCCCTTACACCTTTCCCTGCTCCTGTCCATCCACCCCCTCCGTGCCAGGCCACTGGAACAAAACCCTGCTAGCACCGTGCAATTCCTGCTAGAACAAATTGTTGCTGGCATTGTGGGTTATTTAAATCCACATATTATCTCTTCCTCTGTATTACATTAGCTTCCTCCCAAACCTTCGCCATCTGTTCCACCCTCGGTTATGAATGTGAGAAAACTGAACATGCTGCTCCACAGCTCCAGCACTTCCAAAGTAGGATGTGCATCCTAATGGCTTTTCCATGCACTTCTCCATGCAGGCTGGGCCCTTCCTCAGTGCCCAGGGCTCACTGGGAATGGCCAGGAATGTGCTGGTGGCAGTTTGCCTCCCGTGATGTGAAGGGAGGTTTATTGTGACAGCTCCGAGGTGGGAGCAGGTCTGATGGGCTGGGTGGGGAGACAGCCCAGGGCTGCTTGTGCCAGTGATCTCCCCAAAATCACGTGGCTCTCAGCGAGGAGAAACAGTGATTCCACCCCTCCTGTGGGCCCTGTGTCTCCCAGGTTGCGTTGTCAAAGGTGCTGGAACATCTGCGTGTCCCACAGCCTCGCCAGGGTTGGTGTCTGTGCAATTACTGCTGCTCTTCCTCTCTGGGAGCCTGTCAGGCTCCTAATGCTGCCTGTCATGTCTCCAGTGCTTCCCAGGCAGGCAGGGACAGCCTGCACAGCTCTGCTTTTCCAGGGCTGCAGGATGTGTCCTGTGGAGCCCCCGTGCTCAGCTCCTGCTCTGTGCTGGCTGGGAGCTGCCAAGCCTGAGCCCAGGGATGGGGAGAGAGAGCTCCAGGGCTGCTGGGGGGATTTATCAGCAGGGAAGCTGGGGCAGATCCATCCTTCCTGCACCCCAGGCTGCTCTGGGGGGATTTATCCACAGCTCCAGCAGGGAAGCTGGGGCAGATCCATCCTTCCTGCATCCCAGGCTGCTCTGGGGGGATTTATCAGCAGGGAAGCTGGGGCAGATCAATCCTTCCCACGTCCCAGGCTGCTCCCTCCTCTCTCCCCACCTCGGTGCTGAGGAGCAGGGATGCTGCAAATGTCACCACACCTCACACACCTCGATGCCTCCCGCCTGAATTTTCGGCCTGACTGACAAATCATTTCGGTTTCATGACCAGGCACCGTCCTGTGCTCCCCTGACAGGAGATTCAGCTCCTTTCTGCTGAAATGTCACCTCCTGAGCGTGACAGGTTTTCCCTTTCTCCTGGGTAGGTCTGGGGCATCCTCATCCAGCCCTGCCCTGTGTTTGACTTCACAAGGGACAGTCTGGGGCAGTGGTGGCTTCCCCAGTGCTCCCAGCAGACCCCACCACCTCTCCTGCCAACGCCAAACCAAGGGGGACAAAGAGTGAGGAAACTTCTAATGGGAAATCCAGGAATCCTCAAAAAACAAGACTGCAAAAAACCTAAATCCCACCCAGATCAGCATTCCCCCGAGGAGGTTCAGCTCTGTCTGGGTCCTGTCTGAGCTGGTGATGTCCAACCTTAGCCCCCTCCTCCCCAGCCCCCCCAGCCTCCCCGGGCAATTCATTACAGCCCTCACCTCATTAGTGACGGTTAATGGCTCACCCTTCTTGACTTTAAGCCCATTAATTCTGGTCGTGGAGAACAGATTATTCCCTTCCACTTTGCAGCAGCTTTTAAGATCACTCTGTCTTCTCTCCTGAGCACCTCCAGCCCTTCCCAGCAGCCACTTCATGGCCAAAGTGTTCTTGTCTCCCCCAAATGAGGAGCCCAAGGTGGGATGTCTCACAAGAAGTTGTCCTGGACCAGCAGGAAGCTCTGTGGCCGTAACCATAACCCAAGGAAGCATCACCAAAGCCTTGCCTGCTCCTGCAAGCTTTCCCACCAAATTCCCAGCAATAATGGATTTTTATTGCTGGCCCAGGGGCTGGGCTGCAAAACCCCAGCTTGCTGCTCACATCCTCCTGGGAAAATCCTGCTGCTCCCACCACAGTCTGCAGGCAGCACCCCACACCAACATCCAGCAGGATGGGAGAAGGGAGGAGAGGGGATTCAAGGCACAAACCGGCAATAATTCGTATTTTCTGCATTTCCCTCCCATCCTGCTCCACTCAGCCCCACGGCAGCCCCAGAATCCCACACACAATCCCTTCACTCACCGTACTGGATTTGAGCGCATCCCCACTGTCCTCTTCAGATTCTAGTGCAACAGGTAAAGATTTCTGTGGCGGGGAGAAGGTTAAGTCCCACCTCAGTAGCCGAGGTTCAGCTTTGTCCCCGAATCTCAGGTTTTCCAGTTTCTGCACCGTGGGCTCGGCAGAGGAAGCTGGCCTGAAATTCTCTTTGTTCTGGGACTTAGACCTCAGCCTCTGAACCCCGAAGCCCCGCTCTTCCCCGCGGTGCTCGTCAGCCACGCTCCTGCAGCCTCCCCCTTTGCTGTAGTGTCTTTTTTGGGTGTGAATCTCTTGCATATAAGAATCCATCCTCATGAGGGGCTTCATCTCCATCTCGTAATTGCTCATCTTCTCCTCATCCAGCTCAAGCAGCTTGGAGCTCCCTGAGCTGTGGTTGTGGGACCTGTGGTGGGAAGTCCATGAAACCGTGGCTGGGGAATCTGTCCACCTCTCTCTCGGCTTGTGGTTGGAGGCCGAATGTTTGTGTCCCCCGCTCCGAGCTCTGTAGTCTTCGGGGACATTGGTGGAGCCCAGCTGCCCGCTGCGCATCGTCCCGCTCCTGCCAGCGCGGCTCCCGCTCACCTTCTCTTCGCTCCAGCTGTTGGGGCGCAGGTAATCCCCGCCGCGCCCCTCCAGCAACATCTGGATCTCACCGCCCCTCTCTTCATCCACCGAGACCTGCCTGGAGAAGTGGGCGCTCTTGTTCCTGCAGGAGGGGCCGAGGGGCGGCGTGGAGCAGGGGCTGGCGGGGAAGCTCTGCAGCGGGCTGTCGTCGGGGGTCAGGTCGGACGGGGTGGTGCCCTTGCGGTACAGCTCGGGGCTCTCTTGCTGCAGGGGTGTCCCGGTGGAGAGCACCTCGATGTCGTCGCTCGAGTTCTGCCGCTTCGGCCGCTGGCATTCGAGCCCTTCGGGGGCGGTCGTGGCGAGGAGAGAAGGGAGAGGGGAAGGCAACAGGGTTAGTTGGGGTTTGTTGGTGCCCCGCGGGTTTTTGGTGGCGTGGAAAAGGGGGCAGAGGGTTGGGTGGTGGGATTGGGACAGCAGTGTCACGGGTGGGACACCAAAGCTGCCCCGAGGCCTGGCCTGCAGAACCACGGCCAGCACGGGAATGGTTTTCCAACCCCAGAGATGTGGAGAAGCCACCAACGACGCAGAACTGCTGGGAGGAGGTTCTGATGGGTTTTGGGATCCACCTGACCACATTTCCTATCAGTTCCCAGCCTGGAAGCTTGGGAAGGGAAATCTGTGACGTGGCTGGTGGCACACCATGTGTTTGTGTGTGCTGGGTGACACTGGGACTACCCTGGCTGTGCTGGGTGTCACCAGGATCACCTGGGTGTCACTGGGATCACCCTGGGTGTGCTGGGTGTCACCAGGATCACCTGGGTGTCACTGGGATCACCCCACACCCACAGCCCTTGCCCCTCTCCTGCCTGGGAACCACCTCAGTTTTCATCTGCCAGGTGCAGGAGTGAAACAGCCACATCTGGGCAGGTGTGCAAGGAAAACCCCACAAACCTCATATCCGAGCACTTTCCTGCCCCACACAGCCCAGCAGGACACGGAGATTTCCCTGCCCAGCCCCAGGATGGGATGGAAGGACAGGGCTGGTTATTCAGGGCCACCTGAGGCCAGCACCCCCCATCCTCCTCATCCCACTGGAGGCTCCTCATTCCTTCAACTCAGAGACTTCCCAGACAGTGTCACCCTGGGGATGGGCACCTCAGGAGGGGCTGGATGTCTTCTGCTGCTGGAGGAACACGGAACAAAAACCTCCAACGTGTTCATCACTGATGAAACACCAAATGATTTCAAACAAGCTAATAGTGGTTAATTCTCCTTTTCCCCTCTCCAGTCATTCCCAGCTAAAGCCATGCTAAATTAGGTGAATAATTTGATAAATATATTAAGTGCCTAATGCCCCTGAAATGCATCTAATTGTGATTTCTATGGCGAGACAAGAAACGAGTCTTGAAAAGGGAGAGCTCAATTTTCGTGCCATTGTTTCAAAATAAATGCTGGGGAGTGCCTGCTCGGGTCTCTCCACTTCTGCTGAATAATTTTCTCTCTCAGATCTTTTTGGGGAGCTGCTGGGATGTGCCTTCACCCCTGCCAGGGTTGGGATACACACAGGGAATGCTGGAGTCCCCATCAGAGCACTGGCAGGGAGGGAAATAGTAAAAAAGCTGCTTGGAAATCTACCCAAGCAATTTATGGGAAACGATCTCCTAATGACTCAAGTTTTTGGGGCAATGCTCATGCAGTCCAGCCTTCATTTTTTCCCTATTTTTATGTGGGAGATTGAATCTCCCGGGGTTTATCCAGGGCCCCTGAAAAATCCTGGTATTGGTGGGAAATTGCTGAGGAGGAGAAAGGTGGAGCTCACCCCTCTGTTTTCCTGCAAAATGTCTGTCACTGGGATAAAAGACAAGATTTTTTTGGGGCTATTTTCCAGTCATTCCTGTCCCAGCCACCTGCCAAGATCCCAAATGGGAAGCTGAGGCACAGAGGGAATAAATGATTTCATGTGAGAAAAGCCACCTGTGGGAACGGGCTCACCCAAGGTTTGGGGTGTCCCTGCTTTTTGGCCTTTATCTTCCCCACTTCAGAGATTTTGCTGGAGTTCCAGGGATTTGCAAGCTCCAAGGCCTGCAGAGCTGATCTCCAGCCCCACAAGCAGCCACAACCTGGCTACACCCGCTGCTCCTGTTCCCAGAGCCCCAGGGAGGGGACAAGGAATCGCAGAGATGCTCCCGCACAGCCACACCAGGGAGATGTTAGCGAATCCCCCTCATCCTAAACCCTCCCCAGCCACCCCCGCAGCACCCTGCAGGTGACTCTGCCTTTCAGGGGTTAATTCCCGAGGGCTGGGGCTTTGCGAGGAGCAGGACCGGGGGTGCTTAGGGGATGCAGGGGCCCCGCAGCCCCGGAGCCCGCAGGGACGGAGGCGTTTCCTCGGGCAGGAGCTCCGCGGATGCTCCGGGGCCGGCTTTCGGCACCCGAGGATGTGCAACAATTACCGGGAGCTAAAATTAGTCCCAGGGCACGTGATGTTCCTGGAAGAACGGTTGTGAGAGCGCGAAGGAGGATGCAGAGCACCAAATGTGGATTTCCAGCAGGATGGAGGCAGCCGAGCCCGGCCTCCGAGCCTTCAAAGCCACATTTGGGATTTGGGAGCCCAGCTCCGGCCTCTGGCTGCTGTCACCGCGGGGGACTCGGTTCTCCAGCACCACCCAAGCCGTGGGCCGACCCTGCTGTGTCCAAGAATTGGGATTGATGGGCACCTGGAGATCCCCATGGCTGGTGGGCATGGAAAACATGGGCGAGGGGGCGATGCAGGACACCAAACAGGGATCTTTTTGTTTTGTTTTACCTTCCAGGAGCTGCAGCTGCCCAGGGGTGCCCAGGGCTGATGCTGAGGTGAGCACAGACCCCTCTGTGGTGTCCCACAGCACCCACAAACCCCTCCGAGGGGGCACCCAGCACCCCCGGCGCTCGCTGTGCCAGGTGGGTGGTACCCACACCCACCTCCCTGCCAGGAACTCATCCAGCACCCAGGATCCCGTGGAAAGGGAGCACAGCCAGCAGCCAGGGAGTGGGTGGCACTCAGCACCCACCACAGCACCCCGTGGGTGGCACTGGGGACCTGCAGCACCCTGCAAGGGAGCACAGCCAGCACCCAGGGTCCTGAGCGAGGAGGGCACATCCAGCACTCACAATTCTGGATATGGGGGGCACATCCAGCACCCAGGGTCCTGTGAAAGGAAGACAAATCCAGCACTCATAATCCTGAACAAGGGGAGCGCATCCAGAACTCACAATTCGGAATAACGGGGGCACATCCAGCACCCACAATCCTGTGCAAGGAAGGGCATTTAGAGTGCCCATAATCGTGTGGAAGGGAGACAAATCCAACACCCACAATCCTGAATTTGGGGGGCACATCCAGCACCCACAATCCTGAACTTGGGGGGCACATTCAGCACCCACAATCCTGAATGAGGGAGGGCACATCAGCACCCACAATCCTGAATTTGTGGGGCACATCCAGCACCCACAATCCTGAATTTGGGGGGCACATCCAGCACCCACAATCCTGAATAACAGGGGCACAACCCCCCCAGACGCAGCTCACACCACACAAACCCCAGCACGAGTGAAGTGCCACGGCCCCGTCTGGGAGGTAGTAAAAAATGTATTACCTAAAAATATCTTTCCAAGAGGTGATTTAAACCAGCAAAGTCTCGTGGCAGGAGGAAATGGAAATGAGGAACATCTCAGGGCTGGAGAAGCCCCTGGGAGCGCGCAGCCCTGCGAGAAAGCTCGGACCTGCCACGTACAGATCTGCCTGGGCAGGAGGAGGGAGGAGAGGCTCGGGACAAGGCTGAGCCTCCTCCGGCAGCCGGGAGATGCCGCGGGATGCAGGCGATGCTGGGGCTGTGCCCTGCCTCGGGCTGCAGCAGCCCCACAGCCCGGCTTTGGGGTAGAGCTGAGCCATGGGATGCCCCCGGCCGCCCCCGCAGCTCGGTGTGGCGAGCACCGGGCCAGGCTGGGCCAGCAGAGCCGAGGGTGCCTTGTCCCCGAGCTCGGGAGCAGCCCTGAGTCAGCGGCAGCAGCCCCTGGAGCGATGAAAGCTCCAGGAGTGAGTAATCCTGAGAGCTGCGAGGGGGGAGAATAATGACAGCCGCCTCCTGAGGAGGGCTCCGTGCTGGAAAACTTCTCAGGAAACCTCATTAATGATGATGTTAATTATTGCTGGGGGGACCTGGAGCTTCCCGCTCCACTCGGCTGCAGACCCTGGCTCCGTCCTCCCTGAGCCTTTGGTGAGAAGTGTGTGAAAAACCAACAAGGAATGCTGAAAATGCTGGAATGCTGGAAGGAAAGGTTCGGAAAGGTTCGGAAAGGAAAGAAGAAAGGAAAGGAAAGGAAAGGAAAGGAAAGGAAAGGAAAGGAAAGGAAAGGAAAGGAAAGGAAAGGAAAGGAAAGGAAGAAGGAAAGAAGGAAAGACGAAATGTGGTTTTTCCCAGTGACTGGTTTGCATGGCCGAGGGAAGGGTCAGGTGCCACTGGGTCCAAACTTTCCAAAGAAATCAGGACAAGCCATGGTGTAAAGTCAGTGCTGACTTCTGGGATCATCAATGTTTGCATCCAGAGCTCTTGTTGGGCTCTTTCTGTGCAGCCTTCAAAGGCTAGGAACTGAAAAACTGGGGGAAGAGAGGAAATAGTGGGAAAAAAGCACTGAACAAGGTGGAACTGTGGGATATGGACAGCCCTGCCCTAAATCTCCCCAAACCTGGTGCTCCATGGAGCTTCCCCACTCCAAGAGCTGCGCTGGGGATGGGGAGCTGGGCACGGGCTGAGCCTGCAGCCAGCGGGGTTTTGGGGTTTGGGGTGCGTGCAGGGCTCCGAGGGGCAGGGCTGGCAGGGACTGACCGTTCTCCCTGTGCTGGAAGGAAGGTGAGAACTCTTTGGCAGTGATCCTGGCGATCCGCGCTTCCTCCTGCGCTTTCTGTGCCGCCGTCACGGCCGCCTCCGCCTTGGCCCTGGAGTGAGAGGTCCTGCAAGGCAACACCAGACACCAGCACCCCGTTAGGCAGCTCCTCCCCGCCTAAAAACCCCGAATTTACCCCACAGGTTCCTCCAAAAACCCTCTGGCTGTGAGGGAGGAGCTGCCAGCAGAGCTTGGGGATGGCTGGGGAATGGGGGATTTTCCAACACCTTCATGAGCTGCTCCTCAGCCTGGAAATCACCCAGGAAATTCGCATTTGTTCCCCCAGGGCCCCTCCATCCCATTTCCCACCCCATCCCAGCAGCCTCTCCCTGCATCTCTCCCACGAGCCTCCAGGGCTGAATTTAAAGCTGGTTTGGTTTTCTTTTTAACCAAACCCTTTTTTTTTTTAAGGATAAAAAAAAGAAAAAAAGAACATTTCCACGCCCACCCCCACGTTTTGCGTAAAATGCTGGATGTAAATAAATACTGGGAGCAGAGGTAGGAGCGGGGGGTTCGGCTCTGGAGCCGCCTCCACCATCCCTTCACACATTTTGATCAGGGCACTTCTTTCCCTCTGGATCAACAACTGTCCCCTGCACTTTTGCATGATTCCCCAGAGGCTTTTTTTGGATGGCATTTCATCCCATCACTCAGGATTTACAGCTTCTCTCAGAGCATCCTCCGGAGGTTGCTTTGCCCCTTTTTTCCCCCCTTATCTGAGCTATCCAGGCACTTTCAAAAATTCCTGCTCCCACCCCGGTGCAGGCAGGGTTATAAATAACTCCGCTGATTTCTTTTCCCTCCAAAATCAGGCCCTCCATCTCCTTTAATCATTTTTTTTCCTGCCTCTCTCTGAATTCCCTCTAATTTCTCGACATCTGCGTGGAGAGGGAGTGCCATTTCTGACAGGCTCCTAAAAATGGAAAACAAGGCCAGGAATGTGCTTGCTTTGGTTGGAAGCATGGCTGGGGCTGGGGAACAGGCTGTGAGTGTGGCTCTGCTGTCACCTGTGTTCTGCTCCTGACACTTCCCAAGTCTCTTTGCTCTAATAAATGCTTTATTCCCAGCCATTGGCTGCTTTGGAGTAGCCCTGGAAGCAAATCCGAGCTGTTTTCCAGAGTTGGTGGGGGTGGTGGAGGGGCTGGGGTGATGCTGGTGCAGGTTCTGAGGGCTCTCTGTGATTGATGCACCCAAAAATTGGGTTTAAGTGGGTTTTTACCCACCCGGAGCCCAGTGCTCTCCCTACTCAGCACTCAGGTGGGGTCAGAGGAGGGGACAAAGGTGTCACAGCATTCCCTGTCAGGTGTCCCAGCCCTGCTCTCTTAGGAGGAGCAGTGATCCCCAAGGAGGAGCTGCAGCAAAGGGTGGGAGAGGAGGTACAGACTGCTCCCGTTTTTTGTGGAACCATGGAATGGTTTGGGTTGGAAAATACCTTAAAATCCATCTCATTCCAACCCCTGCTGTGGGCAGGGACAGCTTCCACTAGTCCAGGTTATTCCAACCTTGGGCACTTCCAGGGACAGCCACAGCTTCTCTGGGCACCCTGTGCCAGGGCCTGCCCACCCTCACAGATATTGGGAATTTCTCCCCAGTATCCCAACCATATCCACCCTTTTTCACCTTTGAGCCATTCCCCCTTGCCCTGTCCCTCCATGCCCTGTCAAAATCCCTCTCCAGGTCTCTTTTCAGCCACATTTTCGGCACCAGCGTGCTCTGTGGGAAAGGCTGGGCCATCAAACCTGTGGATTAAGGAGCCACCAGGAGGTTAAAATTTAGATTCTGCCTCTCTGAGCTCCTTAAACCGCTGGCATCTTCCAGGGGAGCTTCTCAGGGATGTGGATTTGAAGCCCCTCCATCCATTTCTCCCTGTGCCTGGGGGCTGCCCAGGGCTGGGGCTGTCCCTGCCTCGCTGCAGCATCCCCAGGTCCAGGCCAGCATTAACAGCCCTGGCTCAGGGCCGGGATCACACTCGGCTGCCACTCCTCGCTGGGGAGGCGGCTGCAGGCACTCATCCCTCACTCATCCCTCACTCAGCCCTCACTCAGCCCTCACTCAGCCCTCACTCATCCCTCTCTGCCAGCCTGGAGGGAGGCTGGAGCAGCGGCCGGTGCCGCCCGGGGTCGGGGGCACTCGGGGGTGGTGGCAGGTGACACTGGAGGAGCCCCCACGGAGCCACCAGCCCGGCCTGGGCTTCTGGGATCGCCCACACTCTGCTCCTCCCCGCAGTATTCAGCACCCCCTTGATGGAATTCTGGGATCCTTGAGGGTGGGAAAGAGCTCCAGGATCACCAAATCCAACCTGTGCCCGATCCTTGTCCCCAGCCCCAGCCCCGAGTGCCACCTCCAGGAGCTCCTGGCACAGCTCCAGGGATGGGCACTCCAACCCTCCCTGGGCAGTTCCAATCCCTGAGCGCCCTTTCCATGGGGAAATTCCTGCTGGTGCCCAACCTGAATTGATTAAAATCACCATTCCTGGGGGGTGGATGCATTTCCATCCCTGGAAAACTCACTCCAAAGGCTTCTGCATCTGCTCCTCCCCACGGACTGCCAGGATCGGCCCAGGAAGGGCAGGGAATTTAAAAAATGAAAACCTGGGGCTTTGGCTCAGAAAAGATTAAAACTCAGTCACAGCAATGAAGCCATCTCTGATCCAAAATACACTCGGGGAGGGATGGAATGTACTGGATTCCCTGGAGCTGAGGGGACACTCTGGATTCCCTGGAGCTGAGGGGACACTCTGGATTCCCTGGAGCAGAGGGGACACTCTGGATTCCCAGAGCTGAGGGGACACTCTGGATTCCCAGGGCTGAGGGGACACTCTGGATTCCCTGGAGCACATGGAACATCACCCATTAATTGTTTGTAAAGCTCCCTGAGACACTGGGAGGAGTGAAAAGCAGAATTATGGAGATCCATACGTTGCATAATAAAATCCATAAGTATTCCCAAATAAATGCCAGTAATCCAGTTAGTGCTCGCATGACTTTGTCACATCCTAAATTTGCCAGCTGTCTCCTTTCTCCACGCCTGCTGCTCGTGGCGTGTGCTAAATCTTAATTCCCACTTAATTGCCTGGAGTTTATTTCCCTGGAATTTTTATTTTTCCTCCCTGACACATGGACAGGGCCTGATCCCATCACTCTGCTCCTCCTTCCCTAAGTGCTGCCATAAATATTTTTCCTGGGATGGAGACACCAAACTGGAGACCACGGTGAAAATAAGGCTGGGGCCTTCCCGAGAAACCAGAATTATGGGATGGTTTGGGTTGGAAGGGGCCTTAAAGATCATCCTGTTCCTGTGGGCTCATGAGGGGATGGAGGGAAGAGTGATGCAAGAGGAGCTGTTTAATTCCTCCCACCTCTGAGCATCCCCAGCCTCCTCCTCCAGCTGGGATGAATGCAGGAACCTGGGATAGGGGAAGGTGTGGCAGGGGTGGAATGGGATGGGCTTTGAGGTCCTTCCAACCAAACCATTCCACAATTCCAGAATTTCAGTGCACTTCACCATCCAAGCTGAGCTGGGGGAGGGTGTTTAGGCAAAGATTGGGATTGGGAAGAGCCAGAGGGGGAAAGACTGGGATGGTTTGTGGCTTTTGAGCCCAAATTTTGGGTCTCAGGGCAGAGAGTCCCTGCTGGGACCGGCCTGGAATATTTTATTTATTAATTTTTTTGCCAAGCTGACTCACTCTTCTCAGAGGACGAGCGGGCAAGTGGTCAAACTGGCAAGGGGAGCTGGCAGGAGGCAGGGAAAAATCCCAACCAAGCAGATTCCCAGGAATCTCTGCAGATCTCCTGTGATTTGGCCGGAGCTGACAGGGGAAGGGATAATACCTGGGCCTGCTTCCTAATGCCAAGTTTATCAGCCCCAGCTAATCTATAAGAAGCTGGAATCAACTGATTTGCAAGGAAGAACTTGGCTTTTTAGGAATTCCAGCAGTGACTCCGGGCTGGCTTGGGGTGAGCAATGGATCCAAGGGTTCTGCTGCAAACCCAGTGCTGGGGGCTGCTTTAGCCAAAATCAGCCCTGCTCCCAGCAAAACCCTCAGGGATCCAGGAAGGAAGGAAGCAAAATTCAAACTGGGTGAGGCTTGAGAGGTGTTTTGGTTCTAGGAATGCTTTGGCAGGAGAACAAGTGGGACAAAGTGCTTTAAAATTAGGCTGGAAATTAGAGCGAGTTTACAGAATCCCAGAAAGGTTTCTGAGCTGTAAATGTGACACCTGGAATTGCCAGGATGGCACCTGGAGCCACGAGAAACCTGGATCACTCGTGAGTCCTTCTCTATCTGTTGTTTGAATCCATCCAGGGCAGGGATTTGCCACCTTTATTCCTATTTTTCCAGCGTTTTTGTAGAGAAAATACATTCCAATAAAAACCAGGCAGCAGACACTGAGCAAACTCATGCTTGGGGTCAGAGGGAGCTCTGTGCTGAGCACAGGCAGAAATTCACATTATTGGGAATGTTGAAAATCATCCTACGGGTAAGATTTCTGGCAAAGAAGGTCTGCTTCCCAAAATTCACATGGCAGCTCTGGCTGTCCTTTTCCAAGCAAACTTCTCAGTTCCCTGAACCCAAAGCCTGGCTGAGGGAAGGATGAAATTCCTGCTTTATTGCTGGGATGCTGTGCAGGATGGAGGTGCTCAGCCCTCCTCCAGAGCTCTCCCATTATCCCAACTCCAACGGGAGCACCACGAGGCTGCAGCAACTCCCAAACCCTTCCCACCCCATCAAAGGACCCCGTGGTCCCTATTTTCATGGAAAACCTGGGAATTGGCACATTCCCACAGGCTTCACTAGGAGTGGTGAGGATGGAGTTAAGCTGACAGTGAGCTCATCCCTAATGAACAGCCTCAAGTTTTCCTAAGGGGCCAGGTTGGCTCCATCTGATCCACTTTGTCTCCAGGTCAATACTTCATCAGGCAGCTTTGGGGCTGTCTTTTTTTCTCTTTAAATGCATCTTTATCTTCCTATAGGAGGGAATGTTTTTCTCTCCCTCCATTACAGAGCTTCATGTATTTTTCAAATGGGAAAATTCAATTAAAACACACGCCAGCTGCAAGGAAATACTTCAGGAAAAATTCAGAGAGAGCATTTGCAGGGCGTTTAAGACTCTCTCATCCAAACCCTGGGGTCAGGAAAACCTTGGGATGCACCTTGTCCTGGGAAGGGATGGCTGGATGAAGGAGGAAAAGGAGATTTTCAGTGCAGCCTCCCCATGTGGAAAACCCAGGCTGGCATGAGGCTGGGCAGGGATGTCTGGATGAGGTGAGGGAAAGGAGATTTTCAGTCCAACCTCCCCAGCGGGAATCCCTGGGCTGTGTGGGCTCCACGGGGGCGTTTTCCAGCCCCTGTGGCACAGCAGGATCCAGCCCTGACTGCACCCACGAAGGTCCCAGGTGACCCATGCCGGTCCCCAGCTCCAGCCCTGGGATTTGGGATCGAGATGGGATCGCTCGGGGTGGGGCAGGACAGGCGATCCTAGCTCGCACATCCCTGGGATCCATCGCTGGGATCCCCGGGAGGCTCTGCCCGCTCCGGGCAGCCGGGAGGGGAGGCTTGGCTGGGCTCCGTGCTCTCCTAGATGGGACAAATTGGGACTGAATTATTAATAACCACTGCAGACTGTCTGGTTTCCACCTCTGCGGGAGCCTCTCTGATTTAGGGCACAGCTGCAGTGCCCATCCTGCCTCCCTTTCCCATTCCAGGGGTTTCTCCGAGCACCGCATCCCGCATCCAGCCCTCTCCGGAGGCTCGGGATGAGCCCAGCCTGGAGCCAGGCTCTGTCTAGACACGGCCCCGAGGGAACGGGGGGATGGCAGCAATTAACAACCTGATTGTTATTTTGCCTATCTGGCGTTTATTGCCCCGCTAAAACCCGCTCCTAATTCCAGCTTGGCTCTTCCCACAGCTCTCCCGGCTTCCCTGTTATTGCAGCAGGCTCGCCGGGAGTGATTTGTGCAGGCAGCAACGCCGCTCTGGTCCTCAGGGGGTGGGATATTAGACACACCAATTAGCTGGCTGCGGATAAATTCCCATTTACCTGCTCCGCGCAGGCATTTTTCCCAGCTCCCTCCGTCTGCTTTTCCCTCTGTTTCCCCCTCTCCCCCCCGGCATGGCTGGAATTCTTAATTAAGGGGGAAAAAAGCTGCTTAATGTGACCTCTGACATGACGTAATGCAGCCCCGAAGGTCTGCTCGGGCTCTTTGCAGCCAGACTCGGAGCAGGTGCTGTGCATAGCAAAGAGAGAGCCAGACTTGCCAGCTCCAGATGGAGATTTTGGGATGGGAGCAGGGATGGATGGATGGATCAGCCCTGCCTGGGCTCTGAGGAGGAGCAGGAAAAAAAAGGGAAGGTTGGGAAAGGTTGGGATGCCACGGGATGGATGGAATGGTGATGGCACGCCCTGAAAAAATGGCTCTGCAAATCAGATTTCAAGAGAATTAAGGAAAAATAAATATTCAAACCCTTTAATCCTGTGAGGGGAAAAAAAAATCCCCTTAATGTGTTTGTTGCTGCCCAAGAAAGCAAATTACAGAGAAGCACAGAAAATGTTGTGGTCAAAAGGCCAAATCCAAGTTTTCCTGTAGCTTTACAGGGGAAATTTCACATTAGGGAGGGAAATCATTGCCCAGGCAGGCGGGAGAGCTCGTGGACAGCTGGGGCACGGAATGGTTGGGTCTCCCAAATTCATGGAGACAGGGCTGAGCCAGTTTCTGTTCAGCTCATTGCTCCAGGCACCTGTGCCAGAGCCTTCTCTACCTTTGTGGTTTTGGGGTTACAAACGGGAAGTGAATTCACTGAGGAGTCTTTTGCCATTTTATGCTGAAATTCCATTTTTTAATCTGAGTAAGGGGGGGGGGAAAGTATCCCAGGCTGTGTCCTTGTGTCCTATGCCTTGCCTTGGAGTGGCCAAAAGGAATTTTGCTGGAGAACTGAATTCATAACGTGGAAAGGTGCAAAGGTGACTCGGGGACAGGGATGGGCCATGTCCCCAAAATTCTGGGAGAAACAGCTCAAACCACATCCCTGAGCTGGGTCACTCCCAGTGGAGAAAGATGAGAGCATCAAATGCCAGGATCGTCTCCAGCTCACTTCATTCCCACCATCCCCAAAAGGATTTCTTTATTTTATCCAAAAAAAGCCAAGAAAATCCAAATCCATTGACTTTAAAAGCTGGTACCCAGAGGCACATCTGGCACCAGGATGCTCCCAGCATCTCCCTGGCCAAGAAACACGTGGAATAAGCAGAGCCAGGCAGATTCCTGCATTTCCCTCCCGGTGACTTCCCTTCCTTTTCACTTGGTGCCCCCCAGCAAGGGCAGAGCTGATGGGCTTTGCAGGGAGATGATGACCGGGCTGTTATTTACAGCTGGCCAGAAAATCAACATCTGGAGAGGGAGGCTCATCTCTGGCCATCTGTCACCTGGAATGGAGCTCTGCAGGAGGCAGTGAGTGAAAACACCGGGATTTGCCGTGGGAAGGGGTGGCTCTGAGGCCACTGTCCCACCTGAGGTTTGGCCTCTCTCCAGAGTGGGCACTTTGCCCTCAAAACAGGCAGGGCTGGGACAGGGAGTCACTCCCAGGATGCAGCCAAGCTCCAGGAAATTCCCTCCCTCAAATCAGACATGGAGGAAAGAGCAAACCCCAGCTCCAGGGATGGATTTTCCCCTTTTCCTATGAACAGGGGAAGGCAGGAGACAACTGCAGAGCTGCTCTGAGCATCGTTACTTCTGGAAAGGGCTGCAAAACCTGTGGGGAGCCACTGGGAGCAGGATTTGGGAAGAGCTCCCTCAGGGAAGGGAAAGGAGTGAGGAGGGGGGATGTTCCTGCTTTCCAGCGGGGTGTTTGGATAGGGCAGGTTTCCATGATTTTGTGGGATAATTGCCACGTTCATCATGGGAAATGCACACAATGGGAATTGGGAAGGGCTGCAGCCCCCTCTCCATCCCCTGCCAGCCCTCCCATCCCAAAGGCACAGCAAACATTCCTCTGACCCGGGCACAACCAGCACATTCCAAACCTGCCACTTCCAGGAGGGAGGCAAAACAGCTTGGAAGAGATCCCTACCGACCCTTGGACAAACCAAACCAATAAATCAAAGATACAAAAAATCCAAGGAAAAGCAAGCAAAGGCACCAAATCTGCCAGGAGCCGGGGAGATTGCACACCCTGCAGCTTCTCTGAGCTGCACTGAGGCAGGAGTGGGAGATGGCTGCTCCTGGGGACCTGTGGGGTCCCTGCTCGGTCCCCAAACCCCCCAAACCCCCAGGCCAGCAGACAGCTCTGGGTTTGCAGCTCCGAGCTGCCTCCGAGGCAAAGCCCGAGAAAATTTCCACTCGAGCAGCCAACGGCACACCAGGGGAAGGAGCCGGGAGCCCGGCCCTGCCAGAGAGAATCTGGGCTTTCATTATTTCTGCTTCACCTCCGTGCTACGGGCATGAGAGACAGTCCCGACAGGGACACGGCCGGGAACGGGCGGGGCTCGGCCCCTCCCTGTTTGTCACTCGGTGCTCCTGGCCCTGTCCCACCCCTGTCCCCTTGGCAAAGAGCTCCATCCCTGCCTCTCATCCCTGCCACACTGCCCTGGAGGGCTCATCCCCAGCACTGAGGGGGTGCCCCAGCTCCTTGAAGGATCTCCTGATGCTGGATGGGGACCAGCTGCCCTCCTGCCAGCGGGGACAGCCACCGTGGCCAGCTTGGAGCCCACAGATCAGGTTCTTTTCCTTGAGGGAATGTGATCCTGAGGAGCTGCTCATGGGGGCACCACGGGACACTTTGGGACAGGGTGTCCACTGCCCCAGCCTGAGGCCACACTGGGAAATCCAGCAGCCCCCAGGTGACATCCTGTGAGCCCAGAGGGTGACACACAGGGACGGGATGGGGCGGTTTGGGATGTGGGAGCAGCGAGGCTCTGCTGTCCTGGTTGGAAGGGAGCGGCAGCAAAGGGAAGATGCCCACCTCGGAAAAAGGGGGTTGGAGATGGGCTAAAATTGAAAAGTAGGTCCCACCAGACGCTGGGCTGAGCACCAAGGCCACCGTGGGATTTTAGGGTGCTCAGCACCCTGAAGAATTGGGACTTTCTTAGTCACAACTTTAAAGGGATAATCGGGCGGATCCATGGGTTAAATCCCCCTGGGATTTTCAGGGGGGAAATTTGCTTAGCAGGGTCTACGGTCAAATCCTTTAATTTCCTGGATTAGGAAGTCAGGACAGCTTGTCATTTGTCCTGTGGGGAGGAGGTGACAGAAACCTCATTGCTTGCGGCTTTTCAGACCAACTGCAAGAGCATGAAGAGCCTGGAACACCCCAGCCCATCCCCTGTGCTCCCCCCAGCATCCCAAACTCGGGAGAAGGAAAAACCAGCAAGGAAAATACTCAATAATTTGGCTCAGCTCTGTGTTTTCCTCTTGGTTGCGCTCCTGATATTAATTTTGCCTCTCCCTGGGGAGGAAAGGGTGTGGGGAGGGGCAAGGATGGGGTGCTGGGGATGTTGCTGAAGGGAAGAGGGTGGGAGCAACCAGGAAACCCAAAATGGGAGTTGGGAGAAGAAAAAACGCACGGAGACCTCTCTCAGGAGCTGGGAAGGCAGCAGAGAGACCCCAACCCTTCCCCTTGGGTCTTCTCCACCCTCAAACTTTGGGATGCAGCACCCCCGGACACTCCTGGGGGGTTTGGGGAGGTGGGACACGGCAGGGAGGGGCTGCAGCATCCCCCTCCCACACCTCGGCTGTGGGACTGGGCATCCCTGCACCCCTGGGAGGGTGAGGATGAGGATGGAGAGGGCGGCGGCTGCCGGGGGGGAGGGATCTCTCCTTCCCTGCCCAAAATCCCTGGGAAAAGCAGCGCTGCAGATTCTGCTGGCTGAGCAGGAAAAGCGGCGGAAAGGAAAAGCAGGGGCTGGGTTTGTGGTGTTGTTTTTGTTGTGTTTCGCTTCTCCCCGCCGTGTGATGAAGGGCTGCTCCACCCAAAAGCAACAGGAGGAGGCTCCATCCCTTTGTGCTGGGGGATCTGCCGGGCTCCGGGGGCTGGAATGGTCCCGCTCCCCTCCCGGGAAGGGCTGGATGAAAACCCAGGCGGATGAGCCGCACTGCGATGGGCTCCCTGCGATGCCAGCGAGGAGGAGGAGGAGGAAGAAGAGGAGGAAGAGGAGCAGGCAGCTTCCCCTTTCCCCCTCCTGCCCAGCGCTCCGGGGCAGCCCTGGAGCACCTCCCGTCCTCCCCGCCCCGCTGCCAGGCACTGCCATCCCTCCCTGTCCCTCCCAGCTGCTGTCCCCGCGCAGGTGACACCCTGGGGAGGGATGGAGCTGCTGTCCCCGCGCAGGTGACACCCTGGGGAGGGATGGAGCGGCTGGCACCGCTCCCCCATCCCGGCTCTGCCCCGGGAATTCCTCCTGCATCCCAAATCCCCTCTCCTGCTCCGTTCTCTGGCCAAACCCGCCCTCCCAGCTGCGTTTTGCTGCGGGACTGGCCGCACACAGAGCAGGCGGATTTGGGACATCTTTCCTGGCGAGCAGGACAGAGCCAGCTGGGACAACGGAGAATCCAAGGGCTGGGAATCTCTGCTCCGCCTGTGCCGGTTCAGCACAGCCCAGCAAAGCTGGGAACGGTTTTAGGAATGTTTGTCACACCCCCGGGCCGTGGATACGGGATGTTTTGGCTCATGTTCAGCTCGCTGGAGAGGGAAGGGGGTGGGAATGGCCAGGTTGGGATCAGTGGTGGTGGGTGAGGGATGGGAGGGAAAGAAAACCAAAACCCTACTGAGCTGCTCTGCCAGAAGCACAAATGGCCCTGCTGGGGTTTCTGCAGCTGGATTACCTCTCTAAACTACAAAAGGCACTTCACAGTCCAGCCTGTCCCTGCCCCTGCACCCCGTGGTGGGGTGGCTGCTGGGGACACACCGAGCCAGCCCTAAGTGAGCCCGGAGGCTGCTCCTGACTCTTGACACGGCCACAAAAGGGCTTAAGGCTGCAAATCCTGTCTGAGCAGGAAGTTATTAAATTGGCACGGCAGGAGCACGTCAAGAGTCACGGAGCTCACAGCACATCCCACAGGAGCCGGCCGTGGGGAGGGATGGATGGAGGGGGGGAGGGATGGATGATGGATGGATGGATGGATGGATGGATGGATGGATGGATGGATGGATGGATGGATGGATGGATGGATGGATGGATGGATGGATGATGGATGGATGGAGGGATGGATGGATGGAGGGATGGATGGATGGATGGATGGAGGGATGGATGGATGGAGGGATGGATGGATGGATGGATGGATGATGGATGGAACACCCCAGGATGGCTGAGCCTGGGCTGGCCTGGACTGGAGGTGGGAATGTGCCTGCCTCTGTCAGAGGTGTCCTGTCTGACAGGGACACACCCCCAGCAGGAGCAACAGCTGATCCTAATCTGATCCCCTGACCCCAGCAGCACGCAGAGAGGTGGCAGGGAAGGAGGGAATGCTCAGTCCCACCAGCAGCAGAGCCTGCTGGAGCCTGCCAGCCCAGGCTTTGCTCCCCTTGGATTGCACAGGGAAGGTCTGGGGGACAGAGGGCTGGGGGGAACAAGGAACAGATGCTGTGCAGAGAATCTCCTCCTGCCCCAGCTGCTCTCAGCCTTTGCGTCACCTCCATCCATCCCCTCTGTGTCCCTCCCTGACTGTTTGTATCCCCCAAGGAAAGGATGGAGAGACCAGGAAGGGATGGAGGGAGCACGTTCACCCCACATGAGACCTGGTGGCTTCCAGGTGATGCCCTCAGTGACCCAAACAGTGCCCAGCTCACGGGCTGAGGTGACTCCTGCAAATCCCGAGCTCCAGCTGGCTGGCAGGGCCTCAGCAGGGAACAGCAGCACTTCTCCAAGGAGCCACAAGCAGAGGAATCCTCCCTGGACTCAAAGCTGATCGGAGAGGGGCTGGTGGGAGAACCTGCCCCGCCTGGGCATCAGCTCAGCCCATCCTGCCTTTGTTTGTCCCTGCTGTCCTGACCCAGGGAAGGGGACACAAACCCCTTTTGGGGCCTTTAATCCCCACCCCTCCTCCTTCTCCCTCTCCATCGGCAGCAGGAGCCCCCAGGGCACACGAGGCGGGATCAGGGTCAGCAGCCAGCACCCCCCGGCACCCAAAAAGCAGCAGCAGCCCGAAATCAAAGGCAGCCCAGACAATGGCAGAGCTGCAGGCTCAGGCCTGGCAGAGCATTAAGCAGCAGCATTACCGGGGCCAGGGACAGCTGCTGGGGACATTACCGGGGCCGGGGACAGCCGCTGGGGACATTACCAGGGCCGGGGACAGCCGCTGGGGACATTACCGCCACTCGCAGAGCACGGCTGCAGCAGCTTTGCTTTTCTCTGGGTTTCACCCGGGCTGCGTTTCCATTTTTCTCACAAAAATACCTGTCTGGCTCTAAGAACCTCCCGCACTTTGCTGCTCAGCTCTCGGGGGCTGTTCCTGCCCGCCCGACGTCAGCCATGGCCGATGCTGCGCCCTCGCTGCAGCATCCTCAGGGAATGTTCATCCTCAAACATTCCCCTTCTCCTCACTGCCAGGCTGGCTTTATTTCCTTCCCTTTCCTATTTTCCTCCAGTTTCCCTTTCTGGAGTTGAATGACAGTGTGCTAATTTGTGGCCGAGCTCCCCCTGAGACTGTGGAGCTTTAATTATATTTTTCTCCTGGTTGGTGCAAGGCTGGGCTATAATTATGCCGGGAAGAGCATTACTTAGGACTGGCCTGGGAGCAGCATTCCCTCTGGGGCACTGGCTGCTCCCAGGAATTCTTATTTAAGGTGCTGGGCAGCAGGTGCCCCATGCAGCTCGTGCTGGAGGGGAGCCAAGTGTTTGCCACGTGCCTCCCATCCCTGGGCCTCATCCCTGACACCAGTGATGGTCCCTTCTCCCAGAACCAGCCCAGCCACCAATTACCAACCCCTGAACTGTGGCAGCAGGAGGAAACCCTTGAGAGATGAGGGTCTATCTGCTTTGCTCCAGAGCTGCCATCATCCATCCTGGGGAGCTGGAGTCAGCCCTGATCTCCCCAGACACTCCCTGTGCATCCATCCCCCACAGCAGGTGGCTGTGCCAAAAAACAGGGGCTGGGATGAGCCCCCTGGCCCACCTTTGTTGCCTGGATATTTTATTTTAGTGGGTGATGACACACTGATTGCCTGAGGTATCAATTAGCACTAATGAGATGGGACTCGGGGTGTCCAGTGCATCCTTCATCGTTCCAGGGAGGCAGCAGAGTTCTGGCTCTTGGCTGGTTGCAGAGGGAGTGAAGATCTCCCAGAGCACTCAGAGAACACCCTGAGCATTCCTTTTAAACAGGCTGGGAAAGGGCTCCCTCCTTGTCTCCCTCTGAACACTGGTCATGGGAATTTTTGGGTTGGAAGGGAATTTAAAGTTCATCCAGTTCCACCCCTTCCATGGGCAGGGACAGCTTCCCTGTGCCAGGGTGCTCCAAACTTTCTCCTGGCCCTGAACACTCCCAGGGATGGGCCAGCTGCTCTCATCCCTTCCTCCCCGTTCCCTTCACCTGAACAATTCCAGCGAATCAGAGGGAATTCTGTATTCTCCCATTTAAATTACAACAAAGAAATTTAGGAGAATCTCCTCTCGACCCTAAAAGAAATCCCTTAAATGTGCAGATATCACTGTGCCCTACTCAGAATCCAACAACTTTAGGAAAGCAATTTACTTGTCTCCAGCACACTGTGTTTTTAGCCTACTTCCCTCAGGAAACGGGGCTCACTCCTGTGATTGTGCTGTTTATATATCTATATGCCATCACTCCCACACTAATAACTTTTGAACGTGTTGGCCAATTCCAACCAAATCTGACAGAGCAGCAGAGTTTTCAAAAATACTGAATTCTTACAAATTTAATGAAAGCCGTGGGTGGGCACATATTTTTTTTCTTTTTTTCCCCCCACCAAGGGAAAGGCTGCAGAGTGAACTCAGTATGATCAGACAGAAAAGAATACACACACACACACACACATGCACAGCCACGCCAGGTGCTGGGAAATTGGAGTTGATGTTGGCATTAGAGGGGGGATATTCCACCCCTGAGCCCCAAAACCTTGGGAATGAGCACCAGGATTCTCCCCCAGTTGTGTTTTGTGGCATTGGGACGATGCAGTTTGGTGTGGGCTCTGCAGGGGAGGGTTCCTTCATTAGGAAGCTTTAAAATTAATCGGACTAAGATTAAGAAGAAAGCTTTTCCAGCTGGATCTCAGTATGTAAAACCTTGCTCTGCTCTGGTTCTGCAGGCTCAGGGACTCTGCCAAAACCCTGGCGAGGGGGGAGAGCTCGAGCTGAGGGATTGGAGGTTTCAGACAAAGCGGTTTAAGGTAAAAGAGCAGAGATTTACATGGGGTATTGGGAAGGAATCCTTGCCTGGACCCACCTAATCCCATCCATCTCCAGCTCTCCGTCCTCCACCCTCCACTCCCCAGCCTCCCTGCTGCTCTCCAGCAGAGCCCTGGAGGGCAGGGAGGTGTTCACAACTGGCATTCCTGACTTGATTTTTTCCCCTTCTCTCCCACAATTAGAGGTGGAATATTGTATGTCAAGAGCTCATTAAGCATCTCTTCCAATCCCTCTCCCAAGGTGTTCCAGGATCATCATCACCTGGGGATTGAGGATGCTCAGGTTCTCAGAGCCAGCATCCCATGGCAGACTGGAGCTCCACATTTCCAGGATCCATCCCACAGCACACCAGAGCTCCCCATTTCCAGGATTCCAGTCTTTCGAGGCATTCCCATCCATCCCCAGATCACAGGGAAAGATCTGGTGTTCCCACTCCTCTGCAGTCTGCTTCCTACCTGCCATTCTAGTGGGATTTTAAATTTTTTTTTCCAACCATCAGCTCGAAAACATCATCAAGCCCAAATGTGCTCCCAAAGCAGGCCCGGGAGGCTCATTCATATTGCAGATAAGCCCTTGGCAGACGTGCTGATAAAGATTTCAAGTGTGACTCTGCATACAAATATTCCAGACCCAACAATTAATCCAGCACAGGAGGCTGAGGAGGTACCTGGGTTTTTCCCCTAACCCCAGCCCTTTTTGCCAGCCTGGCTGCTAAATATAGCTCTTGCTCAGAAAACAGAAAGGAATGACATGCTCTAATAAACCACCCCAAAATGTGATACAGAGAGCCCTGAATTCTCCAGAGGAGCTTTTCCTCCTCGCCTCACTGCTGGTCTGGGAGCTTCCTGCAAGGCACAGAGCTCCAGGTGGGAGCCAGCTACAGGGTGCTTGAGCTGGCCTTGCTTTGAGCTGGGACCTTATTTCAACTTCAATTAGACATGGCTCGTTTTCCCCTTCCCTCCTGCTGGTTTTCAGCCGGATCAGATCCCAGCTCTGGATCTCTGAGCAGTTCCATGAGGGCTGCACAGGGAAAAGGGGGCACCCAGATCCGCTGTTTTCCAGCAGAGCCTCAGCCAGGGCAAGCCCTCCCAAGGGCTGAAGCCACTGGTTTTCCACTCAAAAACCCTTTTGGGGATGGAAATAGCTGGGAATCCTCCCAGCACAGGCCAGCCCTGGGATGGTTCCTCTTGGCTATGAGTTGGGCAGAGGATTTGGGCAAACAGCATCTCAGGAGCTCTTCTGCTTATCCAAGAGGAGAGGGAAAAATGGGATAAATAACCCAGTACCCCCAAAGTGACAGCGCTCGGCCTGTGACAGCCACCAAGGTGCCACCACCCCCTGCCCAGGCTGCCCTGCTCTGGTGACCCTGCATCGGGGGGGGACCCTCCCTCACATGGGGAGGTTGTGCCTCCCCAGCCCACTGGGAATTACCAGAGGGACAACTGGGCTTGGATCCACCCTGTTTTGAACAGCCCCCCAAGGCTTGGGCAAGCCCAAGGCTGCTGTGAGGTCCCCGTAGCCCCAACCTGCAGATGCCCAGCACGAGCTGCACTCCTCCAGCAGCACCCCTACCACAGCAAAAACTCTTATCCCATTTATCCCAATCCACAGGGCGGGATCCCAGCTCAGACACTCCAGCACGGCCAGGAATCCCTTACCTGGACGCCGCGATCTCCGCTTTCTGCTTGGCGATGGTGGCCGCCCTCTCGGCCGCCTCCACGGCCCGATCCACCTTCTCCCGGATCTTGCTGGCGCGCAGCGGGATGAGGTTCTTCCTCTTGCCGCTGACCAGGATGTTCTGCTTGTACTTGCCCTCCTCCTTGGTGCCGTCGGGGAAGGTCATGCAGCCGTAGCCGTGGCGCTTGTTGTTGGCCCACTCGCCCTCGTACTTGAGCCCGTCCGAGCGCTGGCTCACGCCCGAGCCCGAGCGCTTGTCGTTCTTCCACTCGCCCACGTAGATCTCGGTGGTGGTGGCGTCGATGTCGTCTTCGATGACCGAGAGCTCGGCCTCGCCCTCGCCCAGGCTGATGGTGGAGTTGATGTCGCTGGCGGTGGAGCTGACCGTGCTCATGCCGGCCTCGCTCCGGAACGAGCTCTGCTTGCTCCGCTGGCTGGCCAAGGAGCTCTTGGACTCGGACTTGCGGAGCTTGAGCCCGCTCAGCAGCGAGCGCCGGAAGATGCCCTTCTTCTTGCTCTTGAGGATCTCGGCGTCGCTGTGGGCCATGAGGACGAAGCCGCCGCGGGACACGGCCGGGCTGCCGGCCACGGCGGGCGAGGCGTCGGGGTGCAGCGCCGTGCCGTTGGTGTGCTCGCTGCGCAGGGAGTTGATGGACGTCCTCAGGGGTGACCTGATGACCGCAGCCATGCCGTAGGGAACGCTCTGCCGCACGCCGTAACCCTGGCGCATCCCTCCGACCCACTGGCCCTGGTATGTCCCTGCGGAGAGGAGACAAAAGCAAACGGAGCGGGGTCATGGCATCAAACTCCTCTGGGAGCGCTTTGCAGCTCCGGAATTCCAGTCACGGATTGCCACGTCAGGTTGTGGAGGGGAAGTTGGTTGGGTTGCAGGCTTGGAGTCCAGCTGCAGCACGGGGGTGTTAGAAACCAGCCAAGGCACGGAGGAACTGCCCCTTGGATCGACCCCTAATGTGAAAGGGACGGGAGGAGGGGCGTGGAAGGGGGAATGGTGATCCAGGAGCACACTCCGAGCCCATCCGTGCCGCTGGCAGCGATGGCATCGCACACTGGATGGGTCATGTATAACAATACATTTATTTATACACACAGCGCCTTCATCCGCTGTGCCGGGGAAGGAGGCAGCTCCATAGAAATAAAGGCCTCATGGGGAGAGATCCATTTGGATATTCCCCTTGGAATTGTGCCCCTGTTGGAGCTCCTACATTTGCGTGGGCATTTCCTGGAGTTTCTTAACTGGTTGTTGGTGGCACGAAACACACACTGGGCTCCACCACAGCACTGGGGATGTGGGGACAAGGAACCCACCCAGCCTGGGGGGCACAGCTGGACCTCAGCACCCTCCCTGTGCACCGAAACGTGGGGTGGGTGCTGATCTGCTCGGGGTTCCTAACCCCATCCCCTCCTGGAGCTCGGAGGTTGGCACAATTCCAGGCCTTATCCCAGCCCGCTGAACTGCAGGACTTGTTTTTATTCTTAGGTCAGCTTAATCTTCTCTGGACCAGCTCAAGATGCAGTGATCCACTGCTCACCTCAGCCCTCCTGGGGCAGATCAAGGAGCCCAAGGATGGCTCCTCACTGCACCCTGGAGCTGCTGGAAGGCTGTGAGCAGTCCCAGCTCCGGGATGTGAAGAGCTGGGATGGGCACAGGCAGCACCTCCCAGCAGTGGGACCTCCCTTTGTGCCAGCCCCGCTCCCCCATGCCCCAGGAGTCTCAAAATAGACCTGCTGAAACACTGAACCCTGTGTGAATCGGGCCAGTCCTACCCAGCACTCCCCGAGGAATTTCCCTGCCCAGTTCTGCAGCTCAGCTCTGGAGAAGGGATCTGGGCTGGAGCAGCTCATGCTGAGCACAGGAACTGATTCCTGAGAGTGTCAAACCAGCACCTGGCCACATTTTGGGGTGTATTTTGGGGTTCTTCAGCTGTCTTTGAGCTGCCAGTGCTTTGCACAAATCCCCCAGGATTTGGGCATCCTTCCCTGTGCTCCAATGGCATTACATTATTGGGGTGGCAGCTTTGTGCATCCCAAAAAAGCAGCAGGCCCAAGCTGGGGACCCCACGGAGCCTGCCCTGCAGAAGGGACGTGGAGAGGCAGGGGCAGGCAGGATTTACTGAGGGTTTATAGGATTAGCACTGGGATTAGGGCAGGCACTGGCAGGGCAGGGTGAGGAGGTGGTGACAGGGAAAAGGGTGGGGGACAACCTGTGAGACACAGCTCAGGGGACACAGCAGACTTGTCCTGTGGGGGGGTTTGAGCAGCGAGCCTGCCTTGTCCCCTGTGGTGTCCCCAAGAACAGGGAACAACCAGGGCTGTGCACCCACTGCTCTGGGATGGTGGCTGTGGCAGGGGACAGCCTGCCAAGGTGTCCCTGCGTTCCCTGGGGACCTGGCAGCACCTCTCTTCCCTTTCTGGCTCCATCCCAGAGTGTCTCAGCAGGACAACGGAGCAACCTGGGGAGAGATCCCCCCAGAGCCCCAAGTGCTCCCCCAAGGAGCCCCCAGGGTGGCTTGGGATGTCCTCACACCGTGCTCTGCTTCCCCAGAGATGGATTCAGTGGGTTTCAGGGAAAGATGGCAGTGTAGGCAAGGGCACAGGGAGAACAGGTCCTGCATGAGATCCACCAGATCCCACCCTGCCCAAATCCTGATCTCCCTTTCCCTTGGCTGAATCCCTTGACTCGAGCCCTGACCCCACACAGGTCCCTCAGCCTCCTGATCTCCTGGCACATGTACAGCTAGAAAAGCTCCCTGGATGAAGCTGGAGCAGCGTGAGGGATCCCAGCCCTGTGCTGAGAACCCGAGGGACTGGCAAGGAGCAGAACAAAGCGCTGGAGCCCTGGTGGCACATTGGTCACAGCAGGTCACAGCTGCAGCCTGTGCCTGTCCCCAGCCAGGCTGAGGTGCCCGGGATGCTGCCATCCCTGCCTGGCCTTCAAACCTGCCCCTGGAATGGCACAGCTGCCAGGAGCAGTCTCAGCATCTCCTGGGCATCTCCCGGGCAAGGAGGATTTTCCAGCCACTGCTCATCCTCTCCCAGCACTGTGAACCAACTCCCAACCCCCAGCTCTGCTTTCATGGGTGTCATTTCTTCCCTGCAGGAGGCAGCAGCATGGATTATCCCTAGGAATTGCCTCAGAGGCCACGCTCGTGTCCCCATAGCCATCAAGACATCTGGGCAGCTCCGTGGCCACCAGCAGATCAAAGAGCTTCCTGTCAGGGAGCTCAGTCCTTCCTCAGCCAGCAGCACTCCTTCCTTCCTTCCTTCCTTCCCCTGACTTCATTATGCTTTAAAGCCCTGGATATCCCAGGATTTGGCCATGGATAGCAGGAGGCTCCGGAGCCATCTGATCTGCATTGCTAAGCGCCGCCAGCTCCTCCCCGAGCCCCGCTCAGCTTAACCTCTGCCCCAACATTTGCAGATATGTGCACAAAGCTTGATCTCACAAGGAGCCCGGAGACTCCTTCTCCCTGCAGAGGAAACGGGATTTCAGGATATTCCCCTTCACATGCCAGGATGGAGGGGCTGCAGCTGCTCCAGAGCTCGGGGGATGGAAAGGGAACAGCAGCAGGAATGTGGCACGGTGGGGACAGCAGGATGGGGCTGGGAGGGGTGGAATGATGGAGTGATGGAACAGAATAATCTGCTGAATGGAGAATTCCAAGGATTTTGGTTGTGAGCACCTCAAAGGGTCGGGATGCAGGAGGGGAATGTGCTTCCCTTGGGATGGGAGCAATGCAAGGCAATCCTGGCCATAAACTGCCTGTATTGCCCAAAGCCACCAAGTGATGGAGGAGAACCCCTGGGGAGGAAAATGTCCCAACCTCCTCCCCCAGCCATGCAGGGCACTCCTATGGATGCCTCCAGGATGCCACAAATATCCATCCCACTTTTGTGTGGCCCTTTTGCACGGGGCAAAAAGGACAAAGAGAGAGAAGAAAGTCTTGGACATGGAAAGTCAAGATCAAGGTGATGCCACGAAGGGTGAGGAAGCAGCCACGTCCATGCCCAGCAGAGCAAAGGAGAGGGCACAGCCTGAGGCTAGGAGAAAACAACTGGAGTCATCCCAAAAGATGGGTTGGAGAGAATATCCCTATTTCAGAAATAACTGTGGAAGTGTAAGAAAGGGAATGGGCTCAAGGGAAAGACAGGGATCGATGGAAACACGGAGAGAAGAAAAGGGGCAGTGCTGTTGGACACATTCACTGCTATTCCTAATCCTGAATTTGGGTTTTTTGGCTCACTCCCCTTGGAGCAGGGCTGGCTTGTTCCCAGAGCTCCTGCAGGAATTGCCATTGCCTTGAGGAGCGTGTGGAGCCCCATCCTTGGCCAGAGGCAGCGGGGCTGAGAGCAGAGAGTGGGAAGTCCCCAGCCTGGGAAACATCATTCCTGATTCTCCAGCAGTGACAGGGAGCAGCACTTCCTCAGCATTTGGCTAAAATCCATCCTGGGGAGAGAGCTGAGAGTCTGCAGGGCAGCTCCTGGTGGCCTCATAATGCCAAAATCCCCCAAATCAGGGTTTGCACCTTGCAGCAAAGGGGATGGGGGGGGGTCAGCAGGACCCTCCATATTCCCTGCTGGAAACAGAGATGAAGCAGCAGCATTCCAGCAGCTCAGCTGGGTTTGGGAGCTCTGATGAAGCTCCTGTCTGAAGCTCTCCATGAGGATGGGAGGCACTGCAGGATGAGTGACATCTTTCCATGCAGTTCTGTTCCTTTGCCAAAGAGATTTTGGGGATTTTGCAGGGGAGGGGAGGATCCCCAGCTCAGGCTTATCCCTCTGGGATACAGGCACTGTGGGGATCCAGGATTGCTCCCTCTCACTGACAAAGTCTTTCTTGTCCATGGCTGGGAAGGGGCAACCAAGCCATGGCTTGCTGTCCCCAACTGAGGAATTTCCTGGACCTGGGGTCCTTTCCTGCTTATGGAGAGATGGTGAAACCCCACACTGAAGCCCAGGGAAATCCAGATTTGTGACAAATAAACATCCCAAGGAGCTCCCTCAGGAATAGCTGGAGTTTGAACAACACAGGAGGAAGCCCAAAGGGAGGATCTTGGGCTGCTCAGGTACGTGGGGCTTCCTCTGGCTTAAGGTGGGATCATGCACTTGGATATAACCCTGGTCCATGGTGTTGGAAGGAGATAAAAATAAGGATTTTGGGGTTGGAATGACTGTGTTTTCTTTCCCCCCTCTGCCCATACCCAAGATTTGGCATTTTGTAGTTGCTGAGCCCTCTGGCCCCACTCCAGGAACACCATTAAGGAGAAGCTTTACGGCTGCTCCCAGGCTTTTCCCAAATTCACACGGCCAGTTCTGTGTCCTGCAGGATGAATCCTTTGGCAAACACATGGATAAAGCCCAGGGGAGGTTTGCACAGACCTGCCCTCTTCCAGTTCCTCATGTGGAGACATCCAAGCAGGAATTTGGGATGTTGTGAAGCACTCTGAGGGCACCGGCGGCAAATGTGTCATTATCACAACCTGACCTCAGAAAAAGACAAATGTTTGGGAAAAAATCCTTCTCCATCCCTAACACTGAGTTAAAAACCCAAGCACACCCACCACGCTGGGTCAATATTCCCAGGTTAGATAAAACAATCCCAGGTTAGATAAAACAATCAGCACAAGGACGCAGCTTCCCAGGTTTGCCTGGAAAATGGGAGCAGCAGGCTCCAAAGGGCAGCAGCTCTGTGCCATCCTTGAGGCACAGCCAGGTCCTCCTGGTCCACTGACAGTGCTGGGCACCAGCAGCATTCCCAAGCTCCCAGCTCTCCTTCCCCACTCAGCAGAATCCCAGCAAGGAGGGGGAAATGGTCCGAGGTGCCCCTGCACTTTTCCAAGCCCGAGTAATTAGGTTTTACAAATTGCTGATTTATCTCACAAAGGATCCTTCCTGGCGTGCTCAGCCCCCCTCTTATCTCTGGCCTCTGCAGCATATTAATTAAAGATGTCCAATGGCAATAATTAGGCCTGGCTCTTGAATCCCGACCAGAGGAGGGAGTTTTACAGATATCCTTTTCCAGCTGCTCGATATCACAGATCCCAGGAGGATTCACACACAAATCTTTTCAGGAACACGCATCCCAAAGGGAAAAACTCTGGGAGACAAGAGAGGAGTGGAGGGTGCTCATCCAGCCTCGGTTCTGATGGTGTGACAATGGGGACATCCTCAGTGGCCATCCCAGGGAATCACTGGGAAAAATGTGTCTCCAAGTGTTCTGCCTGACTCTGTGGGGACTCCTGAGCACACGATCACAGAATCCCAGAATGGTTTGGGTGGGAAGGGACCTTAAAATTCATGTTGTTCCCACCCCCTGCCATGGGCAGGGACAGCTTCCACTATCCCAGATTGTTCCAAGCCCTGTCCAACCTGGCCTTGGGCACTGCCAGGGATCCAGGAGCAGCCACAGCTTCTCTGGGCACCTGTGCCAGGGCCTGCCCACCCTCACAGCCAGGAATTCCTTCCCAATATCCCATCCATCTCTGCCCTCTGGCACTGGAAGCCATTCCCTGTGTCCTGTCCCTCCATCCCTTGTCCCCAGTCCCTCTCCAGCTCTCCTGGAGCCCCTTTAGGTCCTGGCAGGGCTCTGAGCTCTCCCTGGATCCTTCTCCTGTCCAGGGGAGCACCCCCAGCTCTCCCAGCCTGGCTCCAGAGGGGCTCCAGCCCTGGGAGCAGCTCTGTGGCCTCCTCTGGAATTGCTCCAGCAGCTCCACATCCTCCTCACACTGAGAACCCCAGAGCTGGAAAAGCACTTCAGACGGGGTTCCAGAGGGGGAGAATCCCCTCCCTCAACCCCCTGGTCACTGCCCAGACGTGGGGACACATTTTCTGTCCCTGCTGGCAGCAGGACCCTGTGTGCAGCTGGGTGACTTCCATGCCCTGCCCTGTGCCCAGCTGCTGCTCTGATCCCCCAAACCCTGCCCTAAATCCCACACAGGCATGGATGGATGGCTGGGAGCTGCCACCTGCACTGCCCACCTTGGAATGTGGGAATCAGTGACTGTGTCCAACACCCCCTGGGTACAGAATCTACAGCAAATTATCCCCCCCCAGCCCTGCCAAGGCTTTCCATCACCAAGCCACGCTAAAAACACAGTCAGATGCTTCTGCTGTGGCTGCTAATTTGCCAAAAATATGCTCTGGTAACTGCTTACACAGGGGAAGGAATAAAGTATGGATTTTTGAGTATGCAAATCTAATCTGCAGGCACGAACACGTGATGGGTGTTAGTCATAGTGCTAATGCTGGGTGCATCCAGACATGGTGGGCACAGCCAGGGCTGGGCATCCAGGCAGGGGAAGGAGGAGAGGATGAGGAGGATGAGAGCTCTCAGGGGCTGCTGTGCTCCTGCCTGGGTGCAGAACGAGGTCTGGTCTGGGGGCTAATAAATAATAAAGAATTACAGCTCGTGTCAGCACGGCCAGCTCGTACTTCTACAAGCAGGGAGCCTCCATCTAAAGGAATCAAGCAGTGGAGGTGCTAGGTTTGGATGAGGTTTGGAAGGAAGTGGCTTTGGAAGGGGTAGGGATGGGAGCAGGGATGGGTTTGGAACAGCCAGAACCTCTGCAGGAGCCGGAGGCTGCAGGGAGGAGATGGATTTCTACAGCCTCATGCCTCAGCCATGGAATCTGCCTCCTCCTCCTCCTCCATCTCCTCCTCCTCCTCTGGATGCAAATAACAACAAAAGTATTTCTGGCTGAAATACCACAGAACAGGGATTGCTGAGCCATTCTCCTTGGGGAAAATCACCAGGAAATCACAGGTGGCAAGAATGTTCCTCTGGGGGGTATGAGCCCCATCCCAAACACGGGGACACACTTATGTCCTCATTGCCTGTCCCAAGGATACTCTGCAAGCATCAGGGTTAAGGCTCCTCCCTCACTGGGAAACATTAAAAAAATCCTGTATGGAAATTAATGTTTTCCAAGGCATTTCAGCTATTTGTTTCAAGGGGAAAAACTCTGTTCTTCAGGAAGAACCAGGCCTGTCCTGAGCATCCCCTCCCTCTTCTCATTGCTTCTGCATCTCCTGCTTCCCCAAACCTGTTGGGAAGTGCCTTTTCCAGCCAGAATTCAAGGAAAGGCTTCAAAAAACCACAATAAAGACAACCAAATCTTGGCTTCACTGATTCTGATGGGGCTCATGGTGCCTCTCAGGCCAGTTGTGAATCCCTCTTAAAGCTCCAGGTCCTGCAGTCAGGGGAGATACAACTTTTAAAAGGAAACAGCCAAAGAAAGACATTTCTTGTTGTCTGCCCTGAGAATGGGAAGGGCTGGGTTTGTCAGACACAGGGAAAGTCAAGCAGGCATCATCCCCTGGTGAAATGGGGCCACAGCTTTCCCAGGGCAGCCGAATCCCTGCGGATCCAGCCACCAGCTGGGGTCAAAAGTGGGATGAGGTTTTATCCCCAGGGATGCAAACCACTTTAAGATATTGCTCAGCACCTTTATTTAAGGCCAATGTGCTCCTCTCACAAAGCAGAGTGAAATCAGGCTAATGCTGATTCCCTTAATCCCCCCAGTGCTCTAATCCTGCCACAAACTCCGGGATCTCTCCCATTCCCCAGCGGAGATCCGGGAGCAAGGGCTGATTCCCAGCCTGTCCCAGCCTGAGGGAATGCTGGCTTTTGGGGGCTGCATCCCCCCAGCTGTGGGAGCTGGTTTATTTATTCCCTGTGAAATAAATCATGGAATCACAGAGAAGGTTGGGTTGGGTTGGGAGGGACCTTAAAGCTCCTCTCATTCCATCCCTGCCAGGGGTAGGAACACCTTCCACTAACCCACGTTGCTCCAACCCCCTCCAGCCTGGCCTTGGACACTTCCAGGTCCTTATTCATTCCAGGGAAACACCTTGCAGACCCCAAGTGACGCCCTGAGCAGGAAATAATACCTTTGTAGTGATCATCTTCTCGTGGAAATCAGCAAAATGAGGGGCCTTGCTCTGGCTGTTCACTCATTCATGAAAATTCATGATGCTCTGCTGTGTGCTGAGAGTGAGTGGAACCTCTTCAGGGAATAATGTTGGGAAAGCAGTGGCTGTTCTCAAGGAGTGCTCATGCAGCCAGTGCAGTTTTTAAGGATTTTTTATGCAAAGGCCAGAATCTGTCTTTGAAAAGCCAATATCAAGCTCCAAAATACAAACATTTGCCTTTCAGGTTTTGTTTTCTGCAAGCTCCTGATTGTTTTTTGTTAAAAATACTTTAATTGTGAGTTAAATAGCTGAATCCAGACGCAAATGACCATCAAGACTCTCCTGTAACTACTGCAAACTCCTGCAAAAAAATCCTTTCTTGCTCAGGAGTTCCATCAATGCCAAAACCAGGCCCAAAGAGACAAAAAAATCTCACAAGGCAGATTTTAAACCCCAGTGTTCACCCCTAAAAGACCATGGCCAAGATCACCCTGCCCAGCTCCTCCATCTCCAAGTCGTGCCTACTTTAATACAGCTCATTCATCTACGTCAGTGTTACCTGACTCAAAGCATTCAAAATTCATCAGGTTCATTTTAAAATCCAGGCATTTTTAAACAGAAGGCATTTTTAGCTCTTGTCTGCTGCTTCCCAAGCCTGGAAGAATGACTTTTCTGCAATAGCCTGGGTGGAAACCTTGCTTCCAAACTGAAGCTGAAAATCTTGCAAAATCACATGATTCCACAAGCTGGAGCTTCTAAAGGAAAAAAAAAACAACCAAAAACCGTTCAGCTCCAGGAGCAGATGTCACCCAACCACGAGGAGCCCCATGGGATATCAAATCACATGCAAATATCCTGAGATTTGCATTCAAAGCCATGAGAAAGGCACCCCAGTGAAATGACATGAGCACTGTGCTTCAGGGCTGAAGTCGCCCTCTCTTGTGGGTCAGGGACAGGGGCTTGATGGGCTCCTCAAGGCTGGGGTCCTGCACAATTCCCTGGAGAATCTCAGCCTGGATAAAAGACTCGGGAAGATGGAGTGAGGGTCTGAGGCCTGTCTGGTAAAATTTCTGCCTCATGTTCTTTTCTCTGAGGTCAAAACACTTCTTCCTCTGTCCTGAGCTGTACCTGAAACTAAGCAGCATGTTCCAGTGAGAGAAGTAATTACCATGAGTTCATAGCATTTATTTTTAATGAGGCTGGTCAGAATCTTCATTTAGTATTTTGATTCATTTTTCTGTGCTTGGCAGCTCCTGACGTCCCTGGTTTTGCTCTCCTAGAACCACTGCAAGCAGATTCTAGACCCATTCCAGACAGTGAGATGCTCCATCACCAAAATCTGGACTTTTAAAATGAAATATCAGGTTCTGGGGGTTGTTAGGCCCAGCTCTGGCTGTGTCTGGGCGCTGCAGGATCGGGAGGATCGAGGATCAGGGCGCTCTTGTATTTGCTTGTTTCCGCCCACCGTTTAAAGTGCATCAACAATTCCTTCCCGGCAGCAAAACAAGGGAAGAGCTGGTACTTTTAAGGTAATTCTGACATCCGTGCTATGAATAGATCCTGATGGAAATTTGCCCTCGCTCCTCGGTTCCCTGTGCAGAGCTCAGGGGAAGGCCGGGCTGGGAGAGGCACCAGGCCGCTGCCATTGTGGCACTGTGGGATTTGGGAATGGTTTGGGTTGGAAAGGGCCTTAAAGATGTCTCATTCCAACTCTCCTGGCTGGTGGTGGTTCATCCCAAACCACGGCTCTGCTCAGGTGAGGGGATGCAGCCCCTTTCCAGGCAGGCAGGTCCCACACGGCATTCCCGCTCCATCCCCGCAGAACAGCCCTTTGTGCTGGCTTGTGGGAAATATTCCATGTTTTTCCCCTCCTCAACCACTCCCAAGCCATTTGGTCGGTAGCTCCTGGTGCACCTGCTAAGAGAGGTGTCACCAGTGCCACTGCAGGGGTGGGAAAGTGGGACATGGAGCAGGACAGGCTGGCAGGGCCCCACCCCAGCGGCTCCCAGAGCTCCGCTTCCCTCTCCCCGTGGCAGGAATATTTCCCAGCCCGGGCCAAGAAAACCCACTTGCCTACTCAGCCAGTGCTAACAATGCAAACACTAATTATATTTCCCTCACCTATCAAAGGATGATTCATTTTAGGTGAGTGGGCACGGAGATTACACAAGATGAACACCACCATGTGACCGCCCGGCCCTTTCGGGGTAGCCCTCCCGAGAAACGAGGATTTAGGGAGTGTGGGACATTCAGGATGGGGAGAGGACTGGCAACAGGATGAGGCTGGTTCACAGCAGACACCTCCAGCCTGTCCCATTCCCTCAGGGATGGGGCAGTGGGCACCCAGGATGGGGCTGGTCCCATCCCAGAGCTCCTGTCTGGTTTAGGATCCCAGTCATTCAGCTGGGAAGAGGTGGAAGGAGGAGGAAAACAGCATTGCCAGGGATGGAAAGGGCAAAAACAGATTAGGGGCTTTCTTCAGCCACCCCATTTCATCCACCCCCACAGCCATGATGGTTTCAGCAGCTCTACCCAAACCCAACGCAGAGCCACAACTCCAGCTGCCCCCGGGGTGAAATCGCTGAGTATCCCCAAAGTGTCCGAGGCAGGAAGGAGCTGTGATGTCTCCTGATCTCCAGACTTAATCAGAAGAGGATGGTATTCCCTCTGTCCTCTGTCCCAGGTCCCCCAGCTCCACTGCCAGCAGCCCCAGGCTCACATGGGTGCTGCTCCAGGTGGATGCAGCCCCTTTCACCTGGAGCAAGGCAGCAATTCCTGCTCCCACTCCAGAGCTGGGTGAATCACACAAGTGCTCCAACTCCAGCATCCGACTGAAACAACCCTTGGGAGCCTGGTTTATGTAATACCAGCTGCTCTGGAGGGGGCCAGGGGTTGTTTTGTCAGGGAGATGAGGATATATCAGCAGTGCTGGGGATGTCTGAGCGACTGAGGCCACGGGAACAACAGGATGGCGCAGAGGCCGCGTGTCAGCCGTGCCAGGGACGCTCGGCAACGCGTGGGCTCCTGGGAGAGCAGCACGAATCCCCCGGGCTGGGGGAGCAGGATTTGCTCTCCCTGGGGGTCAGGGAGCGTGTGGGAAGGGCGTGGGGGGCTGGTCGGCGTGGGGGGACGGGCGTGGGGTGCGCGGCGTGTGCGGCGTGGGAGGTGCGAGCTCGGCAAGCTGCGCATGGGGGCTGCGCTGCCCGCGCCGCCCGCGGGGCTGGCGGGAGCCCCCGGGCCACCATGTGCCACCCAACACATCCAACAGTCCAGCAGCCACACCAACATCCCTCCCAACGCAGCGCTGGGGCAGGGTGAGGCGTGCCCTTCCCCGCTGTTGTGCGAGGGAATGGGAAAACGGAGGAAATCCGTGGATTCTGGGGCTCCCCGAGCCTCACTGTGCATTTAGGGCCCCATCCCCCAGCCAGGGCTGGGGAGCTAAAAAAAAATGATGTGCAAGGGATGAATATTTATCTGTGGGTGGCAAGTGACAGATGCTGGGGCGAGGATTCTTGGATACTTCAGTTTGCTGGAGGTAATAAGTGGAATAGATTAACGAGAAACATCCTTCCCTACTGTTGCCTCCCCGGTGCCACCGCTCCCGCACACAGCGGCCTCTGGGACACAAACACACAAAGTTCAGCAAGGCTTGCTGTCCAAAAGGCTGGAGATGCCCAGCTTTGGTGGTTTCTATCCAGAATGGAGCCAGGCAACTGGGAAAGGGATGTGGCCTCTGGGTGCTGGCAGCTGAGTTGGTGGAAGTGGCCTTGGAGGTGGCTCTGGCCCAGCTGAGGTGGGGGAAGCTGGTGTGGAGAAGCATCCACAGTTCCCAGCATGCTGCATTTCCCCAGCACGGCATTCCTTCCTCCTTGGAAGGTTTGCAGGGTCCCAGGGGGAGCATTCTGCCACAGACCCTGCCCTTTCCCAGCACTGCTCCTCTTCCCTCCCGAAATCGCAAACACGCGACATCGCTCTTGGGTCCCTCAACACCGGGAAGCCGGGCTGGCCTGACAAGATGGAAGGAAAAGCTCTTTGCTTCTGGTAGCTTCTCAGAAAATGCTGAAACTGCTGCTAAGCCACTCCAGCGTGGGGATGCTGCCCAGGTTCCCCTAAAAAACGCTGCGCTGCAGAGGACGGGGAGTGTGCCGGGGCGGGGGCACGTGCGTGGCCGGGGACAGGGCCAGCCCTGCAACACCCAGCCCTCAGAGACCTGTAGTTAGTCCAGACTTGTGCCTGTCCTCCCTCAAACCTCCCAGGCAGGGGCTGGGTGCCAGCAGGAGACAGCACCCACGTTGGGAGCAAACAGAAACCCCCCCACAGCCCCTTCTGACCGCCTTGGACGTGGGAGACGGCGATGATTCCCTGCCTGAGCTTTATTCTCGACTGAAGGACTGCTGGGATTTATCCATGGCTTCCAAACACACACCCAGCACATCCCAGCTCAGCCCCCAGCATTCTCCCAGGCAGCTGAGACAAAAGGTTGCAGCTCTCTTTTTCTCTGGGAGAAAACCACCGGCACGAATTTGTCATTAAAAATCCCGAGGTGGTTTCGCCTCTCCCTGCGAGAGCACAAAAAAAGCAGCTGCAGGTGAGGTTGAACCTCCCCTCCCTGTGCAACCACAAAGCAGCAAGCTGGGTTTTCCAGAGCAAGGTCTTGCAGCACCTTTCGGGAAGGCTGCGATGGAGCTCCCCGACGCTGCAATTTCCTCACCGGAGCCGTATGGAAAACCATAACGTCCTAAAAATAACCCGTGAGCCTGCTTTGGGAGGCCACGATTCCTGGGAAAACAAGGGGCCAGAGGAGCCCAGTGCCCCCACTGCTGGCAGGTAGGCCTGCCTGGGATTATGGTGGCAATTCCGATTGTGGAATAGCCACAACCCAGGAGAGAGGATGATACAGCCACTTACAGCGCGGCACCAGCTGCTTCTCCCAGTTCAGCCCTAAAGCTTGTTAGCCCAGCAATTTTTTTGGGTTGGATCACTCCAATTGGGTTTTCTTGTTTTTCCTCTAATCCCAGTTTCCCCTCAGCATCTCGTTAAGCCGCGTTGACGGCAGAGAAGAGCTCTGCTGATCCCTCTGAGCCCCTACGCTAAGCATTAAGCCATAAACTAGGAATGTAAGACTCTTGTCTGAATTAAAGTCTTTTCCCTGGTGCTGTTGAGCGTGGGGCTGCCTTTGGAGGGGCTGGAGGAGTGCAGAGCCCCCTGGCCCTGGCTGGGGGCTCTGGCAGCACTGGAGCTGCCCCATCCACCCCGGATACCCCCCAACACACCCTGGCCTCCATCCTGCCCCGCGTTGTTCCCACGCAAATCCTACAGGTTCCAGTGGTGCAGTCAGAACTGCCAATCCCATGTGCAACTTGGGTTGTGTCCCCAAGGCCTGGCCCACCCCATGCTCAGACCCCTCTGGGCCAGAGCTGGGCGTCCCCCCAGCAGCACAGCCCCTTCCACACCCCAAAATCCGGCTTGAGGAGAGGAAGGAGGGAGGACCCAGCGCCCAGAGACCCCATGGAACATATGGGGCTACCTGTGGCAAAGAGCTGGGCTGGTGCCACGCTGGGCTGGCTCCTTCTCTCCTGCAGGGTGGGAGCATCCCTTGATCCAAGCCAGCAGGTTGCAAACTCCCAGAGTCCAACCCAAACCCCACTGGGAGGTTCTCCCCACCACCCTCCACCCCACCAGCCCCAGCCAGGAAGGGATCAATGCATCACCTACCTCCATCCGAGTAGGTCTCTGTCCCGTAGCCATCCTGTAATCCATTGCTCCAGGTGCCTTCGTACTTGGCCCCGTTTCCAGTGCATTCCCGGACCCCGTACCGTCCCTTAAATCCATGGGTCCACTCTCCTTTGTACACCCACTTCCCTTTGCTCTCCATGCCAATGCCATGGCGCTTGCCCTGCGCCCAGGTGCCCTGGTAAGTGTTGCCACTGGGCCAAGTGTAGACCCCCAGCACCTCAAAGCCGTGACTCCAGGAGCCCGAATATTCACCTTGACCCTTCGGGCCGGTACAGATTCCATGGCCATGAGCCTTTCCGTCCTCCCAGCCTCCACAGTACGACCCTCCATCGTCAAAATTAAACCTTCCCCCACTGGACATGCATGTAATTCGGTTTGTAAATCTCCCAAAAGGTGAAAGAAAAAAAAAAAAAAAAAAAAAGAAAAAAAAAAAAAAAGAATAGGAAGAAATGCAGGAAATAAAATGTGAACGATGACTTGGGGAAAACAAAAAAATAAAAATTTAAAAAATTAAATCAAATTGAACTCAATTGAAATCATGCACCAGATCCAGGGAGCTGCTTAAGCCAGTTTCTTGTGATTATTCATTCTCTGGGAGTATGTTGAGGATCAGTTCTCTCTTCCCCTGCTGTGGAAACAGGATCATTAAAAAAAAAAAAAAAATAGCAGCAAGAACAGCAGCAGCTATTGGGTTTTGGTGCAAACGACTCCACCTAAAAACCATCCAAGGCAGGGAACGGGGGTGGGGGAAAAGGAGGAAAAAA